>OU015492.1:93509509-93879509 GCA_907164885.2 Dolomedes plantarius | reverse complement strand
ACAAGTTTTAAAATCCTACGGTATGCATGGAAGTTTGAAGCCGTTCAGAATCAGTTTTAAGTCCCAGAATACTAAGTATGCCTCAGTCAATCTAACTCCCTTGTTTCAAAATATGACCGATGTGCATCCAACAACCAATACACTTTCTGAAATTGTTCGCTTTTGAGAGAATTTATTGCCTCATCCGCGTGTACCCCAGATTGTGCACTTAATGAATTTTATTTGCTTGTTGTATTTAAATCTTTTATCGAAAAATAATGTTTACTTTAGATTAAAAGGTATTTTCAGGGTATGAATGGTAGCTTAAAAGCAACGGCACCTCATTTTATCAGTTCCGTAGAGAGTTGAATGAATAGTAAAGAAAATTTATTTCCTACGTAGGCGGCTACTTTGAATGTACATGTGTCAAAATATCAAGAATAAAAGATATTGTAGAGAGAGCGAGAGATATTTATATCTATTAAATATAGAAGTAATTGAAGTCAAGACTTATGCTTGTAAACATGTGGGTTTTTTATGTTCGAAAAACATTCTGAGACTCAGATTATATCACATTTAGAATCTTGTGAAGTACAGAATCTTCCAAAGTAAAATTTTGTAACGAACGCAATATATCTCTATTTGTATCAGCCATATCTTTCAAACTTAGTTGCTTATAAATTATATATCCAGTGATTTCTATGCCTCTTAAAATATTTCATTCAAATACGTTATGAGACATTTCCACCAAAAGATGAATTGCAGGAACTAGTTATTTTATCTCAACGTTTCTACTGAAATGATAAGAATTCTTAAAATATTTTTGCCTCTACGATACGGAGAAATATAAGCTACATATATCTGTCATAATCAATCACATTTCATGGCGTTTAAGGTTTACATTAATCGATAAAAGTCAGGGTGAGGGGGGCCTCAAAAACGAAACTTCGGGAATAACCGCTTTTACATTTGCATATTTTACCAGAAAGAAATTTCTATATATTCGATAGTTAAGTAGCGAATTTTGAAAGGCTATGCATTTTAACAAAAATTGTTTTAGATATTTTTATCTTTCTTATCGCGAAAGTTTAATTAAACACTTACGACTAGGCAATAAAAACACTTCTTAAAAAATATGCTATATTCCATATATAGGTACATAATTCTTCCATTAGGAAATTCCAAGCTAAAAATAAGTAAATGTGATTTGGTTCTGATTCCTTGCTTTCTGTAAGGATCGTAGTAGCATTTATATCAAAATTTATGACTTTAATATGAAGTTCTGGAATTGTATATAAATTAAATGTAAATCCAAATGTTTAGACTGCATAAACAATGCATACAGATAATTACCTATAATATAATAAATGTTTTTAAGAAAAACACCCATACTTGAGCAAGGTTCTATCTTATATCTATTGTATTAGACCATCAGTCTACGACTCCAGTCTCAGATAAAAAGTACATTTCTTAAAGTTGCTGCTGCTATTTTAATCAAGCTTTTATCCACTGTTTTTCATAATCCAATAGCTGTGTAAATTCTGCATTTAGATTACATTCTGTCGTAACAATTTAAACGTGGTCCACTGGTGTCACATCAGAAGAAATCTTTAGAGAAATACTATAGTGGAGGTTATAGAGTTTCTATGCTCACTTCTACCCAGACCTGGGTGTATATAATTTGAAGTGGCTCTCTATTTGAATTTGAAACACACCAGTTTATACATGAAACAATGTTTATTGAATTCGTTGCACATATAATTGGCTTTTACAGCAATAAGCATGCGTACTACTTGTACGGAATGTATAAACACAGCTTTCAAGAACAATATAGTTTTATACTCACGAACAGTAAGTCAAACCAGCAGTACTGCCATGTAAACTTCTGGCCCGCTAAGCACTAGCGCAGGATAACACCTTTTCAACCTTAACAACCTCCCCTTTTTTTTAATGACGCTGCGTGGTATTTATACTAAGCGCGTATGCCGAAATTAGCATATCTAAAGCAGCTTCTTTAATTCACTCAAAAGTTCGATTCTTGTGAATCGAATCTTGTGTATACCTTACACTGGCCTCCCTCGAAAAAAAAATTTAGGTAACTGAGGTCTGAACGGCTTCAGTTAACTAATTGAAAACGCGTGCTGGTCTGACTTTTTACATAATGGGTGGCAAAGCCAAAAAACCTTCCACACGTTGTGTGGGGGAAAAACGCCACTACCATTTTACAAAACTAACCCCGAAGGGTCCAGGTGACACCATCAAACAGTGGATTTGCAGAGTTGCGGATACTGGGCTGGCCAACTGCGCACTAAAAAACTTATTTTAGTTAAAATTGTCAACACAATTGCACAGCATGACATTTCTTGACTGTTTTATCTGGTCTCCCCCAATTTATAATGCACATGTGTCATGATTTGTGAAGTTAGTACATTAGTGGTTAATTGGTATATTGTGCAGTATGTATTTTTTTCCTAGTCACTACATGTCCCCTTCAAAAATTTATAAAACAACAGTATGCCGTATTTTTTTTTTCAGTGCCTCACCACTTCCCCTCAAAATGTTTACAGTATATACACTGGGGGAACTGCAAACCAATTTGGTTCGGTTTTATTAAAGGGTGGGAGTTAGAATAAGAGAATTGATACAAGACTTGTTTCTCATGAATGCAGCAACTTCCTTGCACCAGTCTGTCCAATCCGTGGAACCTCTCTTGATGGTCGCAGTCCTAGTAAAGGGGTTCGTTGACCGTGTGGGCATCCTTCGTGCAGCAGTTCGTTGGTCCTGAGGCGCTGGTCCGGCTTGACGATGGACAGGAAGTCTCTTGGGAGGAGGCCAACCTTGCTGGGCGGCAGAAATCTTCCGTTTCCTGTACTTATGCAAAGGAACTTTAAAATTGTCATTCTTCCTTTTGATAACCTTGTGTACCTTATCAGCGACGCATTCATCCTTTGATGGAGTTTTTGTAGTGCACACTTTACCTTTCTTCGTACTTTTGCTTGTATCGGTATTAAATTTTAATGCAGATTCTATTTTGTCAAATTTATACGCCGCACCAACGTGTTTAGTTACTGGCTTTATCTCTCTACTTGTGTCATGTTTTTCAACAAACTGACTCTGTTTTTGGCATTGGTGCTTATGCGACTTCTTGTTTACCGCCTTAATTACTTCAGTATTAGCAGTTTTAATGCTGGAACCTGAAGGCGCTTTTTCACGTTTTCTATCCCCCTTAACTTTAGTTTTATCCTCTTTTGACGAAAAAGTCTCTTTGAAACTTGCGATATCAGAATCGTTATCTTTTAAATTCTTTAACACTGCTTCAGTTTTAGGAAGATTAAGCTTTTCGTACTGGTGCGTTTTAATGCAACCTGCGTCTATAACTTCCGAAGCATCAGCTAAACTACTTACAGTATAACTCTGTGTCAACTTTTCATCCTGACTCTCAGTATGGTTTTCATGTACTTTATTTAAAACCATATTATCAACCTGGCCTACAGCATCCTCATTCGGATGGAAACTTGAAATAATATCATCATTACCTAGCGAGTTCCTACTATCGTTTAAAGAATTTTTATTATCGTCAACTAATAAGTATTCACTAACTTCCGTAACGCATACTTCGTCATCTACTAAATTTCCTTCATTAACAGATGTGTGAATATCATCTAAAATATCAGGTATAGCATCAATAATATCAGGTATAGCATTAATAGAAGTGTCAGATAATTTATTTTCTAAACCACTAGCATTAGTATCGGCACTATTTTCAGAAATTTGTACTGGAATTACCTCATCATTCCAGCTAGACTCACTTTCTTTATAAGCCACAAAAATACCCTGACTTTCACTATTCTCAAAATAATGATTACTGCTCGGACAAAATAATACATTTGACCAAACAGTTTCAACAGGTTGAACCATATCATGTGAATCAACTTGCCAGTGCAAGTAAGGTGCTTGCATATTATTTTCTTTAAGTGCACTAATTTCATTATAACGCCGTGCCCTTCTATTATTTTGCCTGCGGTACTGCTTACGCTGCTGGTTTGAAACTCGCAAAAAATTTTGGCGCGGTTGTATAAAACTTCTCGTACCTGAATGACGGTACGGGGTAGCGAAGAAATGTCTATTGTCATATTTAGCTAAAGCTTGAAGGAGGGTAACCTTGCTTGTAATTGTTTGATTATCTAAAAAATCTTGAACACTTGGCTTCAAACGTTGAATAACTATTTTTAAGATTATCGCTTCCGTCACCCCTTCTAAATATTCCTCACACTTGGAAATCTTTTCCGTAGCAAAATCTAACGCAGACTGACCTTCACGTTGCCTTAGCGAATAAATTTCCGCTTCAATTTCACTTTGATTAAAGGTCTTTGGAAAAACGCTAAGAAACTGTTGCTTGAATGACAAATAGTCAAAAATCAGATTACTGCTTTGCATACACGTGTACCACTGATATGCACTACCTCTTAAAGCGGCTAGAGCAATTTTAAGTTTATCCCCCTCTGGGGTGCATTGTTGCTGAAAGTAATGCTCAATTTTCTTTAGGAATTGGCTTGAGGGGCCGCCATTGAAGGTGGCTTCGAATGGCGCAATTTGCTGAACCATAATTACCCGAGGGAAATTTCCAGCAGGATTTTGTTCTACAACACTCATTTTTTAAATAGTATATAAGTACTTGCAACAATTTTATCAGTATAAGTACACAGTACACAGTTTTTAATTTCAATTATGTTGTTCGTTACAAATGTAACGCTAACTACCAGGGTATATATATTTTTCGGGCGCCAGTATAGAGTTTCTATGCTCACTTCTACCCAGACCTGGGTGTATATAATTTGAAGTGGCTCTCTATTTGAATTTGAAACACACCAGTTTATACATGAAACAATGTTTATTGAATTCGTTGCACATATAATTGGCTTTTACAGCAATAAGCATGCGTACTACTTGTACGGAATGTATAAACACAGCTTTCAAGAACAATATAGTTTTATACTCACGAACAGTAAGTCAAACCAGCAGTACTGCCATGTAAACTTCTGGCCCGCTAAGCACTAGCGCAGGATAACACCTTTTCAACCTTAACAACCTCCCCTTTTTTTTAATGACGCTGCGTGGTATTTATACTAAGCGCGTATGCCGAAATTAGCATATCTAAAGCAGCTTCTTTAATTCACTCAAAAGTTCGATTCTTGTGAATCGAATCTTGTGTATACCTTACAAGGTTTAAAAAATCTTCTGAATATTTGGATAACTTCCGGTGACCTTATTTTAACGGAATTTTATTCTTTAAAAGTTTATTGCATTTATCCTTTAGACTTTGATTATTATCCTTTGCATTCAATTTTTTACATTTTACTAGTGTCGCACTCCAAATTTTATGCTAAAAAAGTGTTGTTTTTTACTATAAAATTTCTCTAAAACGGGATTTAAGAAGATTTCTCTATGTACTATATTGCACTGTATCTAAAAAAGGAGCTTTTGTGCTTATGAAAGTTTTTTTATTGCATATATGTCATCAGAACATATACACGTCCTTACAGATTATTAAACATTATTTTGATAAATGGTTGGATTAATTTTAGAATTCCTTTTACTTTTTTATTGTTAATTACCGAATACTCGAGGAATCAGAAACGTTTATGAGCTTTCCCTGACTCTTTTTTCCTATTTTTGAACAAGGTTTTTAATTTTTTTCTCTCTTTTGTGGTAGTATTTAATCTCATTTTTGTATCAATATTTTAAATATATCTGTATACTATGGATGGTCACAATATTTTCCTATAACTTTGAAAGAACTAACAATAAATAATAATTATACATTGTGATATTCTCTCAACATGTTCCTGCTATAAAAGCTGCAACTAATCTCTTTTTTAATATTCAAATAATTCATTGTTACGTTCAGAGTTGATACAGAGGTATTTAAAGGCACTGGAATTTTCTTTTGCAATAGTAGAATTTCTTTTAAGATTAGGGGCTTTTCTTTCGAAGAACTTCTTACTTCACTTTTTACATATAAATGTTTGTGGTTCTCTTTCGATTTAATTGAAGTAAAAAATTGTCATTCATTCCTTTTATCAACAATATTGCTTTTTTTTAAATTTAGAACTTACTCATTGAATTTTATATATTTTCACGCCAGAAAGAGACCTTGAATCTGAAATTCTCTGCGTAGATACGGCCCAATTTGAACATTCAATATCGTTAATTGTATTCTCTGATCTCTCATCTTCTGTTTGTAATCTATTATTTTTCTAATATTTTAACTTATGTCTTTCGTTCAAACTCCGTTCTAAAGTAAGACGATTACCTTCAGAAATATATCTTTTAGAAACATTAAAAATTATCTTGTGGGGATTGTAAATTTGTCCTATATTGGTCAGACCAAAAGTGCCCTTGATGAACATTCGAGATACGCAAGAAATGAAGAATTATCTATGTCAATGATAGCCAACTCTCCTTTTAATGAGGACATAAATTTAATTTTTCTAACGCAAAAATTTTTCACCATCCTAACTCCACTTCTTAATAATATTTTCTTTATTTATGACAGTTTCTCTGTTTTGTCAACGATATGTTTATATCATCTTCATCTACTAACTGGAAATATCTTTGAATGTAATTGATGTACGCATTAACTTTTTCCCTTTAATTCTTAACATCTTTCACCTATTTCACTTTATCCCTTTAATTCTTAATATATTTCATTACTACGACTACTCGGGTCTATGTTTTATCGACTTCTCTGCTATTCCGGCTTTTTGTGTTAGCTCCGTTAACGGTTGTGTCCTGTGTGCAGCCTGAAGGTCATGAAAATTCTCCCTTTCCGTGAATCTCGTAACATCCCACGCTGTATCAAAGATTCCTGTGATCATCGCATTTGTGACTTACTCATTGTGACAGTCACACCAATGCTCTTCGGCCTGATGATGATCTATTAAGTGGATCGAAACATAAGTAGCCGCCCATTTCTAGTTGGTTTGATTATTTAGAAGCCGTTTGTTTACTGGTTGCATTTAGCTGTGTTTCCACAAGTCCTTTGGAAGTGATGATGTAAAGTGTTTGTTATATGAACTTTTAACCACTTATCTTTAGTGAACAAATATATATATATACATCGCATCCAAAGAGATAAAACGTTTTACCTTACTTCGCGAAACAGGAATTTAACTTTAAATGCATTTTTATTTTCGCATATCGCCGATATAAGAATACGGTGTTTCTTAAAAAGAGCAAACCGGTTCTGAATATTTTATGTTACAAAGAATTAAACGATTTGGAACGAGTTATAAAATTTTAAATTTTACCTAGTGCAAAGAGAAGTTCGAGAATCAAAGAGCAAAAGTATTGTACTTTTAACTTATTTAAAGGAACGCAAAAACCTGATTTGTGTATTTTCTAGATCCCCGCATTAAATATTAAAAATATCAGAGGGAAAACGGTGCAGAAATATAGACGGAAATTATTGAAGTTATTTTCCTAATTCTAAAACCGATGAGATTTGTCACTTTCTGCAAATACAAAAACGGTGGAATCGCATCCATATATCTACTCTTTCTCCGATTAGTTCACTCTTTATCGGTTCATAAATATCGGTTTTCTCTGACTTTAAGAGCTAAACTAATGTCTTCCATCGATTGAAAGTCCTACAAAGGATTTATAAAAATTTCTATATGCTAATTTTTTAGCCTCAGATAAGTATTTTCTGCCATGCATTTTCTAATCTAAATGCAGCTCCGCGAATTTTTCTAAAACTGGTGTACTAAACTGCGACAAAATGTATATTTTTGTAGGAAGGTTCACGAATAAATGAAATAATGAAATTGCATCTGATATTATGTGTATCACATGTTACGTGTTTCGTCATTGAATAAACATTCATTCATATTTTCAATTCACCTCTGAATATAAAACATTTATGCAACAATAATACTATGCAGCGAAGTTCATGAATTCTAATTCACTTTCCAAGCGAAGTTCATTCAGGGCTCAACTATTTCAAAGTCCATTAGTTCTTGTAAGGAAAATAATTATTCTAATAATCTCTAAGCCGCTCACTACATTTATGAAAAGGACACGAAAATGTCCCAGTGGTAAAATCTTAATAATCCGTTTTACACGAACTTTATACAAATTGCAAAATAGGATATTAATTTCCTGCCTTATAAATAATGTTAATATAAATAAATTTATGTGCCATAGATAATATTTTTGATAAATAAACTGCTTGTTCAGACTGCTTTTATTAGACGGACTATCAGTCTTTCATAGAAACCTTAATTTGTTTTGTTCTTGTTGTTTCTAATGCCCGCTGGCCAGCAGTTCCGGACCAGGTCCATATAGGCTTTGGGCTTATGTGTGCGGCTCCAGTTTATTCAGCATCACACGGGTCGGAGTCCGTCTTAGCTAGTTGCCACCTCTATTCTAACCAAGCACCCACAGGAGCGACATCTGGGGGGGGGGGGGGGCGCACTCTCTCCCAAACTCTCTGACCTCATAGAGGGAATTTCTCGCCTACGGATTTAACGTGCCCATATCCAGCCTAGACACGGGGGTATTTAATTGTGCTTGTCGGGATTCGATTCGAGTACCCTCAGCACCGAAAGCCGACGAGCTAACCTCGAGTCCGTGTAATTTGCTTTAATAATACATAACTGTTCTGGACCGAATGGCTAGGGCACTGGCCTTCGGTTCTGATCCTGTGGGTTCGAGTCCCACTGTTGGCATGGATGTTTGTAGCCGTTCAGAATCGGCTTTAAACTGTAAATCCCGGTCTAATTTACCCTCGTGTAGCAAAAAAGTTGATCGTTGCACTCCAAATCAAAGCAAACCAAAGCCCTCCATCAAAATATCTCGTACATTTGCACTACTGAAACACTATAGATAATTATCTGCAATATGTACCCGATTATCTATTTATAACAACTGTTTTGTTGACAGTTCATCCTCCCATGATTGCAATTCTAGTGGTATAGTTTGCGCCATATTTTAGTAACGTTTACAGCAGATCCGCTTATTTATAGCTTAGAACGTTCCTAAACCAAAACCTACCTCCCATAACTTTCTTAACAGTAGAGTTACGGAAATCAAATTTTTTGCTCACTTCACTTTTGTTGCAATTTTATTACATGGTAGTAAACAGTCTAAAATTATGCAGGAATGCTTGAATGGAGGTGAGGGGGGTTTACTACTCAATATCACATTGTTTCATTTATTTAAAATGAGGTTATTTATGCATTTCGCAAGATAATACTGGTGATTAAACTTTCAACCCAGTATTCAATGCTAATAATAGTCATTTTGGGTCTTTACAGTTTGGTTTCAAACCGTTTAGTATGAACTTTTTAATTCTAGTTACTTCATTATTATTAAAGGTTTTTTTCTTACTACATACCTGGGGAAATGAGTTCTATTAGAAATTGGATATTGATTTTGATATTGGAGTAACGTTATATAAAATAAATAATACACATATTTGTATGTTTTTCATAATATTTACCTAACAATCCTTTCATGCACACTTTCTTTTTAGAATGATCACATCTGAATATCAATATCCAGTGCGGCAGGTCTTATAATAAGAAATATCACCCTACATATAAGGATTCGTTACCGGTTTATGGGAGCACTCAAAAGGGGAATCCACATTGTTTTCTGGGAGGACAACACAATGAAGCATCCATGCCTTTGCCGCTATTTGAAGCCGTACCCACGCGAAGTAGTTCTCTACTCCAAATACAATAATTAATATATATATATATATATATATATATATATATATATATATATATATATATATATATATATATATATATATATATATATATATATATATATATTGTTCCGTTTTCCTGGATTAGATAGGATTGAATAAAATCTCTTCAAAAAGTGTACAAAGTAAAATGTATTATTCTGTAAATTCTTCAGGCGCATGCACAAATTCAAATAGAAAACACGCAACAACTGTCTTCTATACAGCAGAAAACTCTAAAAACACAAATCAGGATACCCGAGTCTTCAATACAATACATGCCTAACGCACTTTCAATGCATTCAGTTCTCAGCAGAAAAGAACACTGAGTTCCAATGCCAATGTCAGGTATATTTATAGACTTCCAAAGCGACCTCTATCGGTGAACCAGTTAGATATCACTAGAAGATTCCACAAAGGTCTAGAAGGTTGGCAACCATTTGGCGCCATATCTCAAAATTTGGCAAGATTACCATAGACTCGTAAAATCTGTAGCAATATATATATATATATATATATATATATATATATATATATATATGGTATATTACAGTCAACTTTTAAATTTTGGTATTAAATATAATATCTATAAGGATACTGTTATCCGTTATGTAGGCGCTTACTTTTATTTGGCGCATATTGTTTAAACCTCTAGTGAAATATATTTTTGTCCCATAGCTGTCTCCGACCGTCTTTCAAATATTCAAAGGACGATAATCAATCTATTGAGCGCGAAGGCACGTATTCAATCTTTTATCATTTCTCATAAACCCGTTTTATCTCAGAATAAACTCTTTATAGAACCAGTCGAGTGTTCTGTTGGCAACTATTCTCCTATATCCATAAACAAAAATTATATCCCAGACACAATGGCTGAGGATCGAATTGTCTGCCTCTATTTTCTATGGAGATAAGGTTTCTAGATATAGCATAGTTCACATTCCGAGCATCCGTCTTTATGATTCTTATAGACTCCTTTACACACGCGACTCGCAGTAAACAACCGAGGGCAGTTACGGTTGCAGCCGCAATAGGAGAAACAACTAAAGGGCGCAATCTTCGCATTTTCAAACCAAGACCAATAATTCGTAGCATTTTTTTTCATTCAAAATATTGGCTATTTCAGGGTTGTTTGGAGGTTCAAGTGTTTATATCTCTATTTTTTTAAACATATTTCTTTTCCTCAGCGTTCATCTGTTTTGATCAGTGATACTCAACATTTTATGGGAGCCAAACTTTTATTTTCCAGATCGTTTTCGGTCGTCAAATAAAATCCCCAAAACGTGGAAATTTATTAAAAAAGAAGGTTAATACCCTCACATACTAGATGTTATTTACTCGAAACACTTTATGATTTTATGTATTCTTTTAAACTTTTGAAAATATTCCTTAATTACAAATTTTAGATGTTCTAACCAAATGACATCTACAACAAAACGCAAGAATTTCCACTAAAATACGAGGTGTTTCAAAAAGAATCACCCGATTTGAAATGAGAATATTAGGAAAAATATTGAATATAGAAAATTAAAATTAATTTTATATTACATGGCTAATCATAAAGTTTTTTTACAAACTGAATTAGAGGTGCTCAATATGCTTACCTGTGGATGCACAACATATGTCTATACGGTAGGCAAATTCGTCCCAAACTTTTGCGAGCATGTCTGCATACACTGTTTCCACGTCTGTTATGCGTACACAGACAATCCGTGTCTTGGAATTGTTTATACCGTCGCCTAATGCTCTGAGAGGTAGGAACTTCACACTACCGGGGTTTTGTCGACGAAAATCCGGCTAAACAGTTGTTACGTACTCAACATTTTTTCTGTTGTGCTGACGCCATCTTTACATACACTGAAGTGGCAGGCGAAGGAAGAGATTTAGCGCTACTTGACGGCAATTGCGTGAAACTCGAGATTTCCCTCTTTCTGCCTATACATTACTCGATCAAAACGGATTAAAAGATGAATAGTTATTTTTTTTAAATCGGATGATACTTTTTGAAACACCCTGTATAACAAGATAACAACATTTGCAGCAAAACCATGCTAATAGATTCCAATGAAAACACAGAGAGACTAATGTGTATCACTTTGGACAAAAAGCAGGGATGTCTGAGTGAGATCATTATTTTGCAGACCTGGGTTGATTAGAAACCCAGTCACTGTCGTCCGTCATTGAAAAGAAATATTGCACATTAATTAAAGTCTGCATTTAACAATTGTATTTCGTCTGTATAACAGCAACCAAACTGAATTTACACTCATTACTGCAAAAATAAACGCTATAGCTTTAATTCTATGTAATTATTCATGTACAAACAATACTGTCCAAATTTCGATTTAAGAGTTTATTTGACACACACACACACACACATATATATATATATATATATATATATATATATATATATATATATATATATATATATATATATATATATTAAGCAAAAGTGTTGCAAAGAATTTCAGTTTGTTAATAAAAATATTGCAAAGAACCTACGATACTAGAAATTGGTGGTAGTAATAAGTATGTTTGGAGTTAAAACTTTAGAACATAGATAATAAAATGTAGAAATTTCAAAACTCCTAAAATGAAATTGAAGAGTTTATTTTTGTATTCTAATAAATCAAAATAGGACTAACTAAGTAGAAAAGACCTCCGAGGTTTCCAATCGTTGTTCTGGATTTGAGGATTACTCATACGATCCTAATAATCCGTTGTAATCTAGCAACAACAAGATTTTTTTTTTCATTTATCTATTGAAACATTTCATACAATGATTCGTTAAAAAAAATTTCAGGTTGTCTCTTCTAATGAAACTACCGCGGGTTATTAAAGTAGTATTACTTATCGTTTGCTTACCTCTTTTGTATGTATATATTGTTACGAGTTTGGGGCCAACTTGGCGTGTTATCACCAGCATGCGAAGTTTTGAAGTTCGCGTTAAATAAAACAATGGTTTAGCACGTTCACGCGTCTACCATGGAGTAAGTAATAAATCCTGCTCTTGGGTATATTGTTGGAAAAAGGTTTGGTTGAGCGGTGTGGCAACACGGGTTTTGTTTCCTAGGTGAATAAGAGTCTGGAATAAAAAGTCAGTTAAAAAGTTGGTTTGGATGCGATCGGTTGAGGTTTTTCAACGGGTGATGCTCTTCTTGTAAAAAGATTATTCTCGGCTGGTATAAGACGAGGTCCATAGAAGAAAGGAAGTTGAGGTCGTATGCAACTTATTAATAACTGTTATATGCTGATTAATTTTTATATCTGAATTCCCTCCTTGTTAAGAAAAGTTCTTAGGTGCTAGAATTGTTCAGCTTCCAGCGAAGATTCAACGTTTATATCTTGTCTACTCTTCTGCGAGTTGTTAAAAGTGTACTGAAGATTTAATGTTTTATAAATTTCTATTTTTCAGTTTGCGGTAACTGGCATATTTACTTCTGTATTTGAAATTCACTTTTTAAAATATCTTCCCGTTGATCGGATTTGGTACAATTTTCGTGTCAGAAGTGGCATATTTTAAGTGAATGCCAGTTACCCGAAAAATGGAGGAACAGTTTAAACTGCTTTTAGATTCTATGGCGAAACTTGGCAAAAGCCAGAATTTGCACACCAATCAGTTAGAAGTAAAAATTGGCGAAATTGGCGAAAGCCAAAATCATTTAGAATTAAAAATTGGCGAGGGCCAGAAGAAGCTGGAAACTGATCTTGGCGAAATTAGCGAGAGCCAAGAACAGTTTAGAACAACCATGGGCGAAATATTTAATTAAATGGAAGAACGCGTCGGCACTATTGAATCGAAACTCAAGGCGGCGGTTGAAACTGTAGAATGCGTCAGCACTATAGAGTCGAAACTCAAGGCTACGGTTGAGACTGTTATTGAACAGAAAGTTAGAGAGCCTGCCAGTAGGCAAATGAACGCCTTAAAGAAAAAGTTCGTGGAAGAGTCACCGCCAGTTACTGCATCTTGTTACTCTGACGTTAACATTGAGGAAGCGTACCCGGTTTCAAAATCGTCCCGCCCGGCCGTAAAAATGTCTACCTACTACGGCAAAACGTCTTGGCAGGTGTTTAAAACACAGTTTAATATGGCGTCGACTGCCAATGGCTGGGATATTGAAATGCAAGCTTGCCAATTGGCTATTTCACTCCGTGGCGAGGCTGCCGATGTGCTGCAAATCATCGCAGTAGAAAAACAAATAAATTTTGAGGCCTTGTCGAGTGCTCTCGAAATGCGCTTTGGCGAGAAATGCCAAATTGTATATATGTCAAAATTTTGACGCCTTTTGGTACTTTTCTGTTTAACTGTTTACTGCTTGCCCAAGAGATACAGACTGTGTTTGGCACGCTGCCAAAATTATAACTCGCGACGCAGGACACTTGAAATTTTGCTTACCTGAGGACCGTTACGGATGAACGTAATCCTACGTTAAAAATTCTTGTAATATGGTTCTGAAGGAAGGCTTTTTCTTGCAGAAAATTATCAAATCCGAAATTAGATCCTTAAAATCCTTCATTCTACTTTCTCAGTTTCTCAGTTCCACTTTAAAGTTGTTTTCTTCTGCAAAGCTTTTGTTATGTTTTCGTAAAATTTACACTTAACCAATCCTTCTATAGTTTTGTATTGAATCTGGGTGCGACATTTTATCAATTAACTTCGGTAATCCATCTTATCATAAATATAATTCTATAGTACCCTTGCTTATTCATAAAGTAGTACTAATCTTTCCCACGGGTCGTCTCGAAACCCTTGATATCAGATATTTTGGAACCCGGAGCTATTTCCCCATCGTTTAACTTTCTAATTTAAAAGACATGGAGTATTTGTATTTCAGGTGAACACCCCCCCCCCAAAAAAAAAAAAAAATGAAATCCTGCTCCATTTTAGTCACAAAGTTCTTTCTCTTTCAGTTGTTATATGACGAACTCACTGTTTAATTTCCTTCTAAACAGGGTTTCTAAATATAATAATTTTTTCGGCTATTATAAAATATTTAGGGTTAAAATGAAAAATAAATCTAATGATGAATAAGAATAATTCTTTGAGCAAAATGTATCGTAAGTTTTTAAACCAATTTATCAACTACTATGCTAAGAGAGCTTATACTATATTGCAATACAGTAAAACCTCATTTATCCGGACTAACCGGGACAATAGGCAATTCGGATAATATGGGTAATAAGAAAAACAAAATCCTTAACTAATCAGACTTAATGTTTATTTCGACAAAAAAACTATGTTTTGCAACAAAATTACATAGTATGTTTACAAGACATTAAAAAAAATATAAAAATAACTTTTCACATCATTTCTTAAGAATTGGTATGTCTAGTAAATCCTTCTTAAACTCAACAAAAAGCATTTTATTACCATAATTTATTGTACAATATATGCAGGAACTATACACTGAATCAAACTAAAAAGCGAATATTTGGCGTACTTGTAGTTACGTTCTTGCTATCATAGTTAAAAATTATTATCACGTGAGAACATTAAATAAATACAATGTCTACAAATCTGATCCGGATTATTCGGAGATCCGGATAAACGAGGTTTTACTGTAATTACAAAAATTGTCATTATTTAAACATAAAAAAGGGATTGGACACACGTGAAATTTAATATCAAAACTACTTATAGGTAATAGCAAACAGATATTTTTCTGCTGGCATCTCATACAAAAGCATCTGTATTCTTTATCGAATACATCTTGACATTCGTCATCAGTTTCCTATTCATCTTACCTGTCCTTTATCACTAAAAAGTATTGCAGGGAATTGCAGATTCGAATAAGCCACCTTCGTTTCGAAAGAGGATTGGTGTTAAAAGCTGTCTTGCTAAAATACACTGTGTTGAATCTTAAAAGTAAACAACATACAAATTAAAATATTTCGTTCACAATTGAGGACAAATACAGAAACGTATTCAAAGTATCCGTTCAAAATATTTCGAAGAATTAAATACTCCTTTAAATGGTTTACAATCATTTTAAACTTCCCTATGTAAACATTAAAGTTGTACGAGGCCTGGGAATAAATCAAATAGGAATGCATATTGCAAACTTTTTATCTTTTATTATGGTAGGCTCTATCGAGTCGTTGTTCGTTTCAGTCGAATTATATATGACATTTAAAGAGAAACTTACATGCACAAATGTTTTAGATCCTTAATAATAATTTTCTTTGTATTTATCTGAAGAAATACACTTTTATCACCAAGTGTGCACTTAGCGAAGTATTTAATGCATGGTAACAAAATTATGAAACATTATACTCAAGCTTTATTAACATTTTGAAGAGTAAACATATAAAAGGGACATTAAAGGAAAACTTTAAAAAAAACTCTGCAGTATGTCTTCATATACTAATTCTCGAGTGCTTCAGTTAGTAATTACATTAAATGCTGTTCCCGTGATGCGTCCAATCACACGTTAACATAAGTAGTCCAACAATAACATTCCGAATACAATAAAATTTAACTCCCTCTTTGAATACCTTCTTAGCTGCTAAATGCACTTGAACTAATTGTAACTCTTTTCCTATTTAGATTACAGTAATGGCATCGTATAAATATATTGATTCTTTAAGCTGTATGTATTTATGCAGCTAAAAGGATTAATTCGTTTAGTTAGACGCACTTAGTAGTGGTAGTATATACATAAAATAGCTCTTATTTCAAAATTCTTTTCAAAAGTTTATTTTACTTTCAACCACAAGCTAATCACATTTTCTTTTTTTTCTTTTAGGTAAGTACTATATCATATATGAAGCTTGGGTGAGTAAAAAAATTTTAACTATGCAATACAGTGTCTTAAAATTTTAGATGAATATAAATAAAAAGGGTAATTTTAACGCGTTTTACTGAACAGTTATTACGTTGTGTGAAATACATATAAACATATATTTCAAGGCTGGTAGAAGCTAAAATTTAAATCAAAAATATTTCTAATGTGGTCGTAAAGTTTTCTTTCTTTTATTCGCTCAAAACTAATGATCTTTTATTACATATTCGTGTGTGCACATGATTTTAGCTACGATAGGTACGTAAGAAACATTGTAGTCCTAGCACAAAAAATTTATTCCATCAACACTCTTTGAAATCTTTCTTCTTTCTAACAGGGCAGGCACTTGTCATGAGTACACTGGCCCATCCATACCAGGAATTTATCAGCTACTTTCCTATAGAAGCATCATATAAGTGAACCACTATATAAGTAAACAGCATAGAAACGTCCTCAGTTGGGGTGTTTGTGCCCTATGGAATTCCGACTTGATTTGGCCCAAAAGTTAATGTCTTTCAAAATCTATTTCGCAGATGAATGCACTTTACCTCTGCATGTGAAAACTATAAGACATATATTCCTCTGGCATATGTACAGTAGAGGAGGTAACAAAGGGGAAAAGGTAATTCATAAACAAAAGAAGGAATCTAAGAGATTTAGGTTTAGGGCGTGTGGCACTAAAATGTGAGATGTGGTACTAAAAATTATGATACATTGGAAAGATGAAGGTGGAGCCACATTTAATACTCTGGCGTGGCATTACAAATGGCCATAACTTGTTATTCTGAAAAAATACAAAAAGAATGTGACAATAACAAGTCGATTTTTAAAATGAAGTACCTCATAATTTATTTTAAATTAAACTAGATGAGGCTTAGGGCCGGTTACATTAGGTAACATCGTTGGGTTATCTTCATATCAGCCATGAAGGATCAGGAGGCCGGGATCGAATCGCCGATATTTGCCGGAGAACTTTCGGCCTGGGCGTCGGAATCTGGAATGGTAGAAACATCCTTAGTTGGCAGGGACTAGACGATATCTGTTTCTGCAATTCAAACTTCGCTCCTGTGCTAGCCCCGTCACGTGACGTGAAGAGGAAAACATCTGGAACTTGGCGACCCAGCGGTCGCCAGCAGGCTCCGCCAAAGCTATAAGACAAAGGGTTATTTTGTGTGTTCTACGAGGGGAAGGGGATAAATGGAGAATCTTTTCGCCAAGCGTTAGGCAACCCCTTTTAAGGGATTAACATTGGTATTTTCTGTTTCCGCTGATAAGCGATGAATGCTGATAACGTGAGAAAAAGGGTGCACATTTTTTTAGAAAGAAGTGAATGTCTGGGGGACTATATACCCCTGGAAAATTATTGAGGGAACAGCTCCCTAATGCGTTTAAGTATTCGAATGGCAAAGCATGCTTTAATAGTAATATTGTAGCAAAAGTTAATAAGCGTTTCAAAACGTTACGACATTGCGTAATATTTATATATAGGTCAAACCATAGAAAATGTTTTATAACCCATATTCTCAAGCTGTTGAGTGACATAATTACTTAATTACTTATATTTTAATAATCATTAGGTTAACATTCCCCGTATTCCTTAATCAAGCACGTCATATTCAAACGAAGATTGTTTTCAACCCATTTCCTTTTTGGAGTGGTAGTGTAATCACTCTAATCTTCGAAATTTATGGTATATCTTTTAGTTATCTCCTTTTACCATAATAATGGTTTACGTTAGTTACTCCCTTTAACAAAACGGTTTGTGTATTACAGAAACAGAAACTCTAACTCTAATCCTTTTTAATATGAGATGTATTTCTCAAAGTAAGAGACGTTTATCTTTTGAAAAGAACCTAGATAAACAGGCAAAAAAGAATATTACAGTATATTGTTACAGTGGATACATACGTACATACATACATATATATATATATATATATATATATATATATATATATATATTTATGTGGCAACGAAGAAGTTTGTGATATTGGGGTTTTATTTTAAAGTTTATTATTTTATATTGCTAATTAATTAATTAAAGGTAGGAATGAATCATACTAATTAAGGTAGGTTTCAGTTAAATTTAAATACAACAATATTTGCCATTTGGCCATTAGTAGTTAGTACATTTTAAGATAGATGGTAAGTTGCGTTGTGTATAGCAATAACCCATAATAATTAATTAAAATTTACCCTAGGTTCATTACTGTCTGCATCACTGTGGTGATTAATGAGCCAAAAGAAAAATGAAATCAAATCTAATAAAATTACTTAACCTTGGAGAGCACCTAGAAAATAAAATTATTTCACCTAAAAGAAAAAGCTTCATATCTGCTGAAATAAAATAAAATAAAACCTAAAGCTAAAAATCAGAACATTTACTAAAAAAGCAAGAACCGACATGACAAAGATATACCTTAACATAACAAATTTATTCCTTCCGATTACATTAACAATATTACCACCAATCTGGTAATCAGTTCTATTAAACATTTTTTTTTCGGAATACCTATATTAAATCATCAATAATACAATTGCTATAAAACTAAGAATCTATATCTTCACAACTCCATAAAATATATACAATGAAATTTCAAAATGAAATGGCTGGCGAATATAAAAAAAACTAAGTCATTATAAATGCAATTGCTCATCTTAATTTAATTTTACATTTAAATTTAATCTTAATGATGTTGCTGCAGCTTTAAAAAGGTAGAGAGGTTATAGATAGAATTTAAAGAGAGGATAGGAAAGGAAAGGAAAAAGCAAATTCACCCGTGGCCCTCATATCATCGTCGGGATCTTAGCGTCGTCCCGAGGCCAGAGCCTCAGGCCCGACTCCTCGGTCTTTCGCCCTCGCCTCCCCGTTCAGGATCCTCCAACAATCTCCTGTTTTCAAAATCCCGCGCTCCGAGTCAGCACCTTGTCACCACCACATCAGTCCGGTGAAACCATCCTCCACACCAAATAGTTCCTTGATGCTCCGTGAATTGTAATGGCCGAAATGAGGGGGGAAGGCTACAGGTGGCACTCTTGCACTCTGCAATTCTTTATACAATTAATTTTTTCCACCCCTCATCTCGTTCTTGTTGGTTATTTTAATTTCATGGCGGCCTGGTCATCCACCCGGCGATGTATCCCTGCGCGCCTTGCATCTGACCTTCTAAGATTTCTCCCCTTTCGAAAAAGGGCGCGTAGCCGACGTATTGGGTTACCGATAGTGGGGGAGGCTATGAAAGCTGTTGCTAGGCGCTGGGTCATTTTTAAGGAAGGAAGGAAAGCAAAGAATATTTCTAAGACCTTTACCATTTAAATTACAAAACGCCAGCCAAAAAAACAATATACCAGCCATTCACGAGGTTCATAAATAAGACTTATTAATTTATCAATATTACCAATAATAAGGTATAACCTGTGATGATCTATTTCAAACTTAATTCTTCTCAATGTCAAAACATTTAGAGAAACTTGCGCACACTTCTCCAAATGCGATGACATTAATCAAATCAATTAATATCTGATCACCACAAGTATAACCCTTACATATATAGCAGAGACTTAATAAATTGATTAAAACAAAGCACAATCGTTACTAAAATTTACTTACTTATTCACTTACTTTACTAATTTATTTATCTGAATACCCGATATTAATATTAACTTTAATCACTTCCAAAACTATTAATTATCATCACAACAAATATATATATGTGCATAATATCGGTATACAGCATCATCGGTTCAACCGCCGCAAATAACAAAGGATACGTCCCGACCGATCTTCTCTTTGATAATTTTGCCACACACTTTCTAATTAATTACTTGCTTTCGCTGTAATAGCGAACATTCACGCCCCTAATCCTATCTTCCGACGAACTGCAAGAAGATGGATTCCCATTCGATTACGTTTGTCCACACAGCTTTGATATTCCCCCAACAATAAAGCGACCCTGAATGCATATATGCATGACGCCTCCAGACATAATCTGCCTTAAGCGTCTTCATCTGCTGTAGTAACAATACTGGCAGCTCTCAAATGGTGTGTCCTGTTTAACGAATTTAAATGTGCATTGGGGAAACACTTGGAAAGCATTCTCCAGTTGCTTGATATTAAGAGCATTTGTAATAGTTAGCATTCTGATGAGTGTGTGGGAGGGGAGGGAGGGTGTTGTTCTCAGAGGACAACAGATCCGAAAAATGACAAAATGTTGAAAAGATTGAAAACTTTGTAAAGTCATATACATTTGTGTTTCTGTGATTTCAGAGCTGAAGTAACTACACGCTCATGTGAAGGAAATTTGAACGCGCATAACTAAGTTCATTCACTTTAAAATGTCGTTACTTGTGTACATACTTTTAATATATTAATATTATGTACTATAACAATTTATCGCCTTTTATTACAAGACTTCAGTTCTTTATGCTGGTAAAAAATTACAATACCTTTAATCAGCAAATTCTATTGAAAAGACTCTATTCAAATACGTTTAATTAAAGAAGTGTTATTAAAAATAATTAACTGGATATACGTGAATTAATCACCTTAATCTAATTTGTTCAAAACAATACAATTGTCTCTCTTGTTATAAAATTTTATCTCATTTTACTTTTTGCTTTCAGTTACTATTTATTTGAAAATAAATTAATTTGGTCGCATTGTAACAGCCTAATATTGATTTATTTATAGCAAAATGGTTTCCCTTTTAAAGCGGTAAAATCATGCTTATTGGAATCACGTGCAATTTCGATATATGCAATTTCGTTTATAAGTTATTTAATCTTGATATATTATATTAAATTCAATATTTGTCACTCATTTATTTTTATCCTGAAATTTTCTAACTTTGTTGAGACCTAACTGTTTCAATGTTAATTGACATTAATTCTTTTCGCATATGTTTTCTAAAGTATTTTTCTAGTACTTATCAATACGAAAATCATTTTAATAGATTGCCTTCTTACTGATAACCAAGTTCAGAGAAAAACGGTTTTCAGTTACATTTCTCTCATATGCGAAATTATTTTTCGTTTTCTTCCAAAAAGGCACTTGTGAGTTTGCTCACTGATAGTGCATTAACGATGAAAAAACAATGCTATTAGACCTATTTTTTTAACACTTCTATAATGCTGTTTTTTTCAGTTATTTTTTTCTTCAGAGTTCATTTAGATTAATAAAACCTTTTATCTTAGCATCAATATTTTTGTTGTACATTATACGGTTTAGAAAAATGTTGGTGTCTATGAAAGTGTGTTCGCAAACTTTTCCGTATGTAAACACTTTTATTGTCTTGGAAAACATAAAATTTTACTCTTTAACTACAGGTTTGGACTTTATAATTCATATTGCATCTTAACTTTGTTAGCACGTGTAACCCATCTTCCTTTACCTATTTCTAGCATTAAAAGAGTTTTTTGGCGGTCCATTGCATTCTCTAGTTTATTATTCAACTCTTTTAAAATAAATCGTATTCAACAATATTAAACACTACGCTGGATTAAATTGACGCAAACGCTCTCTAAGCTTAAAGTATACAACAAAAAAGTTCTCTTATGCTTTTTGGACTAAACACTATGTATTTAACATTTGCTTATAGAATAAAGCAGCTGTTTTATAGCTCGTTTAGGAACTGTTAAAACTTGAAATCCTTTGTTTAAAAATGTCATTTTGGGGTCTGAAAATTAATTGTCTGTATTACTAATCCAACACATGCAACTTCGTCAATTCGTAAATAAAAGTACCAAATAATATCTTAAATATATATGTCGCCCAGTGGCTAAATGGTTAAGGCATCAGCCTGCTACGCCGGGGGTGCGGGTTCGATTCCCGAAAAAGACTTGGCTGTATTCTGGGGAACCAGTCAGTCTTCCGCCTGCAAATGGAGCCCCGTCTAGAAAGGGGACCTGCAAACCATCGTCCATCGCCGGTGTCATCGTTTATCAATAAAATTCTTCTGTGATTGTGTCATTTGTCTGTTTCTATGTTCCTTGTATACATATGTACACCGGACTGGGGTGTAATGTCGTCATCCCGCAGGGACATTAGCAAAAAAAAAAAAAAAAAAAAATATATATATATATATATATATATATATATATATATAGAACAAAAAACGATGCACCAAGAAGGAGCTATCCGGATGGGACGAAAATCGGTAGATGTGATGTACATGTACAGAAAAACAAATTATTACAATTTGAGAAAAATTGGATGATTTATTCAAGAAAAAGAGCTTTACAAAGTGAAAAAGTCAATAACGCGTTTGTCCACCTCTGGCTCTTGTGCAAGCAGTTATTTGGCTTAGCATTGATTAATAGAGGTGGCGGATGTCCTCCTGCGGGATATCGTGCTAAATTCTGTCCAATTGGGGCGTTAGATCATCAGAATCCCGAGTTGGTTGGAGGGCTCTACCCATAATTCTCCAAACGTGCTCTCTGGGGGGGGGGAGATCCGGAGACTTTGCTGGCCAAGATAGTGTTGGGAAAGCACAAAGACAAGCAGTAGAAATTCTCGCCGTGTGCGGGCGGGCTTTATCTTGCTGAAATGTAAGTATATATTTTTTGGCATATTACTTTGTGCCCAATTTGCATTACCCCTTCTTGGTGCATCGTTGTTTTTTTTTGTCTAAGAGTGTATATATATATGTGTGTGTATACACGGCCATATTTTCTTCAGAACCAATTGAAGACTCCATAGATAAAAATTAAGTAACCTGAAACACTCAAGCTAAGGGAAATAATGTAAAACTATGAAGTCTGGAAATTACTGAAGTTTGGATCTTATTTGGCAGTATTTTGTCGTTTTAATTTCTAAGCATTATTCTTAATTTTAATCACAGTGATTAACTTGTTAGATCTAAACAATTTTGACCTCTCTTATGTGGGGATATCTCCCACTTAACCTTCTCCTTACACTTTGAGATATCATGAAGATTAATACTCGAGTGAAAATTGCAGATTGAGTTTACATTCTTCTTTTTCATATCTTTTCCCAACATTTTCAGATTAATTATTTTCTTTTCTAAATCCTAGAAATCACATTTTAAGACATAACTAATTGCTCATTTATATCTATTTAAGAATTGGTTTAGAATTGGTCAGTGTCGTATGGGTCACTTTTTTATTATTATTTAAGATATTCTTTGTTGCAGTATTTATAACGAGAATTCCCTCTTATTTCGAATTCCATATGGTAATTAATTTCTGCAGATGTAGTTTAAGCATCTAATTAGCAATTAGATGTTCTATATGGGATCCACTGTATATCTCTACAGTAAGTTGCTGTCACTTCCATACTCTTTCATTTTGGTGGACCCGATATACTGTCCCAGATACTAAATGCAAAATCTATGAGTAAAAAAAATCCTAAAAATCATATTTCATCACTTTAATCAAAAGTGTAAAGCATTCAAGTTAATCTGTTACGTCGTTAATAAACGCGAGTGAAATGTCGATAGAAGAATATTAAAATGCAGTTTAGATAAAGTTAGTAAAATCTAAAATAACGAAATTATTTAATACTTTAGCTGCGGCATTTGTGGTAGTAGGCAACTTACACTTGGGAACAGATTCAAATATTTATCATAATTTCTGAGACGTTAAGAAGGAAAAACGAAATCTAAGATGAACTTTTACGGCCGGGCAAAGAAAATTATAACAGGAAGTACGAATTCGGGAACATTAATTTAGAGCTAAATGTCAACGTAAACTGTTATTTATGATCCTAGTGAAAGAGGGAATTTGAGAGAGAAGACATGTAAAAGCTGAACGGTACGAGACAGAAAGTGCAGTAAAGTAATATTCCAGTTTTATGTCACCCGCGTTTAAACGTACCGATTTATAACTTTAATTGATGAATGCATGGAGTAGGGAAAGATTATGTTCCTGAACCAGGTGAGGATAACGTATTGCTGGATCTCTGAAGCGGAGATTCTGCATAGACAAACGAAAAAGTATGTGATATGAGATTATACTGATAATTTTAAAGATTTGCTGATGTATTATAAAATGTCCTTTCTTTTGGCAGTTTTCAATAATAGTTAAAAACATTTTCTAGATTTAATTACTATATTCTTTATATAATGACAAGGAAATATAAAAGGAAATATTTGCGTATGTCTTTGAAATAACAATGTTTGTTGTTGTTTCTAATCCTCTGGCATCCGCATATAAATTCAGATGAGATCCATGAGATTGTTGACTCGTCGTTGATTGTTAGACAAATCACCTTAAAGTTATCTTTAATATTATTTATTTTATCAGTCTTTGTTTTAAAAGTAACCATTTAATTGGTTCTAAGTTTATTTTTTGTTGTTTTTCATTCTAAAATATGCATATCTATTCTCATATAAAGAAAAATAGGTTTTAGCAGTTTCTACCGAGGTTAATTTCTATTAGATGCTACTTGAAATATTTTAATTTCCTTTCCTTCATTTTGTGTGATATCAATATTGATGTGATAGCTCTCCTTATTTTACATATTATCTCGTTTGACACTTGCCTAATATTCTTACAGGGGCTTTTAAATCACAAAGTTCCCATATTAGATTCTCGCTCTCATCAATTCGGAAGGCGTTATGCCTTAATTTTCAGGATGCTATTTTTCTTCTGCTTCTGCTGCACTCATATTGAATACATTCTTGCAGATGCTTTTAAATCACTATGTTGCCATATAAGGTTCTCGCTCTCATCAATTCGGAAGGCGCTATGCCTTAATTTTCAGGATGCTATTTTTCTTCTGCTTCTGCTGTACTCATATTGAATGTATTCTTGCAGATGCTTTTAAATCACTATGTTGCCACATTAGATTCTCGCTCTCATTCGGAAGGCGTTATGCCTTAATTTTCTGGATGCTATTTTTCTTTTGCTTCTGTTGCACTCATATTGAATATATTCTTGTAGATGCTTTTAAATCACTATGTTGCCATATTAGATTCTCGCTCTCATCAATTCGGAAGGCGTTATGCCTTAATTTTCTGGATGCTATTTTTCTTTTGCTTCTGTTGCACTCATATTGAATATATTCTTGTAGATGCTTTTAAATCACTATGTTGCCATATTAGATTCTCGCTCTCATCAATTCGGAAGGCGTTATGCCTTAATTTTCAGGATGCTACTTTTCTTCTGCTTCTGCTACACCCATATTTGATTAATGCTTCCAAGAAAGAATGGCAATATTAGTTTTAGGATTCGTCAGCTGTTATTACAGTTATTAACAGAATTCGGCGCAAATCAATAAACCCTTTTTACTGATAGTCTGATTTACTGATGTTCTCGATTTACAGGGTTATAGCTAAATTATGAAAACTGTAATGTATTGGTAAACAGTTAATAGTTGCATACTTTAATTATTACTAGCTGAGTGGCAACCCGATGTGTTGCATTTTCGATTTAAAATGAAATGGTTTTATTTCTTAAAGATTCATAACTGTTTAATCACTTCTAAAAATACATTAGAATTTTTAAAAAACGAATTGATGATTAAATTTTCCTTTTTCAAATTTTGGCTTTTGGCTTTTGAAATAATTCTTTCAAATTTCCGTTTTCAAATTTTGCTTTTTAAACAAAAAAAGAAGCTCATTCAATAGGGCAATGTCTCGTAGCATGTCACATCTCAACTCTTGCAGAATTTACTTCTTGTTTGGCAAGAAGTGGCAAAAAATTGCATAATTTAACATGGCGTTCAATGAGCATTCTTACAGCTTGTTGAATAAAATGCATTCAGATTACGCAAAGTCTACGCAAAGATACGGTATCAAAACAAAGGTATATCACTGAATTAAACATTCAGGTACAGCCCTGAAAGGTTTATTCAGTATGTGACCCGTATTTATTGACAGAGGAAGACTGGAGTTACGATACAAGACGCTAGCCTGAAGTATCTTATCCTGATATCTATACATATCTCAACATAATAATAATCATCCTCAACGAAAGAACGACTATATTCTCTTAAACCTTACGAAATATTAAAAAAAAGTGTTAAAATACCTGTTACATACAACTAATATGAGGAATTTTATAAATAAACTTAAATTATTTAACTCAAAATGAAGGCATTGTCCAAAAATACATGCAAACGCATAGGAACTGCTTCTGTTTTCTGCCACCCGATAATGACGTCATCTATAGCAGAAGAAAACTGACATAGGCAGTGACGTTGCGACGTTTCGCCTTATTAGAAAAAAATTCTATAGGTTTTAACTTCTCCTTTCCTGAAACTAAAAGTATTTCTGGTACTTTAAAATTATTTCTGGATTTCAATTATTAAATAAATGACTCGTTCTCAACTATTTTGGCATTTGGTTATTTTCCTTTTGGCAACATGGCGGAATGTAAACATTACATCTTATAGGGCAAAAATTGCTTAAAAAAATAGAAAGACAGTTCTGATGAATTCAAAATTGGTGGCGGAAGAATCCTCACCACTTCCTCATTAATTAGAAACAAATTTCACGAATTTGCTGGAATTATTAGTGAGTAAAATAGCAAGTCGAAAAATTACGAACTCGGCATTCAAGTTACATTAAGATACATTGCGGGAAATTTTAAAAGTGAGTTTTGCAAGTACGCTTTTCTTAGAATAACATTTTTTCTATTAAATGTATTTGGTATATTTTGGAAGCTGAACATCTAGAAAATACCGATAAATCGTAAAATTGACATTAATAGGTGCAGAAAACCGAAATATTTGTCCATCAAAATTGTCGATTTCGTGAAATTCGGAAAACTGCTTTGGGGAAAAAGCTTCGTTTGCAGTGAAAAACATTTTTAACTTTTTGAAAATGTGCATATCCTTAAAGATGAAGAGTTGTAGAACACATGGAAATAAAAAATTTGTCGACTGGTGGGCGGAAAAGTTCAATTTTGCATGCATGAAAATAGTGGAAATTTGCGAAACGGAAAGGAGCTGGCCCACCCGGAATGACATGTTTCTATTACCCGCTTCTTTGGAGTTCGGCGGTTTTAATTGAATAATTTAAAAAGTTTAAAGTTTTGAAAGTTGAGGATGGCACCAGTGCACGCGTCTCGTCCGACCGCGTCCATCGGTACCAGTCGCGATATCCTGCTATGCTCGGTTCGCGAGATTAGCCCGTCCCCGTTTTCTGCTAACAAACTAACATTTGTTTACCTTCAGCTATTATTATATAGACTAGCTGAGTGGCAACCCGATGTGTTGCATTTTCGATTTAAAATGAAATGGTTTTATTTCTTAAAGATTGATAACTGTTTAATCACTTTTAAAAATACATTAGGATTTTTAAAAAGCGAAATGATGATTTAAATTTGCCTTTTTCAAATTTTGGTTTTTGGCTTTTGAAATAATACTTTCAAATTTCCGTTTTCAAATTTTGCTTTTTAAACAAAAAAAGAAGCTCTTTCAATAGGGCAATGTCTCGCAGCATGTCACATCTCAACTCTTGCAGATTTTACTTCTTGTTTGTCGAGGAGTAGCAAAAAATTGCATAATTTAACATGGCGTTCAATGAGCGTTCTTACAGCTTGTTGAATAAAATGCTCTCAGATTACGCAAAGTCTTTAGATACGGTATCTAAACAAAGGTATATCACTAAATTAAACATTCAGGTACATCCCTGAAAGGTCTATTCAGTATGTGATCCGTATTTATTGACAGAGGAAGACTGGAGTTACGATACAAGACGCTGGCCTGAAGTAACTTATCCTGATATCTATACATCTCAACATAATAATAATCATTCTCATTATATTCTCTTAAACCTTGCGAAATATTAAAAAAAAGTGTTAAAATACCTGTTACATACAACTAATATGAGGAATTTTATAAATAAACTTAAATTATTTAACTCAAAATGAAGGTATTGTCCAAAAACACATGCAAACACATAGGAACTGCTTCTGTTTTCTGCCACCCGATAATGACGTCATCTATAGCAGAAGAAAACTGACGTAGGCAGTGACGTTGCGACGTTTCGCCTTATTAGAAAAAAATTCTACAGGTTTTAACTTCTCCTTTCCTGAAACTAAAATTATTCCTGGTACTTTAAAATTATTTCTGGATTTCAATTATTAAATAAATGACTCGTTCTCAACTATTTTGGCATTTGGTTATTTTCCTTTTGGCAACATGGCGGAATGTAAACATTGCATCTCATGGGACAAAAATTGCTTTAAAAAAATAGAAAGACAGTTCTGATGAATTCAAAATTGGTGGCGGAAGAATCCTCATCACTTCCTCATTAATTAGAAACAAATTTCACGAATTTGCTGGAATTATTAGTGAGTAAAATAATAAGTCGAAAAATTACGAACTCGGCATTCAAGTTACATTAGTTCAAAAGTGAGTTTTGTAAGTACGCTTTTTTCGAATGATAACATTTTTTCTATTAAATGTATTTGGTATATTTTGGAAGCTGAACATCTATAAAATACCGATAAATAGTAAAATTGACATTAATAGGTGCAGAAAACCGAAATATTTGTCCATCAAAATTGTCTATTTCGTGAAATTCGAAAAACTGCTTTGGGGAAAAAGCTTCGTTTGCAGTGAAAAACATTTTTAACTTTTTGAAAATGTGCATATACTTAAAGATGAAGAGTTGTAGAACACATGGAAATAAAAAATTTGTCGACTGGTGGGCGGAAAAGTTTAATTTTGCATGCATGAAAATAGTGGAAATTTGCGAAACGGAAAGGAGCTGGCCCACCCGGAATGACATGTTTCTATTACCCGCTTCTTTTGAGTTCGGTGGTTTTAATTGAATAATTTAAAAAGTTTAAAGTTTTGAAAGTTGAGGATGGTACCAGTGCACGCGTCTCGTCCGACCGCGTCCATCGGTACCAGTCGCGATATCCTGCTATGCTCGGTTCGCGAGATTAACCCGTCCCCGTTTTCTGCTAACAAACTAACATTTGTTTACCTTCAGCTGTTATTATATAGATTATTATATAGATGCTTTAAGCAACAATGTATTCAAATGAAGTATTTTACTACTTTTCATGAAAAATGCCTTAAAACATTAGAAACCGGACGATAGAATCTCTTTCTACCATAAAGTTGGAAAATTGGGACCTACTTCATGCGACAAGTGAAATCAAAATACAATAAATGACTAATGCATCTCTTGTTATAAAACACAAACTGGAGAGCAAACGCCGACTAAAAAAAAGCCCATTGAATAAAAACTCTTCTCTTAGCAGTTCCGACAGAAATTACATATTGCTTTGGGGTTGAGTTAAGCAAGCTTTTGTTTACTTCACAACGCAGAACGCCGCGTCTACTGATTCAAGCAAGACACAATAAAATTTTGGAGAGATTTCATACGGTTCAAAGAAAAGCAGTTACACTAACAGACGAATAATTATATGGCGTTTGTTGAAGGAAACTCAACAGCGAGAGTGTTCATCAAGGAGTCACCCAGTGTTTATCGCAGCATAATGGTAAGATATCCTATCTGCTACGCCCATTAAAAGTCATACTTAATTCCCAGTAAGCAGTTATCTGAAATTTTAGATCACAGACAACGTTACATTTTTCAAAAGTGAATTGACTATGTTTTTGTCGAGCGGATCTATTGTTCCACTTGCTGAGCTTCAAGCACTAGCATACCATCTTATCAACAAAGCAGATTGTGCTAAACACCGATGGCGAACACTGTAATAATGAAAAATTGCTTGTGTTTTAATTTTTAGTTTATGACTCGTGCAACCATCTTAAAAAAAAGAAATTCTATGAATTATGTACCCCTCTAGGCCGGCTACCTTGGGGCACCCTCAGGACTGAAAGCCTGTCGGCTTTCAGTACTGAGGGTGGTCGCATCGAATTCCGACAAGCAATATTAACTTTGTGTCTAGGCCGGATATGGTCACGTTAAATCTGTAGGCTGTAAAATCATTCTATGAGGTCAGTTGGTGGGGAAAGTTCGATCTTCCCAGATGTCTCTCCTGGTGAATGATGTGATGTCACCTAACCAAGTCGAATCCTTGGGGTGTTATTATAAACCGGAGCCTCACAAACTCAGCCCGCAAAGCCTATGTGGACATAGTCTGGGACTTCCAGGGGTCATTAGGAACAACAACAACACATGCTTTTCAGAAGCCTTTTTCTCAGTGATAGTGGAGAAAAAAAGTTTCTATTAATCACACGATAAAAAAATATAGGTCTAAACATTTATTTACGTAAACGAATGTGTCACAGACTTAGAGCGGTTGATATATCCCTTGACTTTAATAAACTGACAATCAAAAACTACTATTCAATGTAGTAACTTACAAGTACTGTGTAATCTTATTTCTTGTACTATTTAAGAGCATTGGTATAATCCTGTTGACCCTACCACCTGTTTATTTATAAGAGATCACCTACAATAATAGGAGATGAGAATTTCAAGATAAATGCATAGAAGTGGAAATGTCCAGCTGATGGAAGGGTCCCATGATTTATTTATTGCATAGATGTCAAGGTATGAGTCTTAAGGTATGACTCTTAACACATGTAAAGTGACCCAACAGGACCAGTTAAAAATATATGAAATTAAAACGTAAATAAAAATTTGTAAATATCCTTAGAAAACTCGGATTCTACAAATAGCAAAATATTTCTCTCCTTTCTTCAGACAATCAATTTTATTCAGAATTTCTGAATACCAGCATTCCTTTGCTTATTCATTGCAATCCTAACTCTACTTGTCCGGATTGAAGTAATTGAATTAATGCAGAAATACTCTGATACATAATACGGGCTCCTTCAGAAATTTCTAAAGCAATTACCAAAGTCGTGTAAGCTCATTTTAAAATCCTTATTCAATAAATATTTATTCCTTTGGAAGCTTTAACTAAACAGGTAAACATTACATTTCAATGCTTTTATTTCGGATGTTTGGATATATTATAAAGGGAAGGCGCCAAACAAATTTAAACAGTGTATACATAAAATTAAAATGCGAAGTAAAGAGATCTGAGATACATATTTATTAGATTATTTAGGAATCTTTTTAACTTCAAAATTGTCACAGTTTTAGCGCTTTGTATGCTACTTGATTTATATTAGTGCATCGCTTATCATGATATAATAAAAAAATTTCATAAAATTCAGCGAAGTAAAAGCATGGTAAATTTTTATAAATTCTTTTACCGGCATTGGATAGTCTCTGTAAGCTCGCGTAATGAGGCCTTGAGGAAAGTGGAAGCAAATTGAGCCCTCACCGGGATATTCATGGGAGACGATAAATTCCCGTAACGAACTAAAACCTTTAAAATCTTAAAACATTTTCCTCGCATAAACGAAGGAGCTGCGTTGATTAATTTCAGATGATAGACCGCCGTCTTTGAGCGCGGTTTTAACGAGAAACAAAAGGCTTTTATAAGACGGTCCGCAAGCTTTTGCTCAAATATTTGTCTTCGACGTTAATCAGGATTTTAGGAGGAAACATTCAGTTTGACATAAAATAATCCATAATTAATAAGTGAGAATTAGACTTTCAGTATTTAAGCATTTTCTAGTAACGGATTTAAAACGCAATCGACAAAATATTTTTTTCATCCTTTCCTGAATAAAGAGAGTCATTAAACATTAATGTTCTTTTTTCTGAAAAATAATTCAAAAGCAGTTTAATCATTAATGTATGATTTTATTAAAATCAAAAGCCTGTTCCTATATTTCTCTCACAGCCTAAAAACAACTTTAACATTACTAAATAGTTTAAATATACCAGGAAGAAAAAAAAGCATTGAATTTAGTATCTAAGCATTATATATATATATATATATATATATATATATATATATATATATATATCTTCATTTATCATTCTGTTTATTTATATACTTATATACAAAATATTATGTGCTGTCTTATTCTGGAAAATATTATTTTTTTTGTACATGTAGAGGTTTTGTTTCCCATATATGTATAGATGTTTGTTTAGAGTAAAACTTTTAATGACTGAAAAGAATTGGCTATTTATATAGCGTAATTGACTTTTAGCAAACCGGAATCTAGTGGTTAGGAGGTATTTAGTAAATTCATGAACTTATTGCTACTCAGATTGGGTGTAGAACTAAAAGTGGAGAGCAAATATAGCAAATACTTATGCTTCGCAAATTTAACTCTTATCCGAAGACCACACTGTTAAACTTCCTAAAACTGAAATCAAATTTCTAGCCGCACTCTCTAATTAATTTCTACACTCTACAATTAATTTCTAACCAATGAATAGGAGAAAATGGGCCATTCTATTCATTGGTTTAATCCCCCCCCCTGGCTTTCATTGTTACCATCTTCCGTCAAAGTTCTGATGCCACGTGCGTCACTAGTTGGACGACAAAACTTGCATTCCCTTTGGAGATATTCTGGACTTAGAAGAACTACTCAACAAACAGAATACAGGAAGAAAATGAACCATCCTATTCATTGATTTATTTATACGTTGGCTTTTATTGATAGCGTCTTCAGTTAAAGTTCTGATGTCACGTGCGTCATTAGTTGGATAGCAAAACTTGAATCTCGTTTGGAGAGATTCCGGATTTAAAAGAACTTTATGAACAAAGATTTACGAAATGCTTCTGGATTACATAGTACCTCCAACCACAGCATATAACATTAAGTTAGATTCTCTCCTCTTCCCTTTTTACCTTCCACGAACTCCAGTATATGGCATTATCCCATTCCCCTTTCTTTTAACTGTTTCTCTCCTTTAACTCACTTTTTGGTACTTATTGGATCGCTCTTTGCCCTACTTGAGACTCATCTGTTGAGTTATCGACATATCTCTGGCTCAAAGTTTTTTCCCAATAAATAACTGTTAATACTCTCACGCCATTCTCCCTAATCAGCATGTTGTTGTTGGCAGTTTCTCGAATTCCATCACAGTGGAGTGCAAGGTTTACAGAAACGGGATGTTCAGAGAACTGACGGTGGGTAAAGAAGCTTATATAAAATATGATTAGTTACTGATTAGTAAAAGAACATAAAAACTGTTTTAATATTTTGTTATAAATATATTACATTTATTATTTTACTGAAAACAAAAACATATTTCTTTATTTTCCCAAAACTACGTGAGTACCAAAGCACATTAATGAGGATGAATACACATAACACTTTCATACTGTACAAACATACATAGTTGTGAGTAAACCTATGCATTCCACATTTAATACTTTACAAATGTTGAATCTAAGAGCTTAATATTCAACAGGAACGAGTTTCAAGTATGTAGAGAAAAATCATTTTCGAATACCTCTAAGTGTAATAGATGTCTTCGAAAGTTTTGATGTAATGCGTTGAAGTTGATAAAAAAAATTTTAACACAAAAGGCAAATGGTGTAACACTCTAGATTAGCATGAACGGGAATACTTTTATTTTTTATAAAGGAAATTTTTTTTAATAATATCAACAAGAAAAGTTTCTAAACTTTATTGCATGAATTATATCACTTAAACCCAAGTAAACAGCTTCATAATAAAGGCTTTTAAATTATATTTCTTCTTCAAAAAACTGTATAAAAATCCCCACAAAATCTCCAACATACAATTTATAAAATAATATAAAATAATCTTATCCCATGTTCTCTATCAATCTCCAAGAGCATAAAAAAACCTCTCTCTCTCTGAGGATCCGACGAAGCTATTCACCGGAATTTGTGTTTTCGGTAATTAATTATTAATCTCTGTCAGCGTGAATTCCCTTGGATGCAGACGAACCCTGTCCCACCCTGTGGCAAAGTGCCAGCACCGAGAGATCCATAAACGCAAATTGAATATTCAGATACATTAAAAAAATCAATATAAGAGTTCATGGCTTCTGCAAGTGTGTTTCACAAGTTAATACAATTTGTTATTCATTCATGTTTATATTTGTGAATTCATGTTAAACTATTTTGTTTAAATTTTTGCTATCATGTAGAGTAGTTAACATGCGAGGAGAACGCGAAATTATCTGACTTGCTTTTGCTATATTAATTCCTGAAATCGGCTTGGTGCAGCAATTTCAACACTTCCCTGGGGTTCCAGACTCTCAGAAGTCCTCTCCTTATCTCGTAATGTTGTATTTCAGTGGATGATTTCATTAACACGGGAACATTCTCATAATTCTTTTAAATATTGCGTATTTTTAGTGGCTATTGTACTAAAAATAACCACTAAAACTGTGTTAATGAAATCCACCAGTGGAGGATTTCATTAACACAGGAACATTCTCATAATTCTTTTAAATATTAAGTATTTTAGTGGCTATTGTACATAGAAGGGATCAAACTTAATACAGGGTGGTCATAAAAATTTTTTGCCGATATATGGACCTCTAGCAGCTGTTCTGTTCAACCGAATAAGATCAGATTTCAGATATAGTTATTCAGAGGTATGAGCTCGGGATTCTGTGAACGGCAGCAAAGTGGTTAAAATATTCATGGTTAATAAATTATGTATATATATATATATATATATATATATATATATATATATATATATATATATATATATATATAGATATATATATATATGTGTGTGTGTGTGTGTGTGTGTGTGTGTGTGTATGTATATATAACATATAATTTAAATTATAAAATACTCATTTTATTTTAATGTTACCTTTAGACCATCCAATTTTAAGTCAATTTTTTATGTAAAAAGGTGAGTCTTATGATCCGAAAAATATGGTAATTAAATAAATTAAAATACTAGTATAAAACATCCTAAATCCACAATTAAGTGTAAAAATGACGAAAATTGGAACAACAAAAGCATCATTGTCAATGTAACACCAGAATTAATAAAACAGGTCAAGGGTTAGAAAAACCGTAATATATTCACTGAAAATAAAACGCTTCATGGATTAGAAAATCAAATTCACCTGTTTTCATCAGTAACAGATTAGAAGAACGTCCACTCAGTAAGCCAAAACAGGCATACCCAAGCAGTGTTGCCATTCGAAAATGGATAAGTTGTGAAGGGGAGAACTGTCAACTAGAGCAGCAGAATAGTGTCGAGTCCATAATTAATGAAAATACAAGAAATTCTGTGACAAAATACGCAAAAAAAGCACAAAAGAGACATCTAACTTCCATTAATATAAGGAAACGAACTTCTATGGTTAAACAACTTTTTAGCGTTATGAGTTAAGAAAAGTATCTAATTTCATGAAACTTATGATAGACAGATTTGCATAGCCGTCGTTGATATTTGTAAATAAAGTTTGGCGAGTTATTTTGAAAATATCACCCTTTAGTCACGGAACTCGCATCTGACATTTCCATAACAACCTTCGCACTTTTATTCATATGGAGAAAAAAATTTCATTTCCAAAAGATCATAAAATATATATATATAGTTTCTAGAGATGTATTTCTTGAAAATGTGATTCTGCCATTCTACAACATGTGCTTTTAGTATAAGAGTAAAATTTCTATTTTTTAGCAATGAAATACATAATAGACTATCATTAAAATATATCAATCATTGAACGTGATTCAAATCATTCATTTTGACATTTGTATTACCGTAATTATCATTATTCACTAAGTGAGTAACAGTAACAAATTTTGGTCAAATAGCAGTACAAGTGGTAAGCAAACCAATCGAAACTTTTGTCTTCCTCAAAATATTATTTTAGTTACAGAGGATATATATATATATATATATATATATATATATATATATATATATATATATATATATATATATATATATATTGTGTGTATGTATGTATGTGTGTGTGTATATATATATATATATATATATATATATATATGTGTGGGGGGGGGGGATAGAGTGCTAACTCCATCCATTAGAAGGGAATAATTAAACGTTAAATCATTTTAAATATTTAATGAGACGAAAATTACAATATTTACAGAACAGGACTAACACTTAAGAACATTTGGATGAAATAAAAAACACACGAAAAGCATCAACAGATCTATTCTACTCAATATCGGAAGCTTGTGGAACACATCTGCTCAGTCTTCTTTCTCAGTCAACAATGATGTTTAGCGCGAAGTCCTTCGCCCCGGAGTAGTGAAGTAGCCGGAGTGGAAGTTGAAGTAGTAGTTCAGTAGTGTTGCCAACTACATATATATATATATATATATATATATATATATATATATATATATATATATATATATATATATATATATATATATATATATGTAGGAACTCGATCTCGTGCGAGTCCCCACTGGGGTCGGTGTCTAGGGGTTGTTGTTCTCAGTCTTATAGAAACCTTTCCGCTTACTGCACGGCGGAACTAGACTCTCTTATACTCAGAGTAAGACAGTACTCAATTAAAGACAGAGTCACTGCTTAAAACACAAACACTATATATTGACACTTATCGACTAATTACAGTTGTAGAAATACGTTTCATATAAAATTACACGTCAGGCCACACCAGGCCTCTACAATCAGAATGGGTTAAAGTATCCGGCCGTCTGCCGCGATAGGGTTGACTAAGCCGCCGTCTGCTGCTTATCAGGAGCCAACGTCATGCCCCATTCGAGACTGTCTCTCCCGTCGCAGCCCGTCTGCTGCTTTCGGCGCCTCTTACCAGGTCGGGACCCAATCTCAGTCTCCTCTCAAATAATTTTCTCCCAGTTCATCTCTCGAAAACCTAATAGCGCTGTCGTCGCACAGCGTACACGGCGACATATAGCTCATAGCTAGAGCCCTGGGATAACACAATTCTCATATATATATATATATATATATATACTAGCTGAAAACCCGCACTTCGCTACGGAGTACATTCAAAGTAAAAACATCGGTGAATGTATGCAATTAATGCCAATATATATATAATAAATACGACGATCAATGTATATAATTGATGTAAAATATATATATATTTATAAAAAAATCGTAAGGGATATTTTTATAGACAAAATAATGTAGAAGAAGATATTCAAATCAAATCTAATATAAAGAATACTAAAGAATATAGTACAGTTAATATAGTACAGTTTCTAGAACATTTCTTTTACTGTATTTTAATATTTTTTTGGATAATGTCCAATCGTCTGCCGCATTAGCAAGAAAAAAAAAATTATTTTTTGTCTATTTAGTTTTTATGCACTTGACGATAAATTTATTTAAAGTACCAGCAAAAGAAGTCACGTGATCAGCATTTAATAAATTAAATTCTAAAAATTAATCTTTAAAAATTCACCAAAAATCAGGAAATGAAGGTAAAGATTCGAAAAAGATTTCATTTTAAAGGAATTTTTATGATCTTTCTCGTGATATAAATTTTATAACCCTCAAATTATTATTTTAAATGCAAACTTAAAAAAAGTAAAAAAAACAGCTTAAAAATTTAATTTTAAAAAATCTAAGAAGAATTTTTCAAAAATCTTTCTTAGTGCACCCCTACACTATAAGAAGAATCGCCATGCAAAATTTCAGCCCTTTAGGTGCAGCGGTTTGGTCTGTGCGTTGTATGTCAGTCAGTCAGTGAATGAATGAATGAATGAATGAATGAATGAGTCAGTTACGGAACTTTTTTATATATATAGATATATAAATTACAGATAGGTTCCTTCTAAATATGCAAGAGCAAATCCACAAATCTTATTTGAATTATGTTTATACAGGTTATTTTTTAAATCAAAAAAGTCCGACAGTCGCAAGTGGTTAAAAATAAATTGAATTTATTTTTTATTTATACATACATACATCTAACATTCAGTCATTCAGTGTAGCTACTAGACAATAAACGCACCTGTTTATTGCTGTTTTTCGTTGGCAAAAAATCCCTCTAGACACTGGAAATATTTAATGGCGATATATCAACAACTCCATCTTGTATTAAATTAACATCTTGTGTTTCATTTATTTCACCGGTTTTAAATAGAATTTCGGTTATCAGACGTTGTGATTTTGTTTTTGTTAGTTTTTTATAGGATCAGTTACAATCAGTTTTAAATCACGTCGGAGAGTCACAGCTTGTTCGACATTTGTAAGAAAATGAATTCCAAGTTCATTGGATAGTTGTAGGCCTTCTATAATTCTGCTTGCAGATAGTGGAACCACTCCTTCATCATCACTACTATAAACTAGCTTGGAATCCTCTACATTCTCTGAAATACTCTCTGATAACATTGCTCTCAATACTTTTTTATTCTTTTTAGATTTTTAAACCGTGTTAAAGTAAAACAAACCGTTCAAAAAGATAATTGTGGGAATGTGTGTGTATATATATATATATTAGGGTGGGCCAAAGAAATTTTTTTTTTCGATTTTCGATGATGACTAGTGCGGAAAAGTTGTAATTGGTGGCAATAAGCTCACACAAAAAAAATTGATCCGGGATTTGCCGCAATGTCTTTCTAATTAAATTAAATTTTCTAATTAAAGAATACAAAATGTTTTATTTCTTTAAACTGATAACAGATGGCAGCAGTAACCATCTTTCTGCTCATATAACTGTAAAACATTGAATGCAAGTGGAAAAAAGACTAGATTTAGGCGTTTGCACTGTGCAAACGGCACCCCTCAAAGATTTAATACAGGAAAAAAGTAACGGTGTCCTTGCCTGTCTTGGGGACAAATTAAGAAGAGAACTATAACATTTGGTTTGTATTCATCACGTGAACGAACTCCCACTTAGACATCTACTGTCATAATTACACGGATGAATCACGGGACATAACACCTTTTCCGGCCCAATCGGAGATAGACTAAGGGGTTGTAAAAATGTTTGTGTTGTTTCGTTCGAGCCTATTCCTGTCGCAGGGACATCAGAAATGCAAAACACTGATGGCTTGAGCACAGATCAAAACTATTTATTTGATTGGTCCCGAACACAAATCAAGCTAAAGCGGTACATTTTCAAAGCACACAGCACCTAAATAATGCATAATCAGATCATCTTTTGGCATTTGGCACATTAAAAATGAATATACAAGTAATTACAGCCAAAATAAATTAAATTTAACGTCTTGAAAAATTTTGCAAAAAAATTCCAAAATCAACGTTTTACCAAAACTTCATATATATATATATATATATATATATATATATATATATATATATATATATATATATATATATATATATGTATGTATGTATGTATGTATGTGTGTGTGTATATGTATATGTATATATATATGTATATATATATATATATATATATATATATATATGTGTGTGTGTGTGTGTGTGTGTGTGTGTGTTAAGAATTAATTAGAAAAAGAATAATAATTAAACAATTTTCAGGGGGGCTTCAGACTAATCTAATTTCTGGCACTAAATATCACTGTTTTTCGTATTGCGAGATGCACTGCGGGAGGGGAATCCCCTTTTTTAGAATTGAACTTAATTCACGAGGTTGGAAGAACCATGGAGAGAATCTAAATATGGTATCAAATTTAGTCCCACCCATTTCTCATCTTCGGCGCAGACGTCGTGAGCGCATGCGCAATAGCATTAGAAGGTTTGAAACAAAGAGTTTTAACGCAGAGAGGGATTGATTTCGACCGGGCTGGTCACGCATCGCGAGGATCGAGATGATGGCTTGGCAGATAATTATCATGGATTGAATTGAGGTAGTTTAACATTCAGAAATAAACTCTTAGGTGTATTTAAATTGTAGTTCTTTAACACTGGCCTTTATTCACTGACTGCTATTAAAATAATTATTTAGGGGAAAAGTTAAAAGGGATTAACGTAACGTATAGAAGCAACACGTCATAAGCCGGTAAATAATGAGCTTCGTGTCATATATATATATATATATATATATATATATATATATATATATATATATATATATATATATATATATAAGAAATAAATGATAGAGAAAACCAGTAATAGCCCTTAAGCTACCTGCAGCCAGGAACAAATAACATGAAAAGAAAAGTACGAAATAGGTTTTAGGCAGCATCTCTTCATCAGTGGTGTCAATACTGTCTAAAAACCAATGGATTGATTCCGATGAGTATGATCTATACAATAAACACACTCAGACACCGTACAATCCATGAATAACAGAAGAATTGATTAAAAATTGAATAAAAGTTACTTAACCAAAGAACACCAAGCCTGGCACTAGACAGAGTGGAAGTTAAGAACAAGTAACCGCATGATGACTGACGTCATAAAACTTGCAACCATGGAGATATTGGATACTCAGTTACTGACTTACTATGGTTACTGTATTTTAGGACTATTATACCATTAATTCTTTAGTTTTTAATTATTATTACTAAGAGTTATTTTTATTTTTATTTTTATTTTTACTTATGATTTTTGTTTTATTTTTTATTTTTAGTAGTTATTTTTCTATTTTTTCTTATTGTTATTTTTAACTTATTAAATGCAATAGAACAAACTATTCATTCAAACTAAAACAACCAATTATGGTTTTGGATAGACTTTCGGGGTAATTATTCCGTGTTAGCACAGCTTTCAAGTCTAAAATATGCTTAATCCTATTGTCTTTAGAACATAGCCTATTTATACGAACTAACTGATTTACAATAATGTTATTAAATACAGATTTATTTAAACAGGTTAGATAATTTTGAAATTTAACAATATTGAAATTATAGTCAGATCTTTTGTCCTATAAGTCAAAAGTAAATTTGCTGTGAGAATTTAATTTAATGTTAATATCTAAAAAGATTATATTAAAATTATCATGGCTACTTTTAATTAGTTCCAGATTAGGAGGGTAATAGTTTAAGTCTATATGGTTATTACTTTTATTAATTACAATTATATCATCTATATACCTAAATATATTGTAATTGCAATTTTCTATATTATTAATTTCAAAATAATATAAGTATAAATTAGCTAGCATACTTAACGTATTACCACCTTGAGGTACACCTTTAGACTGTAAGTATATACTATTATTATGAACTATGTAATTATGTTTAGTTACTAAATCTAGGAGTCTATTGAAACGAGTTAGTTTAATTTCGTTGCCTAAGTATTGAATATTATTTTGTACTAACATTATGATTATTCTATTTAAATCATTTATATCGTTATTATTAAATAGATCTTTAAAATCATAAGTTACTACATTTTTACAATTCTAATGTTTGTAGTTTTCTAATTAGACTAAAGCTATTATCAATTATACTACAAACACCAGATGTTATATTTTTATAGATTAAATTAAGGTAATTTAATAATATTACACTTGCTTTAGTAACATAAGTGTTGTGACCACAGGTTACTGCTCTAAAAGCAATAGGTGTTTTATGAAATTTAGGAACTAAAGTAAAATAAGGAAACAAAAATCTTAGATGATATACCTAGTAGTTCATATTTTGCTATTATTTTCTTAATAATAATACTAGTAGTTTCTTTTAATGGCTGAAAAAGATCACTATTTTCTAGCTGTTTTTTTAAACTTAAGGCAAAATATTTTTTACATATAATAGCATAGTTGTTGGCTGCTTTATCTACATAAGTGATTATAAAGTCTTCTTGCAATTTTGTAATAGCACCTTTAAAGTGTTTATAGGAATTATTAATGTTATTACTATTATTGGGTAGTTTAGCATGTACTAGTTTTAGTAAATTAATTTTCCATGGGTTGAAGGCTTCTGTAGGTATAGAGTAATTAATTGCTATTTTGTATATAAATTTATCTAAATCAGCATTTAAGAAACTTATTATTATATTACTAAACTTAGTTCCCAAACTGATCAACTCTCGCAGTGCTACATCATCCACTATATCCAACTTGCCTGTTATTACATGACCATGTGTCGTATCAACATAACTTTTGTAATGGGGCAGATGACAAACACATTTTATATTTATTGATTGAGAAAAATATTTTGATACCTGATTATAGTTAAATATACGTCTACCCATAGGCAGAGTATATTTAAAGGCACGTTTTATTTTTATGTCATTTATAGGAAACATATCATGAAGTTTATCAAATATACTATTGAAGTTTATATTATTTAGTTTATGGTTAGTAAAATTTAGTACACAATAAGTGTTATTAGCTGTATTTTGTTTTTTATATAAGTTTATTTTTAAATGATTTGTCCGTGTTAATATTAAATCATAAACCAGATGCTGATAATGATAATTCTTTATTTTAGTACCTAAAAATAGTTGATATAGCTTAATGATATGTTTTTTAACGATAGAAAAAATCCAAGCTTTTAATTTTTTATATTGATAATCAATAATAAACCTTTCTTGAAAACTTATTAAAGCATGTTTATGTAAGTTACAATCAAAAGTCTTACTTTTATTATAACTTTTACCTTTTTAGTTCTTTTTGATGTCTTAGTATCTTCGATTAGTTGAGGGTAAATAGGATGAGCTGACACATCAGTAAAATTAAATTTAACTATATTTTTCTGTTTATAAATTTGATTAAGGCCATATGGAAAGAGAGTTTTATGCTTTTGCATATATATATATACAGTATGCCCACTAGAGTATCTTGCCCCCCTCTTAACTTCTTAACGGCTGCTGCAAAATTCATAAAAGTGGTGTGTAGGTATATTAAAGTATCCTTGCGCTACTGAATGAAACCGCCTACCACGCCACCTGGTGAAAAACTGCGGAGTTAGCATTCCTATCTCGAAAACGGAACAAGATAGGGAAAAAATTATTTACAAAGTTGTAGAGAATTATCGATTTAGTTCGATAAAATACCTTGTGGACATTTATGAGAAGAATACAATGGTTAAAACGCGTATTTGATTTTTCGTAATTTCCTACACTGTTACGTGACGAAACGATCTGAGAAAGAAATAAACAACTTGTTATAATAATATATCTTTATTTGAGATGTTCAAACTTCTCAGCGTCAGCTGCAATGCACATTTGGATCCTCGTTTGTATGTCTCGTTACACGCGTTGGAACACGTTACAGCTGGACACGTTGGCACAAGCGTCCGTAATGCGTCGTTTAAGGTCCTGCAATGTTTGTGGAGGGGTCGCATACACCAGCTGTTTCAGGTATCCCCACAGGAAGAAGTCCAGTGGAGTCAGATCAGACGAACGTGGAGGCCATTGTAGAGTATGGGGCCGATCAGCTTATTATTGCAAATTGCACACCAAGCGTCAATAGCATACCGCATTTAATGTCGAACGTTGGTAAAACATCTAGGATTTTCCAGCGCCCAGTAATGGGTGCTTTGCCTATTGTAGATGCCATTCCGTGAAAAGCATGCCTCATCCGTCCACACTATATCTGCCATGAATGTTGGCTGGACCTGTTTCTGATTCATGACGAAGTTGCACCATGCATAGCGTCGCTCGGCATCCCCGTCCACTAAAACCTGTTGAGGCGTCGGTCGGTATGGATGAGCGCCTAATTCGCTTAGAATTTTCCAAACCTGACTTTTGGAGAGGCCACAGTGTTGACTGATCTCTCTTGTTTTGCATTTCGGATATGCGAGGGCGTATGCTAATAACTCATCCGATAGAACTTACCATCCTACCTTAGCTGGTCTGCCAGATCGAGGTCGAATAGTAACGGAGCCTGTTGCAAACTGAACGTTTTGCAACAGTTAGGATGGTTTGATGAGAAGGATGCGGGCGTGCAGGTAAACGTTGCTGGTACAACCGTGCTGCTGATAGTGCTTTGCGTCCACATTCACCGTACAATAAAACCACCTAACAATATTCAGCTTTGGGACACTCACTCATGACCATGAGCATCAACATACTACAACCCCAAGAAGATGTATCTTTTATAGCTGTCTCAAGTGAACAGTCGTGACGTTTCTTATGTATTTGCATACTGCAAAAATTTCGAACACAAAGCCGAAGTTACGTTGAGTTGATGCGACACTATTTTACACGATCTACGTATTGTCTACTCCGTTTATAAAGACAATCAATACAAGGATGCAACCCTCGAGGATTGAACCGCGGTCCTTTTGATTGGGGATCACAAGCGATAACCACTGTGCATATTGCAGTGTCGTGTTTTGCCCGAAAGATAATAATTTCTCCTCCCATTCAAGTTTCGTGACGTCACAGTGTAGGAAATCACGAAAAAACAAATGCGCGTTTTAACCGTTCTATTCTTCGCATTAATGTCCACAAAGTATCTTTTCTTACTAAATCTATGATGTTCTACAACTTTGTAAATCACTTTTTTTCCCTATCTCGTTCCGTTTTCGAGATAGGAATGCTAAATCCGCAGTTTTCCACGAAGTGGCGCCATAGGTGGTTTCATTCAGTAGCGTATGGCTATTTTACTATACCTAGACACCCCTTTTATGAATTTAGCAGCAACCGTTCCGAAGTTAAGAGGGTGGCAAGGGACTTTAGAAGGCATTCTGTATATTTAAAATTTCAGATAAATCTTTTTTCATGCATGCACAATGCAAGAAAAAAGTTTTATACAAGAAATCTTCAACGTTCTCCCTTACCGAATGAATAAGAATTCTCAGTATATTCAATTCCGAGAGAATTTCTGGAGAACTTTGTCTGGTAAGATTTTTCCTGAAAGCCTCATGCGTTAATCAATAATTCATTTGATAAAATATTTATGCTATTACAGAATTTCTGATGTACTGAGCAATTTTAAAATACTTTTACTTTATAATTCCTGTTGATTTCACGATTTAAAAAACATACAAGCTTCGCTATAAGAAATGATGCCATTAATTTTTAAGAGAGTTCACGTGGAATTATAAAATGAATAATTTAATTATGAGAATATTTTGCCTGTAGAAGAAAAGACAGTAAATTTACATTAAAATTTTGCCTCATAAATATTTCAAAGTAGAATTTATGCATGTATTTGAAGTTGCAGGAGCGGAAGACGGTTTATTTATTTGTTTTTTTGAGCTGTAGAATCAGGAAATACGCCTACTATCGCTTTGGAGGCTAAACCTAGACTCATCCGTAAAGAGAACAGCCCTCCATTGACCACGCGTCCAGTGGACATGTTGACGTGCCCACTGCAAACGTTCCCGCCCATGGCATGACATGAGCGGGACACAAATGGCTGGTCGCCTCACAAAAAGACCACCTTCGTGAAGCCTTCTTCGCACGGTTGACGTTGATACCAACCTTCCAGAGCTTGCATCAAGGGAGGATCTGCAGACGGTGCTTGCAGGCGGAGTTGAAGTACTATTCCTTCGTGCGCATAATGACAAATATCGGTCATAGGCACTCGTCGTAGCGTATGGCCGTCCTTGGCTAAATCTCCTGGAAACCGAATCCGTGGTTAGAAATTGTTGCCAAAGACTATGAACCACAGCCGGGCTCACATTTAGCCATCTGACCACTTCTGTCGGATTTTGTCCTGGATCTAGTCTCCCAATAGCTCGTCATCGCAGTTCTTCGATCAAGTGATGCCTTGAGGTCATTGTTATAATTTGGCTATGCAAGATGTCTAATCTTAGCCTCGCAGCTACAATTACCGCCTTACTCTGAGACATGCACTTTTATGCTCCTCGCAAATGACGTATTCCGACTGCAGCGCCACTATTTTGCATAATGTAGTATTGTTCAGCACCTTGTACTTAACAACATATTCAAATTTTAAACAGATTGGCCTAGTTTTGAACGTGTTATCCCTCTTTTTGTGATTTGTCCTTAATTTTTGATAACTACACTGCTGGCCACTGTAAATGCAACACCCTGAAGGAAACATGCAAATAACATGAAATTTACAACATGCATTAGCGGAGGTGAGATATGCAAATGATTAGAATTTCAGCGCAGATGCACATCACGCGCGCCTGTGGCGCCACTTCAAAGCGTTATTTAATGCTTGGAGATTTCGAAGATTTCAAGTTCAGCAATTATGTTTTTCTTGTGGTTTTTTGAAAAAAACGTTCAATTATGCCTCGTCGAAAACAGCGATCATATTTTGATCAAGTATCCGAGTTCGACAGAGGAAGGATACTGGCCTACCGAGATTGTGGATTATCTTTCAGGGAAATCGGTAGTCGTGTTGGACGAAACCAAACAACTGTAATGCGGATATGTGATCGTTGGATGCAGGAGGGTAGGACGGACCGGCGTGTTCGATCGCATCCACCTCAGCGCACCACTTCACGTGATGATAGGCAAATTGTGCGCATGGCAGTGATGGATCGCTCAGTCACATCACGAACCATAACACAGCACATGCAGTCTGTAACCCATCATCTAGTGTCTGCGCGTACCATTCGACGCCGTTTACAGCAGAGTGGTCTGTCCGCAAGACGTCCATTGCTTTGTCTACCCTTGACGCAGAACCACAGACGTCTCCGCCGCCAATGGTGCGATGACAGAAGGATGTGGACGGCAAAATGGACTGAAATTGTCTTTACTGACGAGTCACGCTTCTGTCTGCAACACCACGATGGTCGCATTCGAGTCTGGAGACACCGTGAAGAGAGGATGCTGAACAGCTGCGTTATGCACCGCCACACTGGTCCTGCACCGGGTATTATGGTATGGGGCGGTATTGGATATCACTCTCGCACACCTCTAGTACGCATTGCCGGTAATTTAAACAGCCAGCGCTACATCTCCGAGGTGTTGGAATCAGTTGTCCTTCCTTACCTTCAGGTCTTGCCCACAGCCATATTTCAACAGGATAATGCGCGACCACACGTGGCACGCATTTTCCAAAGGTTCTTCGTCAATCGCCAGATTGAATTGCTTCCCTGGCCACCTCGCTTTCCGGATCTTTCGCCGATAGAAAACATGTGGTCCATGGTTGCACTACGATTGACCCAGATTCCATCCCCAGCTGCCACAGCAGATCAACTTTGGCAACGTGTGGAAGCTGCTTGGTCTACTGTACCCCAAGAACTCATCCAAAGTCTCTTTGAATCAATGCCGAGGCGTGTGGCAGCGGTGATCTCCAACAATGGTGACTACTCTGGCTACTGATTTTGGCAGGAACCACACTTCACAGAAGTCTATAAATTTAATCATTTGATTCTTGGTCAACATGTTATCTACAAAATAAATTTTGTTGTGATATCTCTTGTCTTTCTTGGTGTTGCAATTTGGGTGGCCAGCAGTGTAGTTTAACAAACCAGATGTTATATGATAAAAGGAGTAAAAGGTGTCCAAATACTTTTTAAGATGTGGTCGTCATAAATTTTTTTATGTTCATAGATGTTTAAACAAACACTACAAAAGACAGATAACATTTATAAAAAATCATTTCTAGGAGAAATGATGAATATTAATTTGAATTTACATTTCTCGTAGAATACAGTAAACTGGTTTCAATACATTGTCAAAGTCACAAAATTTATTGAAGTAACGTTTCGTATTCTGAAAAAGAGTATAGTTATTCCAGTGTATAAATTTCGAATAAAACTTATCAAGTGAAATTTGAAAACGAGGGAATTCGAGAAAATTATAACAAAATCATTTAAATTTATTACAGAAATGTAATTTTATGTTTATATACAGGGAAAAAATAAACTTTACACAGCGTTGTAAAGCTCTGAAATTCGTGAAATTGTTCAATAAATATTTCCATACAATTACAGTTAATCTAAAATACATACATTTCGATGAAAAATAGATATAAAGAATTTTTCGTACCCTGGGCTATTCATTCAAAGAATTAATTTGATGTGCAAAAGGATTGCTTTGCTTTATCACAAAACTTTTATTCCCCTAAATCTTCTCTCTATTCTATTCTATTTCCCTTACTTTTTTCCCTTTTTTTCTTACGAATACAGCAAAGAGAATTAGTATCAGTACAATAATTTTCGCCCGAGCATGTGTTTCCCTCTATTAGACTATCAATCCTGCAGGTAATCCCTTTTCTTTAAAGAAAAGTCCCAATTGTATATTACAGGATGGGTGGATCAAATATTCTTTTTTCTTCTTTTTACTAGTTATCCGTTTTATTTAGCCTATGCTTTATTATTTACCTAAAATTGTTATACATCCCAACTGCATACGTTTATTGAGCACACGTAATAAAAATGTCGATTATCGTATTTTCTTATTTCCTCACAGTTTTCTTCAAATTTTATGCTTGAGATAAACGTTACGTGAAGATAAAATTGAAGAAATTATACACCGAACATTACAAAAAGAGAAAGGTCATTAAATAATAGATATTTCTAAGAAGTATCGTACAAAAAAATGGAAAATTAATTTACAATTTTGAAGAGTTGTGGGGAATTAATATATTCTTTGGAATACAGATGGAACTTTGCCTAACGGATAGATGTTTGCCATACGTAACTTGCCGTGCAAGGAAGATCATTAAATGGAAAGGAAGCTCATTTTCATCAGAACAGAGAAAAATGAGGATATGGAAGGAATATATATATATGGGGGGGATATGCCTGCTAGAAGTTATGTGTACCATGCACGTTAAGCGACGATAGCGCTGCTAGGAGTGCGAGGATATAACTACGTACATGGAGAGAGGCTCTCGACAGGGCAAGACGTGTCATTGCAGCAGACGGCAGCGGAGAGAGATAGAATCTCGACGAGACGTTGCCTATAATAGTAGACGTGCTGCTTAGTTAACCCATTTCGCATTTCTTGAGGCCTGGCGTAACCGACGTGAAATAATGTCTTTATTGTAACTCTTTGCCTGTAAATACCTTAATGTTTATATATTGTGTTCGTGGAAGTGACGTGACAGTGTCTTATTGAGTAGTGCTTTATTCTGAGTATAAAAGAGTCTGGATTCTCAATTGAGTACGCCCTGTTATATATATATATATATATGTATATATATATATATATATATATATATATATATATATATATATATATATATATATATATATATATATATATATATATATATATATGTATATATATTATATATATTATATATATTTATATACATATATATATATATATATATATATATATATGTATATATATTATATATATTATATATATTTATATATATATATATATATATATATATATGTGTGTGTGTGTGTGTGTGTGTGTGTGTGTGTGTGTGTGTGTGTGTGTGTGTGTACATAAAAGAAAACATTTTTTGTCAATATTAAATTTTTTATTAAATTTTTCCCTCTAAATTTCGACTAAGTTTCAACTTGGAACTCGAGATTGTAACCCATAAATTACTGCATATTATTAACCTATCTTTAGATAGACGTGGGATTATAACTTCAGAGAAATGTTTTAAATTTCTGTTATAATTCTGTTATAATTTCTGTTTTAAGTCTCTGTGATACTCTAGGAGTGCTCATAACTAATGATTTCGTGTCTTTTTTTTATCTTTTTGTTGTACACAATTTTTATCTATCAAGACTGAAATTTAAAATCCACTAAAAAATACCTACATTTGCGTATCTATGATTTATAGCTGCATTGTCCATCACTGGAGGATTTACTGCATAAAATTGTTCAAAATGAGATCTGATAATATAAGGAGATACATGATACATATGTTTTTGCTTCCCTCGAGTTCCTGTGCGAAAGAATGATTTGTAGTGATCCCCTTGGATTCAGAGATATAGCATCAATATATTTGCTTTGAGCAGAAGAAATTATAAAAGGTACTTCTCAGGATACGAAATATTGTAATGCAGCTTTAACTTTATTGCTTGGGGGCTCGGTTGAGGGCTTCTTCATTGTGTTTAGTTCTATGTCACTTTCGGAAGTATAATCCTTCATATAAATTAGTTCAATTGCAAACCTTGGAAACACAGAATATATTTGCTTCAAATTTCATTTAACGCTTTTAATGAGAAATTTAACTCATTTAAATTCGAAATTAAAGTAGGTGTGCGGTTTTATATAGCCCGAATAATGCAATATTCCTGATATAACATAAAAGGCTTTTCATAATGTTAAAAAATGAAAAATTGAGCCTTACATGATCATGCAAAACAATTAAAGTAACAGACGCGTTGAATTTCTAAACATACTTTTAGAGAGGCAAAATAAAAAATAAAAAAGGTGGAGGAATCTACTTAGCCACCAAGATATTTGCTTTAGGAAGAAGTAATTATGAAATTTACTTCTCAGGATACTAAATATTGTAATGCAGCTATAACTATACTGCGTCTTATAAAATCCTTACATCATCAAAGGCATGAATGAGATAACATCACTGAAGCCATTATACGTCATTTTCGATGACCCAGAAATGTTTCTTATAAGTAATTCATAAGGCTAATGATATTATTACCCCTGTGACGATTTTTTTCTCTTCAGTAAGCCAAGAAAAAAAATTAAATTATTCTTAGAAACAAATTTTTTGATATTGAAAAAGTCAAGTGACAATCACAGTTTTCAAATATCTACCATACTTGTTATGTAATTAACCCACCAAACTCAGAACTAAGACTGGCAGATTTCTAATTATGAAACTCTTCAAAATTATACAGCTTCAGATCAATTTTAACTCGAAAAATTATGTAGTTGTGTGTGTGTGTGGGGGGGGGGGGGGGTTTTAGCTCTATGTTGCTTTCGAAAGTATAATGCTTCACTTGAAGTCATTAAATTTGATCAATTGTAAACCTTGGAAACACAGAAAATCTTTGCTTAAAATTTTCTCTTAATGCTTTTAATTAGAAATTTCATGCATTTTAATTTCGCAATTAGAGTATGTGTATGGCTTTCTATAGCTCCAATAATGTAATATTCATGACATGACATAAAAGGCTTTTCATAATGCTAGAAAATTCAAAATGGAGCCTCATAGGATCATGCAAGACAATTAAGATAATAAACGAGTTGAATTTCTATACATACTTTTAGGCAGGCAATGTTTTAAAAAAATCGTGAAGGAATCCCTTCAGCAACATTCTGAACACATACTTTTTAAGCGTTTTACTTTGTAAACGCCCTACTTTGTAAGTCACAAAGTAGAGCTACTTTGTGACTTCCAAAGTAGTCCCACTCGGCGCCTTGAAATTCAAGAGGAAAAAATTTTTGACACAAAGATAGACAGTATAATGCTTATCAAAACCTTGATACACAATTGTTTATACCTACTACAAATATTGAATAGCATTATCTATATATTTGACATCAAAGAGACCTCGGGTGTCCAAGGCAGCCATCAGTTCCTTGAGAAGATGAGGAAATTCATCTTTCAGCACATTCTGTTCCTTCGGGTAGTTTTTTCCAGATAGTCAATACTTCTTTCTTTCCAGTGGTATTTTAGAGGACGGAAAAATGCAACATCGAGCAGCTGGAGGAGGTGGGACGACATTGTGGGTTATTTTATGACAGTGTCAATGTGTCACAAAGTAACCCCGTCACCTTTCGATATTTAGGTTATGTTCTCATATCTCTCGGAAATATCACTACACAAAACTTATGTTGCTCCACAATCTAACCAACATAATGACAATAAAAAATAATTTCCTCTTGTAGTTGGTTGTATAAGATGTTAGCTTTTAGCACACAAAGTTTCCGAAGTTTGAGTCCATAGCTTGACAACAGGTTTGAACAATGCATTGGCCAGTGAAGATAAATGGCGTGGAGAAGCTTCGGACATTGGCCACTAGGTGTATTTTTATGTCGGACAAGCTGTTGGCGCTGTTCTTTGCCTACTCGGTATCACGGGCGCGGCGCAAGATCCAAAATACGAAAAAATTACTATGTGTCACAAAGTTAGCCCTGCAGTCACAAAGTACCCCCCCCCCCTCCCGTCTTACGGTGTATGTATAATATATTCATTGTCCAGAACAAAAATCATGAGTAGTTCCTGTTATTCATATTCACTGTCATGATAATTTTTCCTTTATCTTTATTGGTGTACCTGCAGGAAATACCTTGCAAAGTACATGTGTCATTTTGACAGAAGAAGAAGAGTTCTGTTCTGATGAAAGGTAACATCGTTGAAGCTCAAATATAACTAAATCGGAGCCTGGGCTTATTTTTATCAATTATATATTTAATTATAAAATATTGGAGTAGTTGTAGTTTTACTCGTTGCTTGCACAAGTGGGTATATAACATTACATAGTGCAACAGTTTCTTTAATTCTATTGTGCATTTAAGTAAATATCTTTATATTATACGAAAAAAATTGTAGCAATTTTCCATGATTGGTGAATTATCAAAAGGCTTGAATTCTTTAACCAAGGCCAGAACAACTCAAAATATAAGTGCCACATTACTTTGTGGTAAACTTCAGCGGGCCGCGAGAAAATAGGATAAATGGGAAAGCGATAGATAATTTATCAAACAAAAAATAAATTGCTCATTATTTTAATAATTTCAAGATAAAAAGAACTTTTTATATACCATGTTTTAAATTTTCTGTTGAATCATATAAACTCGACAATTCTATATATTAATAAATACTTTTTAAATTTTTTTTGATGAATTACCCCATCAACTTGAAAGAAAATGAAGTTAATTGGAAGTTAACTTTCGTTTAACTTTTCGCTCTCGTCCCGGCCGATAGATGGCTGCACCAGTCTACAGAACAAAATTAACTGAAAATGAATTAAATATGCTTAAAGATGGCTAAAAGTAACAAATAATGCATTTTCATCGTGTTCTGGGCTATTCTAAAAGTTTCAAATGTCTAGCTAGTCGGGAAGTTAGTTAAAAATTGATTGCAAGATTTGTACTGGACAAACACACACAGAAACAAGAAAGCGAGGTAATAGAAACATGGTAAAAATTAAGTAAATACCTATTAATGTTCATTGCTTAAATGTGTTTATTTCGTAATATTATAAATCTAAAAATAATATTCTGTTATTTTTTAGATTTATAATATTATGTGTCTTCAAAAAAGGCCGCGCGGGACACAATGTGAGTGCCGGAGGATCGCATGTGTCTCGCGGCCGTATGTTGTGTAGGCCTGCTCTAGTCGAAAGTCCATCGGCAAATTTCTTGGTTCGAATCCTATTTAGACCAGTGTCGTTAAAATTATATTGTGTCAAGTAGCTTGTAAATCTACTGTTACTAAATGCCCCTGAGACAGATTACGGTAATTTTATAAAGGGGTTCGGGTCTTACGTTTGGAGATTGATCGTTCGTTTAACTCGGCAGATCTATCTTGTATGGCTTTGAAGAAACAACAATAAACAAGTTCAGCAGACCGTATGACACAATCCGCTACAATATCCTCCCTCTAGGATTTAAACCATAAGACAACAGAATTAAATACGCAATTGCTTTTAATCTACCCCCATACAATGATCGTATTCTTTTGTCGAAAACCGGAGATCCAAACCCAATCTCCCGAGATCTGTTTTTCGGTAATTAACCATAAATCTCTCTGTCGGAGCAAATTCCCCAGACCACGTGGCATCGGCCACTTCTCTATGGCCGGCTGCCAGAGAAAAGCGAGTTACTAGCATAGATAATGTTTCTGGGACGAAAAAATTTTTCGAACCGCGGCTGAAGAGGAATGAATATAAAGGAACGTCTCTTCAAATTAATTTAAATCCACTCTAGGGCAGGCATTAAGTAATTTATGCACGCAAATACTTACAACGTTTAAGACTGAAAAATGGGATAAAGTTCACTGCTTGGAATATATTGGAGGTGCCAGTTTGAATTCTATCCAGAAAAAGAAAACTGCTACCCTCTGAAATAAAATAAAGTATAGGAAGAAATATAAGAATTGTAAATATATGTATCACAATTAATGTTTTCATATCAGTTGTGTGTAAGTTTCTTCGTCAAAACATCATATCAAAAAATGTGTGTATTAACTCACATTAACCTCAAAGGAGATTACGCTTGTGGCTGCTGTATAACCCTATTGGATTCGCTCACCTCCATGTTAACTTATGGAGAAAATTTGTCTTTTATTTACAACAATATAAATGCTGATAATCAAATAAAAATGGTATTTTCAGATAGCCTGGACTTTTCTGCACCTTGCAACAGGATTCATTTTATAAATTTCGTCCTCCAAAGGAAAATATGAGCGTTTTAAACACACTAGACGTGATTTTTTTTCACCGAATAATTTAAATTATTTAAAAGATTCCATTTTTTTTAAACGAAAAATGCTCCAAGGTGTAAAATTTCTTTCTTTATTACGGAGTACAATTTTTAAAAAATCTTTAAATCCAAGTTGGCATTCCTTGGACAAATGTTCTCCGTAGGTTAACATTGAGGTGAGCGAGTCCAACAGGGTTAGTACACATCAGTCTTAATGACGACAATGTAATGTTCGTTGTGATGTCCAAAGGATCCGTTACGATGAGAACTTTACAAGGTTAAGTGCATCTTATTGTCTGGTAAACATTTGATTAAGTATATCTACAAACTAGGTAAATACAGGATGTATCGTAGAGTACAACGACATTGTGTCCGCGGAATTAGAAATTGGAAGAAGGAAGTGCAAAGAATAAACTAATTGGAGGAAACTAGAGCAAAACGCGGGAAAGTTAAGAAGAGTCTTTAGCCCCGGGCCAGGTTGTAAAAGGGTCCAGGTGATCGGAACGAGGAGAGATGGGTCACGGCGAGAGATACACCCTCGAAGCCCAATGGATGGGGTAAATATTAAGGATAAACCGCAGGCCAATCAGATGGTAAATTGTAGAGACAATATAGCCAATAGGAAATCAATAGAGGAAGTGCCCTAGAGTTAGAAGGAGAAAAATAGAGATGATATAACTGAATGAAGAGAGATAGCAACAAGTTTTTTGGCTGATAGTCGAAGAGGTTACAAGAAAAAAACACATTAAATACCTATAGATGTAGAGTAATATATGAAGTGAGCTGATAGATAAGAGGCAGCTATATGGCTTAATAATATCGTATTGCCATTGAAGTAAGAAACGGGCATTGTTGAATGAACCATGATGCATCGGATTTCCACCTTGAAATGATGATGACGCCAGTTGCGAGAGAGGTTCCCAATCCTGAATGACCTGCCAACCGATAGTAGTTGTTAGACACCGAACTAGTGAGTTCATATGAACATTCCTTGTGTCTCAAGATTATGCCATTCCCAGACGAAGGACCGAGGCCCCTGCAATCTCGCATCAGCAATTAAAGTACCGTGCTTCCCCTTTGCTCACATTTGTGTACATAATCACTGCTTCAATCAATTTAGAATAGTTAATACTAAGAATTAAACTGGTAGGGAGCGATTGCATTAAAATATATAAATGAGTGGAATTATTATTATGTCAGTAAATTGAGCCAGGTTAATATGAGTAATATTGATGAATTATTATCATGTCAGTAAATTGAACCAGGTTAATATGAGTGATATGTGTATAGGATGATATCAACCAGAATTAAATGAGTTAAGTATATGTGTCGTAGATAATTAACTTAGTCCGAATGAATTTGTAAGTAATATGTGTAGATGAATTATGAAATATTTAGTAAGAGTGTATTGTATAGTGTTATGTGTGTTAATCAATAAATTAATCTGTCAGTTCAAACCAGACTTGTTTTCAATCGTGAAAGGACACTACATAATTCTAATGTAATTATGGCAATGTACTAACCACATTTTGATCCATCATTAATCATAAATTATTCAAACTATTATCAGTTAATTCAAAATCATTATTGCTTCATATACTTAAACCATACTTTCACTGTCACACTATGACACACTCTCCCCGTCAACTGCTACCTCTAGAACTCGCGATCTCCACAGCAGTGGATAGTGATTGAGCTTCCTGATTTCGGCAAAAAAAAGGCTTATAATTTCTGCCAAGAATTTTGTGAAAACATAAAAATTTAGCTCTTAAGCTATAAATAGCAGACCAAAGCCACGTAGGCCAGAGTTGTCACTTGAAATAATTTTGCTGAAAATTTAATGACAAGAAATATTTTTCTAATATTTTTGTAGAAATTAACTTAGTGAACGATAATTTTAGATATAAACTGGCAAGTGAATTTGGGGAATCTGATTTACTCAAATAAACTAAATATGATCCAGTTATAAAATAGTTTACTTCCAATATTAAGTAGTGGTCGGAGTAGTAAGAAATATGGCACCAAAATAAGTCAGGGATTAGGAAAATCTTAAAATATTCCCCATGGATAACCAAACATTAAACCCTAATCGGGAATTTCGAAAACAAATTCAGCTTTCTCTCTTAGAAGCACGCTTAAACAGTATACGTGGTCTTGGCGTACTGTGTTGATGTTCTCCTACTTTGCTCCTGAGAGAGGAAGCTGAGTACTGTGTTTTGAGTTCTCCTATTTTGCTCTTGAGGAAGAAAACTGAGTACTTCGGCGGCGTTCTACTACTCTACTCCTGAAGAAGGAAGTTAAGCATTGAGTAGACGTCCTCCATCTTTGCTTCTGAGGTAGAAATTTGAGTACTGTGCAGGCGTTCTGCTACTCTACTCCTGAAGAAGAAAGCTAAATATTGAGCAGGCGTTCTCCATCTTTGCTTCTGAGGTAGAAATTTGAGTACTGTGCAGGCGTACTCCTGAAGAAGGAAGCTAAGTATTGAGCAGACGTCCTCCATCTTACTTCTGAGGTAGAAATGTGAGTACTGGGCAGGCGTCCTCCTACCCTGCTCGTGTGGAAAAAAGCTAAGTACTGTACATGCATTCTTATACTGTTTCTAAAAAAGAAAGCTTAATTTGATTCTGAAATTGGCGAGTGGGGTATAATTTTCAGTCATTGACAGGGAGTATTTTAATGTTTCTAATTTCTGAAGTCTGTTTCTTTCCATGTGAGACAAACAGTTTTCTAATACAACCTTCTTCAACACTCCAAATTTCCTCTTTCCTCGCTTTCAGTTGCGGGAATAACTACCCGAGAATGGTTGGACGTAGCTCCTACGCTAATCCACTACACAAAAATGCAATCTGCTGAGGATTTGGATGATTATAACGTGTCTTAAGCTTTGCGGACAGATTTTGTTTCAAGAGGTGTTCCTAATCACTTGCGCTCGTTCATTAAGTTCTCAAGCATGGGAATTACATAAATATTACTTTGGCATGAGATTTCTGAACACATCACACTTTTAAACCTCTTTCCCAACATGCATTGTGAGTATCGTTTGCTTGGGACTGAATAAAATAATACGAATAATATAACAGACTTCTTCAAGAAGACTTCTGTGAAATGATATATCGAACCCGCCGCCTTTGAATATGTCTTGCAACCTAATTCAAGTTAAAAGATAGCATTAATAAGGTTCATTGACTTCTTTTGGAAATAGCGTACATATAAATTAAATGCATTTATTATATGCAATTCCTACCATATAGTTTTCAAAATAAATACTTTCACGCATAAAAATCTCTCCTTTTAACCTATTAAAGTTCAATTACTTTCGAAGGCGCCTTGCTGAGTCCCCGAGAGCTGACTTCCGATTCGTTACCACTTTACATTTTCTGAATTTTAAGTGACCGAAAAGCAAAACTTTTCCTCGCCTAATTGATCCGAACGGAATAATTATGAAAATTGGCGGCAATTCGCCACGAAATAATTGTCGACATCCGAAAATTCGGTGTTCTTTTGATGTCTTTTCTCGTTCGGGGAATTCTCGAATATATTTTCCGTATAAATTTCCGTACCTCGACTGTGCGTGATTGGACAGGGATAGTCGATAGCGAATTCTAGAAGTGAATATCTGAAAATCATCGCTTTCCTTCGAGCCTCGTGAACACAAGTCGGGGGGAAATATGTCTAGGGAATCATGATTCCCAGACGGATATTTATATTTTAGATGCGTTAATATATATTTTGGCTGGTAAGAATACTTACTGTTCAAAAATCGATTTTAAAGACTTCCTATTCACAAATGATTAAATTAATAATAGTAAAAATGTTTTCCTTTTAAATCTGCTCTCTCTACAAGTAAATTAAAAACTTACATTTCTTAGGCTTAAAAACGAGTTTCTTTGTAAGAGTAAAAAAGAACAGAGGCCCTAAAAAGCAATTATCATGTCTTAATTTCTTGTAAAGTAATGTTGCCAAATAACAAAACAAAAAATAGACAATTACAAACAAAAAATAAATTAAAAAGTAGGATTTTTTAATTATCTGGATTAGGAAACTATAAAGTAAATTTTGCTTTGCATCTTTTTTGCTACTTTGTTGTAATTCGTTTTCTGTTGATGTCAATGCTTTAAAGTCACAAAAGGTTTTATGGTAAACATCTCGGCTTAGTGTTTAAAATTCAAAAAAGAATACTTGGAAAAATACCTAGAATAAAAAATCAGTAAAAGAGTAAAAGGGTTTGTAATAATAAAAAATTTATAAAATCTTTGTTCGCGTGTGTAACAATCAGCTGATCAATTGATTGCAACAGAAAAAGAGGAAATGATAAGTGTAACATTCACTGTATAGTTTAAAAATTAAAGAAATAATAACATCAAACTATAGGAAACTCAAAAAGCATTGAATGAAGCAAAAGAGAACCAACAAAAGAGAAAATAAAGCTATAAAAAGCCTAAAACTTAATCCTAAAATTTTAAGCCTCTTAAATTTAAGACGTATATAAAACTAAATTTGTAGACGAAAAACAAGTCGAAAAATGAAAGTTTTAAATTGTGCTATGTTGATTTTTTTAGTTGTTAGAGTTGCAATATCTGTAATCAACTGAGTACATTGTGATGAAGCGCTTTCGATTTGAAAGAAAAATTAAAATTTTTAGAGAGATAAAGTGATCGAAGGCTGTTTTCATCACATTTCGGTTAGAATGCTAGGAAGCCGCCTTTGATTAGAGGACGGAACAGTAGTCTGTACGCATTCAGCCAATTTAAAAGCGGCGGTGCGCGATAGGGGGTAGGTGATTCCAGACGCAGATAACGGGATGGCACCAGGGTTTGACATTAAAGTAAAATACCCCATTGTAAAGGATTTATTGGACCTGTAGACCGCAAAACACGTGGACTGGACTTTGGGTGGTCTCTGTATGACGTAATTAAGGCGAGCATGGGTTATGGGATTATCCATTCCGAGAAATGAAAATGGAGGCTAAGTGGTGGATTTTTGAAAGCTTTCCTGAATGGATTAGGAGTCACGAGAAGGCGTGGACATTGTTATAAAAAACAAATAAATAGAAGACTTAGAGTTTTTTTCAAAGATTCTCTTCTGCGTGCGGGCCCGGTTGACTTTTCCCGGTGCTTTAGCATTGCAGGGGGATGAAGAGATTGGAATTTCAAAACGTCTGAGACCGGTTGAGCATTCCCGGGAGTTGTCCGACAGTACGAGAAAGAGGTTTCGTTTTCCGGAGACCGGTTGATCTTTCCTAGTGCCTTAGCATCGAAAGTGATAAAAAGATTGGCAGTTTTAAATATTGGAGATCCGGTCGAGTCTTCTCGGAACTAAGAGTTATTTTTGATCAAGAGAATACAGACGAGGTGACAAAGAGGATGCGATGTAATATTGGAGATCCGGACGAGTCTTCCCGGAGCTGAGAGTGATTTGGAGCAAGAGAATAGAGACGGGATTATAGAGAGGATGCGCCTTAATGTTGGAGATCTGGTCGAGTCTTCCCGGAATTGAGCGTGACTTTGGATCAAGAGAAGTCGATGTCATCATTTTCCTGATGAGTGCTCCATCATTTTGAAAAGAGTAGAAGAATACCCACGACAGCCTAGAGACGCAGCGCACCCACTACCTAGAAGGAAGGAGCGATACCCCAAGCATAAGCAGAGCTTCGACACCCGAGTCCCAGTGCGACATCATCAAACTGAGTGAGTGAAAATCATTTTGTTTTGTTCAGACCCCACCGAGCTAAATGAAAGATTAGTGCGGGAACAGTGTTTTTTGTAAAGATAATTTTGATGAATAGGAGTTCTTGGCTATGAGTTAGTTTAATAATTATATGCTCCCTAAATCCAAAAGGTGTAGATTTAATTAAATACATGTCATTCGATATGAATCGAGGAGAAAATGCTAAAAAGATTAGTAAAATGTGTAAACTGTGTGCGAAGATTTGGTAATTCAGTTTTTTTTGTAAATAGATAAGGTTGTAAATAAATCAATTTTATTTTGTTACATTGGAGTCAGTCATCTTTGTTTTGTGTAGTTGACCTAAAGGAAGGTTTTAGAAGCAAAGTTTATTTGGCCTGTTCGGTTGCAAACCTGTCTAGAGCTTTTGGGTTGTATTCAAGAAAATAAATAAAAAAAACACAACGCACCCAAATACCTATAAATTATAAATAATTTGTACTAACCCAAATAATATACGAATTTCGCCCAAAAAAAAATAAATAATTTTAAGACAGGCAACACGACATACATTTCATTTGCTTCTTCTACAAAGCCCAGATAAGAGAGCATATAATGTATTTACCATATTTGTATTAATCTAACTGGAGTATTATTCTGTCTTTTCAAGATAAATATTACAGTAGATAGGCAACCGATCTGAACCATAGTAACATATCAAATGGTGTTCCCTGTAAATTCTTTGGGAAGTAATCACGTGATTCATTCCGCCACAGATAGAATCAAATTTCCGGAAACTCAAACCGTATGCGGAGAGCTTTGCATGTTCATCTCCCTGGAGACGCGCGCAGTAACTATCTTTTGCCGCCATGTCTTGGCGATATTTCGGCTAAAGATCGGATACATATATAATTTCAAATGAATATGGTGAAAATCAAAATCAAGCCGTAGAGAACATTCAGTTTAAAAAGAAAGTAAAAGAGTAATTGTAAAAGTTTTGCTCAGTTTTGCGTATTTCAAATGAAAGGAAATAATTCATTTTAGGGAATCTTTTCTTTGAATTATGGCATTCATAATGGCATCTAGTAAGTAATTCTATATTAGGAATAAAGAGCGGTACTCGTCAATAAATATTTAAAGGAGTCGGTAAAAAAGATATTCATTGTGGAGCACAAAATTAGGAGTACGAATGCAAAATCAGAAAAGGTATAAAATTTGAGTGAAAAGGATTGGTGAACAATAAATTTTTTTAGAGCGTTGTTTTAGTAACAATTTAAATGCTATGAATTTTTAATTTTAGGAAGAATATGTATAATGCATAAAGACAATTTCGAATACTTATTGGGTGAGAAATGCTTTATTTGTCTTTCGGGGAATTTTTGGCTCTCAACATTATATGGGTAAACTTGAATACATTCAAAATCGAGATCAGGGAGTTTACACTCGGAAGCCAAATTTCGCGTTCATTTTCACTGTCGAATTAGTCAGGTTTCCAAAGAGTGACCTTGAAGTATTCGCCTTAAATATAATCACGATTTTCTTCTCCATATTATCATGACATCATTATGATCATTAGCGGATGATGGCTATTTATTTCTCTGGATAGAAAAATTAATAAAAATGGAGGGATCGAGTTCATCCTCCTATGATCATATTTCCTTAAAACGCAAAAGGAAAATATAGTGTGATGCCTTTCTGAATTTCCTTTTCATCTTTATATTTAGATTCAAGGATTTACTTAGTTATTGCAATTCCCTCTTTTCAATCAGGCTGGATACTTTTTTAAAATGACAAGAGAGGCATAGTACGAAGTTTATTTTCTTATAATAATTATGTAAGACTGTTTTATGTTATATGGAGTTACTATATATAAAGTCATTTTTCAGAGAGAGTCTAATGTTTTTCTTGTGTAGAGCGGTGATTAGGCATACATGCTAATACTTCTTTATCTCATATCATTAAATTTAAATTCAGAGCTGCAAGTTTCTGTTCTGAATGGTTAACTTAGGGAAATCACTATAACTTGTTTATTGTCTCATTTATAGCACTATAATTAGGGATACTTAAATTTCGCATAAAAAATATCGAAATTTCGCAGCAAAAAATACAATATATAAAATTAAATTTTGCATGTATTATATATATATATATATATATATATATATATATATATATATATATATATATATATATATATATATATATATATATATATATATATATATATATATATATACATATATATATATATATATATATATATATATATATATATATATATATATATATATATTCAAAGTATTAGCATTTATTAAAAGAAAATATAATTTTACTTACTTGGATAGGTAAGTATTAAAATTCTTAGTTAAAAGCTAATATTGTAGTAGTCTCCACATTATGTTCCCTAAGGCTTTGCCTTCTGTTATTAATTACTATGTTGTACACACTAAAATATATCAGCATCAACTCTGTTAACGGGACTATAGAGGCTTTGTATAGCGGCCTTTGCAAAGTTAAGGTAGCAACATTGCGTTGTAATTGAAATCCTTATAACATCAACAGGAGTCTCTTGGTTGACTTCTTCAAGTAACTGAAATACCCTTGACTTTGGCGCTCAAGAGACGTTCTTAAATCTACTAAATTGTTCCACAAAACTTGATAGTTGATTTTTACAGTTACTGTTATGAAGGGTACCAGAGATACCCCTTTGCGTTGTGTAAAATTAGGGAGGTGAACTCCAAAGTGAACTATGCATTTATAAATAAAAATAATAACATTCATTATACAATATTTTACAAGAAAGGTCAGTTTTACATATTATATATAAGATCTTGATTAGGCATATTATAAACAGAATTAGGGCATACTATATCGGCTTGATGCGGCAGAACCATTACGGGTCGAGTGAAATAAAGTCATATTTTTCGAAATCTCTCAAAAGGCACCAGTACTAATTAAAGGGAAGAAAAGACCAACCTGGGGAGCTTTGATGAAACAGCAGGGCAAGGCATGGAGTCGATGGGGCCCTTTATTGGAGGAGGCAGCAGGATCGGCGCTGGCGGTTGAACACGGACATCTCACTGTTGCGGGGGCGTCTTTTCACCGGACTTTCTTCGCAGCTCGCCACCTCAATCTCTGACCGTCTGCATCCGTTCCTCTCGTTTCTCTCCCACACTCGAGGTTCATTTTCCCCCTATTTTGGATTTGACTCCTCCCCAGGTCGGATGCTCCGACATCCCCACGGTTGACCCACGTGGTACTCTTATTTCCAAGAAAATTGGATATCCGTTGAATTTCCTGGAATTTCTTTCTCCCGACCTGAGGAATTCAGGGGGTGCGATGTTTCTTGGAAAATTGGTGCAGTTCCCTCTTTTTCCAAAATGGCCGTTTTATGACCCGTAATCGTGTTGGAAAAACAAAATGGCTATGATGTTGGAAGGAGTCCAAAATGTCCAAATTGTGGATCCTTCCGCCACCTCAATCTCTGACCCTCTGCCTCCGTTCCTCTCGTTTCTCTCCCACACTCGGGGCTCATTTTCCCCCCTTTTTAGGATTTGACTCCTCCCCAGGTCGGTTTCTCACGTAAATTTATTGCCCTTTTCGAGTTTTTTATTCGAGGGCAAGATGCTCCGACATCCCCACGGTTGACCCACGTGATTCTCTTATTTCCAAGAAAATTGGATATCCGTTGAATTTCCTGGAATTTCTTTCTCCCATCCTGAGGAATTCAGGGGGTGCGATGTTTCTTGGAAAATTGGTGCAGTTCCCCCTTTTTCCAATATGACCGTTTTATGGCCTGTAATCATGTCGGAAAAACAAAATGGCTATGATGTTGGAAGGACTCCAAAATGTCCAAATTGTGGATCCTTCACAACAGTTACATTTTTAGGTTCGACTCCGGTACGGACAAATTGTCAGGGTGAATGTGACGTAGAAAGAGGAACGACACTATAGTTTGTAGTGAGAAATTGGTAATGGCACTGTAATCTGTGCAGGTGAAATTGCCCTTTAACAGTACATGGAGAAAAAGTTCTTTATCAGTAAATGGAATGGTTACGTATCATTGTCTGTGCACTAAAAATATTACTGCATCATATCAGTGTAGTATAACGGCATCGTAGTTTATACCGGTGAAGGAACGGCTCAATAGTTCGTACAAGGAAAAGATGGCCGAAAGTCTATGATGATTATATCTACGATGCACTCAGTCAATAAGCGTGAATGGTTCGCTTAAAAAAGAATCATAAAATCTTCGATGAAGGTCCACCACATCTAGGACATCTGCCAGCCGGAACACAAGGGAACAGATGAAGTACCCCAGGTACTGTCAGGAATGCCATAAACTATATAGACGAACAAGTCAGGAACGTAATGAAGATAAAATACCTGTTGAGTATCGCTAACTGGAACACCTCATCATTTCTCACAAAAATACTCTGATACTAAGTGAAGGAAATGTACATTTTTTGAAGTCCGGACTCTTCAGTTCGTGTTTGCCGATACATGATCGTGAAGTAGTGGCTGCGAAGGAATACAGATAACCACAGGCAGTTCCAACGGCGACTACTATCCCGGCAAGATATCAAGTAAACATTTAAATAAAACTAACTCAGCTTTTCTAGGTCGACACAAAATTTATTGTACTTAATACTAGGACTTACGTAGTACAAGATTACTGCAATACATAATGTTACGTCTTCAGTGAAGTTCTCACATAAAAAAACTGTAAAATCAGTTTGAAGAAGAATGACCGTCATGGTCTATAAAAATACATATAAAGAAAATGGTATAGTCTCCTCCAGAATTAGGCCAAAAGCCGCCTTCTGGAGGGGCTTCTAGGAACCTATATATTCAGAAAAATATAATCTGTTTATTCAATTTCTTCCTAGTCAGAACGAGAGGGAGCGAGGGTTGCAATACAGTTGCATGCCAACATGCCAAGCGCCGTAGCCTACACTTCGGTGAAGGAAGGGAGCTAATTTAGCGGAAAGGGCGATAACAGTAGAAAAGTTGCAGCCATGTGCTTATGACGTAAAGGCGCGGTAGATTTTAAAAGCGGTAATTGGCTAAGCAGGTGAGACCTGGCGACTTTCAAAATTCACCAAAATTTGGCGATTTTACGCAAAAGCGGTTTTCTCAGAAACTGCCTTGAACCAATTAACGTGAATACCTTTCCGGGCTTATGTGCCGACGCGCTTTTGTAGCTATTGTGCGAAATATGAAGCAAGCAATCTTCTTGTAATCCCGCCTGAACACTAGGGGGCGCTTATCATTGTAACTTTTTTTTGTTGTAGTTGACTTTTGTCTTTGTGAAAGCATAGCATGCTGCTTGAGTTTTTCGGTCCGATTTAATCGGTCACTAAATTTATAGTTGGTTTTGTTAATTAAATGTTTTTTGCTATTTCACCAATTGCGTACTTATTGAGAATATGCAAGTGTCTTTCGAAATCCCTTTTCAGTTAGTTAGGTTCCCCCCCCCCATTTTTTGACAGCTATAATTGACAATGTTCCCTGAAGGGCCGCGTAAAGAAATTCAGCTCACAAATGGGATTTTGATAGATGGCACGCTGCTTGTTAGCCAGTAAACAGGAAACCTAATTTAAAAGGAGCCTGGGAAAGAGAACCGTAATGGTTTCTTTAACAATATAGAGCCGTTTCAATTCACGAACAGGTGTGAATGATTAAGCTAAAACGACGTTAAGGGAAGACCACCCAGAATTTACGGCTAGGATCAGAAACACACCTGTGAACGTTAACTATTGCTCGAAAAGTAACTGAATTAAAATATTTCATGGCATTAACTAAATTTTACATTCAAATTGGGGCAAAATAGGTACAACTTAACTGTAGCGACAAATTCCACGCTACAGTGAAATTTCGAGCAAATCCGAAGGAGGGTGAGATTTCTCAGTTAAAGTTCGCAGATGGTCTTAGTTAAGCAATTATGATAATAAATTATTACTATTTTTTACCTAATTTCGCTTAAAAAGCCATTTATCACCGAGTTTTCGCCGAAAAGTTGTAAAAAAATATTTTTTGCATTTATTTGCTCATATCGGCAAATTTCGCATTTTTCGCATCTATTTCGTAAATACAAAAATTACGTATCCTTAACTATAATTTATAACGGAATATTCGCAGCAAAATCTTTCATTCCGCAGTTATCTAATTATATCAATCAAGTTCTTTTGCCTAATATGAGTATTAAAATTTTAAAGAGATTATGATATTAATTTTATTACATATTAAGTTTCCTTGTTCCATTTTCAATTTATTTTTATGACTTTTTCAAAACATCTTTATTCAACAAAGAACAAACAGCTTAAAATACAGTGTTATTTATGATCGCCATTCATCCTTTAACATACAGCCAAAAAAATAATCTGATTAGCGAAAAGGTCCATAGAATAATTCCTTAGGGATATTCCTAAAATTTAAATCCGTTTACTAAATTTCCATGTCTTTATTTAAATGAGATTCACATTTCAAGTGCAAAATGTAGAATATTAAATCTGACTATTTTATCTGACAAATTCATAAATTAAATATACTTGGATTTAACTATGCGTGTCATTTTTAGGGTAATCTCAGCTTGTTGCTTTTCTAAATACGTGGCGATGACTTCCTTGCTAAAGAAAGTAGGTGTTTATAAATGATGAAAGCATTCAGGGAAAATGCATAACTTGCGTCTTTCAAAGGAGAAGCATTAAATGCAATAAAACAGCCATCGATGGCATTTTTAGGCAATAAGTCATCCAAGATAATCTTTATCTACTCATCGGTTGAATATTAGAGAGAAGAAACCACGTTTCCCTACGGAAAGCATCTTTACGTTTTTTGTTTTTTTTTTTTTGGTGGTGATACGTTCTTTCATCGTTTAACATTTCAGGCGGACATTAGAGAGTTATCAATGCTCTTTCGAGATATGGGGAAACATGCAGAATAGCTAGTGAGGAATAACGAAAAAATGCATAAAAGGAGTCTTTAATGCATGTGTTTCGCAACCTGGGTTTCACGACCCCCAGGGTGGGGCGAAAGGTCCGAGTTTTGGTGCTTAGTACTTTGAACTAGTCACTCGTACACTTATTTATTATTACTATTATTAAGTTTGGGTCTAGGTGGTCGCAAAATGTTCATATTATTTTTCGTACGTTTCGGGGGGGGGGGGGCTGAAAATATCGAGAACTGCTGATTTAATGCATTGAGTACTGCATGTGTTATCGGTAAATCCTTCTTTGGTCATTTCTAGATTTTATGTGAGAATAAATGTTACCAGAAAAGTTTCATGATATTTTAATAACTAAAAAAATTAGTTCATAATTCATTATTGTTAACATTTGTTTTGGCACGAAAAAGCTATGTTAAGTCATGTTTTATAAACATATATAATGAATGCAATCACGTGAAATATTCGATGACTTAAGGGGCTTGCAGGAAAAGCCATGTCATGTGTAATTACTCAACGTGTTAAACGCCATTAAATAAAAATTCCCGCATATTTCGGGAGAAATGATGAAGGTTCATTTGTTAATAGTTTAATTATCTCCCTAAGAATGTGGTGTCAAATGCAGTATTTCTGAGAAATGACAAAAAAGGCATTGATCGAGACTCATAAGTCTTTGCAATAGAACAAAAATCTCTCGCAAGTGCCGAAAACAATGATGTATTCATTTCATCTTTTAGCGAAATCCCAAGATGTGATAAAATCTGTAGAATAGCAAAGCGAAAACAAAAAAATGAGTAAAACGCGTTTTGAAAGACCTTCTTTAGATGCCTAGAACCTACCACATACGCAGAAAACAATCATGTAGCTAAACAATCATGATTTTTTCATTAAACGAAACAATCCACAGTTTCATTCGTGTAATGTTTAATAGGCTCCTGTAAAATGTGGTATAAGATGCAGAATAGTTTATGAAAAATGGACTTGACCCTTCTAACATTCCTTAAATGCTATAAAACAAGAACCTTTCTCACCTTTCATTATCACTGGTGAGTCAGTATTCTGCTCCTTTATAGTTCGACATCAGTCTTCTCTACAACACAGACACTCAGTTCATCACTATTTGTATAATACGTTAAGTGATGAGTTTATATACAAAGAAAAAAGGCAGTTTTCTACATATCTTGTAGATACAGTGAACATCCTGGAAGTTACCTATCCGCCTATCACTCGGCTTCTACAAATGATCTTCTAAACCTTTAAATGTAGTCAAATTTAGATTACATTATTGGGGGAATAATATTAGCTATTACAGCTTTTCTAGTTATATTGTTCTAGACTTTTGTTCTCATGGCCAAAAATTTAATATTACAGCAAAACTTATGAAATTCGAGGCAAACTTTTATTAGAATAATGAAAAGAAATTTCAAATTTATTCTTTGATGATTATTTTAACGTCCTCTTGTCTGAGGGTATCTATAACATAAAGCAATAACAGTATTAAGGATTGTTAAGAATTTTGTAGTAGTGTTGTTTGCTTTTCAGAGTTTAATATTTATACTGTTGCTTCAGCTTAGTAAAGTTCTACAGCAATAAAACTTTAGTTCTGATTTTAAGATAACATTAGAATCATATATGATGCATTCTAATTTAAAATTTGGGACACCGGTCTCCCTACCAACAACCATTGCCGTTGGCTACCATAATCCTTTCCTACATGAGGGTTTAACAGACCTGTACTTAAAGCTTGATGCCGAAAAAGAACGGCTACAAACATCCCTGCCTTTTGCGAGATTCGAACCCACAGTCTAACTTCGAAGGAAGTCATAACCATCCAACCACCGTCCAGTCGACAGACGGGGAATTCGTGGATAGTAGAACACTTAGGGGGACCTGGGACGTGACCCAAGCGTTCAAAAACCAACTTAAGTGAACCTGATTGGTCAGAAATCATTGTCACATATAACTGTTGTCAACAGAAACATATTCGAGCCTTTCAAAGTATTCCATGATAAAACTATTTAATTCTAGTTATAGGACTTGTTCTATATATTGACAATTATGCTTCCTTATCTTTAAACTTCCAAATTAGAACACCAAGCACCCACGTTCGGCTTTTTAATTACATTCCGTAATCCATTTATATATCTGAAAAAAAATTAACAGATTATTTATCTAAGGCGATATGCCTCAGACTTACTCCACTTTCCTCGCCGCGCCTGAAACAGATACTTGGAAAGACAAATATTTGACGAAACGGGTCTAACGATCTGGAACCATAATGAGAGATCAAACAACGCTCTGTTTATTCCCGTGAACGGATCACGTGGTCACCATTCCCGAGCCCAGAGTTATTCAAATTTCCGGAAACTCAAAACGGATCTGGTGCGCCCGGAAAATTTATCTTTTTCTCCCCCGGAGCCAGGGGTTTATGATGGCGTCTCTATGTTCTTCCGCCGAACGTCGGAGGCATCATTACGGTTAACGACGGCCCAGCACACGACGAGGCAGGAAATAAACAAAAACGGGGAAAGAGGAAAAAGTCCGCTGATTGCAGCTGTTTATAATCCAAATTGAATGCGGTGGAAAATTGTCGGATTCCCTCGCGAAATATTCCCGTTTTCATGCGCTTTGTGTTAAGTGGAGAGGAGATTTGTTAAGTGTTTAAAAGTTCTTTATTTTTACTTTGTGGCCATTATACTCTTTGTAAATGCGAAGATAAAGAATGAAAGATAAGCCTAGTTTTAATGTATTCTTGAGTTTGTTTTTATCATTGATCAAAGTGGTTTATCTTCCATAATTTTATGGAATTCTCTTCGATCGTTTCACTTTCTCTTGTTTAAGAAAAACCTTTTATACATCCGTCCATCCAAAATCACACAAATAAATAAATAAGAGTATATATATATATATATATATATATATATATATATATATATATATATATATATATATATTGTGAGTGTGCGTGCGTGCGTATGTAAGTATGTATATGTATGTATAGCTTTTCGTACTGTAGTATGAAATGGACGTATTATATTATTACATTATTCTGTTGCAAAGCAAAAAGCGGCGATTCTTCGAAGGTAAGATTTAGGGTCAAATGCATCGAGGATGAGCAGGAGAAAGGTATATTAAATTCTATAACTATTTTTAAGTATGCACTATCTATAAGAATGACAAGAGTTAGTTGCAGGTTAGGTGCAGGTTAGGTGCAAGTTCAACTACTCTATGGGACATTGAATGCACGTGGGTTTACCTTTGCCAACAGATTCATTTTCTGGAAATCCCGTAAAAAATCTTTGTATTGAAAAAAATGCTCTGATAATTCATTCAGTATAGTTAGTCATCTTTATAAAATATACTAAGACTCACTGAATCCATCTTTTCCGTATTGCTATAGTTTCTTTGTCATAAGATACTGATCGCAGTAGATAGAGATCAGTCATAACATTTTGGCTTGATATATTGCTAATATGCCATCATAATTATATAGATATGCACAGACAAAAAAAAGGAACACATTACCGCAACGTGCTCGCGCATTTTCAAACACACAATGGTATGTTAATTATGTACTTTAATTATTCCATTTTACTACTGCATACTTCTAAGAGGAATAAATATTATACAATTTATGCTCATAATGCCATAACTGTATTTCTATTTATTTCTTTCGTTTTGTTCCGTAACAGTAAATTTTCCCAGGCGGCATATCTATTGTGGAAAAATAAATCCGCACACCACCCGAACACTTTTCTTGTTAACGATATTTGTCACCTTCTTTAACTTAGGAAATTGTTCGCCACCATCAGGAATATTGTTGTTCTAAAGAAACGACATGCTTACGTTACGCATTCCTCACCCTTCCCCTCCCCCAATAATTCAGAACACAGAAAAATGACATCCCGAGATCGAGGCAAATCGGTTTAAGTCTGCAAATCTGAAAAATGCTCTTATGGCGAGTGGTGGCGCTGTTAATTACGGACTTGAATAATGGGAAACTTTGTTTAAACTTTGCAATGCTAAATGGGTGAAGCCTCATAAAACCAAATATTTGTCTTCCCCGGGAAAAATTACGATACGCTGCGAAATGATTGCGTTCGGATATGGGAAAAAGAGAGAGAACTTATTTCTGGAGACTTATTTTGCCCGCAGTGGTTTATATTATTGAGTTGCTTGCTATGTAAACACTTCACTCACCAACTTTATGGGATTTAAATTTATTGCGCCGACAATGTTTGAAATATTAAATATGGTTCTGGTGGATGATTTAAGACTAATAAAAATATCATCCTTTATTTCCATAAAAGAGACACAGCTTCCAATGCGACACGGCCAGAGAGTTGTCGTAGAATAATCCGGCTTCGTCCCATCTAATTATCTTAGTAAATTTCCAGGTTCAAAATCTAGATTCGTGTGTGCGGCGACCACTTGTGTGTGTCTTAGATAAGTTAGACAAAATATTGTTAAAGATTCATGTCTCGGCAAATCTATCACTGAATATTCATGGAATTCACAGCTGAAGAGGCACCCATAATATCGAAAATATCTATAAAATATTGGTTTTCTTTGAAACGAAGTTTTTACTTAAAATAAAAGTTGATGCCTTTGGTATCGATTGACAATATTTTGAGATGATCTGATAATTAAAGGTGTTGTAAAACTTTTTTTCTTATACTTTTTACAGGTTTCATTTCATGTTGACATATTTTAAATGATTTTTCTCAGTTTGTGTAATTTTTATTAATTTCGCTGCTATGTTAAAGAAGCAAAATCTTGACAGATATTCAGAAAAATACTTGATTCTATTTTTCCAATAAGTAAAATATATTTAATAGTTTAGGATGAATTTTACAATAATATATAAGAACGTATACGAAATATATTGGAATCTATATTTTTGAGAGGGTAAAGCGTTTTTTAATACATTTATGCAATATCAAACTGATATAGGAAACACCGTTCCTTACACATAAAAAACAAAATTGATTTTCCTTTTATTGACGAAAATTCGAGACTTTCGGAAATTGCTTAATAAAATGAACATAAACGAACGTTGCCTTATTTGTTCCACAAAATGGAGTTTGGAAAAAGAAACCCTCATTGGGAGTTTTCCAGGAAAATTATCTTTTAAATGCTCTAAAAGCTCCTTGAATACATTTTAAATGCTTCAGGTGTTAATAAAATGCATTTAAATCACAGAGTTTCATTAATCAAACACTAATTTCATAGAATCAACAAAGATTTTTTCTTCCTTTAAGCAAATATCTTCCATATAAATGTGTACTAGTATGAAATACATTTGCACATACGAATTTTTTCCGCGAGACTCACTAGCCTTAGGATCAATTTTTTCATTGCTTTCTGCGCCGAAACTCACTTCAAGAAATTGCTATTGGAAATCATTTTATTAGAGCATTTTTTTCCTTTTCCCTGTCAGATACGGGGAACGGTTTTCATTACAAATCGGCCTTTTCTTTACTTTTATTGCGAAGCCTTACGTAACTCGGTTTCTCCTTATTAGAAAAGACAACTTCATTATCAGGGAAGACAAATTCTTTTAACTCATTTCTGAGAACTGCTTGATAATTTTCAGATGTGCAATTTCAAATATGAATTCATGACTCATAGAATTTCGCAAAATCAAAAAAATTTCCCAATCGGATCAAGAAATTGTTTATTTAACTAGTTTCTGCAGTTTATGCTGGCAAATAGAGGATTGTAATTCATATGTTTTACTCCCATTTTTCAATTAATTCTCGTGCTTATTCATCAGTATAAAGAAGAACTAAGTCCTATTTTTACCATGGTTTTATTAACTCGCTTTCTTGTTTGTGTGTGTTTGTCTAGTACAAATCTTGCAATCGATTTTTAACTAACTTCCCGACTAGCTAGACATTTGAAACTTTTAGAATAGCTTAGAACACGATGACAATGCATTATTTTAATACTTTTAGCCATCTTTAAGCAGATTTGAATTCATTTTCAGTTAATTTTGTTTTGTAGACTGGTGCAGCCATCTATCGTCCAGGACGGGAATGAAAAGTTAAACACAAGTTAACTTCCAATTACCTCCATTTTCTTTCAAGTTGATGGGATAATTCATCAAAAAAATTTTTTTTAAGTATTTATTAATTCATAGAATTATCAAGTTTATATGATTCAACAGAAAATTTGGAAACATGGTATATAAAAAGTTCTTTTTATCTTGTAATTATTTTTCTCTTTAAAATGAAACGTTTCGAGAGCAAGTTTCAACGCTGTAACTTTATTGGGGACTTTCTCAATATGTTGTCCAGGGTTCAAGCCAAAATAAAATTCAGAACGGTTGAAAAAGTAAAGTAGTTAATATGACTAAAAGCTATGCAAGAGACATGTAAAAAATAAGTGGGTAAGTTGTAGAAATCACAATTATCAAGACTGGTACACAATTCAGAAATCTAGGAGAAGTTGCATTAAATCTTTAGAATTATTTTTAATTTTAGGAAATGCTTTTTAAAACAATGATTCGATAAGAGACATTGTGAATCCCATCGTTAAACTTTTCCATTCATCTGTGGGAATTTTTGTTTCAATCGCCGAGTGGAATCAAGATATTAGAATCTCTTAAGGCTCTATTCTCTGTCTGCATTTTACTGTTACCATCGTTTATATCATTTCTCTCCTACCCTTCCATCGCATTATATTTTCTGTCAGTAAGACGCCATACTACTATAGAGGATGCCATAGAGATGAAGAATGCAGAAAATAGAACTACATAGGCTATATCCATTCCATCAAATTGTTAAATTAGGCTTATTCATGTCAGTGCTAGCATGGCGCTATGAACTAGGAATTCTTAAAAATCTGCATCGCAAAATTGCATGGTTGCTTAAGGAAGTTAAAGTTTATTTCAGTTTAGAATGGTATCAGATGTTATGAGGAATGAATTTTAGAGGTCATCATATCGTTTGCTTAGTTTAGTCGGTAGACTACTGTTCTCGATGTTTCCCTGGAAGGACCTAGTTCCAGGCAAATTATTTTTACAGAGACTATTAAAAAAAAAGGCGATGAACCATTAAAAGGTATAATTGGGGGAAAACATAAATCATAGTCGAAGAAAAATACAAATAAATGGGAGAAATGGACAGGCCGTGCCGTTTCAAAAGGAGATTATGTTAGGAATCAAATACGAAAAACTAACGTTCCCCATAATTTGTTCAGTTGCCAAAATTCCGGTCTTCAGTAGAACATCTGGAACCAGAACTTCTTAAATAAAAATGTTTTCTTTACCCTATAGGCCACTACTTTCTGATTCTTTTGTCTCTTCCATCATTTTGTGTACAGCTACCAGTAATGAGGCAGAAAGATTTTATCGAACTAACGGCAGGAATGAACAGCATGTTAAAATTTAATAATACACAAAGTTTGTAACAAACAAAACAACTAATACAGGCATAAAACAAACTTTTCTCTCTTCTTCTATGAAAAGAGTACTTATAAATGAAATTTAAACTAAGCTCAGCAATGAAACTTAAATTCAGCGATTTTAATTTTCTTAAAGCTTTCCATGCATTTAAAAACGTACTTTTAACCGAGAAAAACATAAAAGATGCTCTTGTACATATCTAAACGGGCAAGACATTTCTTGTAGTGACATTCTTACTATGAATATCAGAAACTGATACAAGTTTCCTGTAACATAGCATAAATAATCTCCTTTCTATATTACATACCTTATATGCAAAATTGCACATCAAACTAATCTATAGATTAATATTAAAAATTTACTTTTAACTGAGAAAAATACATAAAAGACGCTCTTTGACATATCTGAACGGGTAAGACATTTCTTGTAAGGGAAATCTTACAATGAATATAAGACACTCATACAAATTTCATGTACCATAGCATAAATAATCTTCTTTCTATATTACATACCTTATATGCAAAATTACACATCAAACTAATCTATAGATAAATACTTTCTGAGAAAAAAATTACATTAATAGTTACACGTATTAGCTTTCAGCTTGAAAAAAAATACATAAAAAATAGCGTTAATCACCTTATTCTAGAATAACGTTAACAATGTTTTGTGTTGTTCTCCCACGCAAATTCTGAACAATCGCATATTTCTTCGATATTGAAAAAGCAAATGAATTACAAGAATAAATTGATTTTTTATAGCACAAAAGAGAATTTTCTACGCGCCTTCGAACCAAGCGAAGGAGCAAGAAATAATTGTATGACGTAAAAAACGAGAAGGGGATGGTTTTTCATTCCTTAAATTAGCTTCAAAAACCACAAACGAATGAAAAATAATCGATACTAATCCATTTGCTTTCTAACCTCCAGTGCATAAAATTTCAGATATTAGGGGCATCCAATTAATTTCTAAATGCAAAAGATTTTATTTGCAAATACAAGTTCCTCGTGAACTTTTTTTTAACCATCTTCGTAAAAATAAATACAAATGATATCAGCAGAATTACTAATGTGGAATAGCTAAGCCGACTAAGATGCAATTGAATCTAATAAATGCTAATTCAGGTAATAAGATGAAAGTAGAGATTTCTTTTGATATGTAACTCGTATAATTGTAATGATATCGAGTAATATCATTTGGGATGAGACTTTTGTTCTAATAAAGGTATAATATTACCAGTAAATGTTTTGAATTAATATCGAAGAATTAATCCTGATTGCATAATAATACCTCATATTTCACGAGAATAAAAAGCAGTTTAATGAACGAGTTCCAAAATTATATCCCTGATCAGTTTAATGGGTATTTTATATTGTTTATTATTTAATATTTTATTCTTGCAAAATAGTAGAAAATATTATATAAAATTTTGTAGACGTGTTATAATACAATAATCATATCCTAAAAATTTCTCTACTACTCCATGCTTTTACCTATACAAGTCGAAAACTTAATTGTCTATACGTAATTCAATACAGCAAAACAACATTCAGTAGCACTACATTTGAAAAATTGCGATACCCCAGATATGAGTAGAAACATAATGAACAAATTACCAGGATAGCGAACTAAGTTATTGTAATTTTATTTATATTTCATAAAAGTTAGTATCCATTTTAGACATAAGTGGGTGTCTCCCAAAACTTCTATCAGTCTCCTGAGAGAGAGAAACCATAAAAAGAAACAAAATTATTTTATTTTGTGATATACGCCGCTTCTTTGGTTCTGATTTTAAATGTAGCTCTAAGCGAAAATAAAACTGAAGGAAAATGTCTCATCAAAAGCATTGTTCAGCACCGAGTAGTCACTTTCAAAATTTTGAGGAATAATTAATTCCAATTCTTGGCTAATAAATAATGCGAATGAACTGAAATGTTAAATTGCATTATCTGGAAATTAATCTTATTTTCGGTTTCTATTGAAATTAACTGTAATTCATCGTAACATTTGATCAGAGAATAACCAAATGGCTTACAAATAGTCTGACTGTAAATTAATTTCATGTCTCTGTTGACCAACTTAGTTAGCAGATTAAGCTATTGTGTATCAAATTTCTAATCATTTTCAGCATAAAACTGGTATTATGAGAATCGGAATTTTTTTTTGTTCTTTTTTTATATCTTAAATTTTCTGTCATATTGCATAAAATAATCTGAGCTTGATACTCAAAAGAAAGTGTGATGTTAATAAGTTATTATCATTGTTTATTGTTTATTTTTTCAAAAGCTTTACAATACATTCACTTCGAAACCGTGGCTCAGGATTGTTTCATCTAAATTTTTTAAAAGCAATATATGTCTCTATAACTCGAACAGTTGAATTTTCAGTCTAAATAAATTACCGTAAAATTAGTTAAGTCTTCATTATCTCCACCTTATAACCCATTGCAAACTCCTATTTACCGTAGGTTGCCTTAAATTTTACTCTATAACAGATTTTTATTGTATCTTTTCCTTACTCAAACAAAACAATTTAGAATATGAAAGCTACCTTTCTGTATCATTTAGATTTTTTTCCGCTCTACTCAGAAAATTATTGTCCAATAAAGACTTTTTTTCAAGCCGTTTTTTCTTTCCTCAACTACCAGGCTTCATAATTGACTATGTAATTCGAGGCTCTTACTGAAAAGATGTGAAAAGGAAACATTCGACAAAAGATTCAGCGGAGATATAAAAGATAATCTCTGCCTTTATAAAGTGTCACTTAATAAAATCGTGGTTATGTCTGGTTAAGCCACATCTACATCTTATGTGCGATGAATTCTTAGCAAACAATCTAAAGCAGCAATATATTTTTTTTTCCAGTGCTGTGCCTTCCCACGTGAGAAAGAAATTCATGCATTGTTCCATAAATGATAAAAATTAAAGAACGATGCTAAATAATTGCATAAAAATACTCAAAGAATGACTTGAATGAACTTTATTAAAATGGATCAGCAGTAAAGAAGCTACATTGAAAGGCAACACCCCCAATAAATTTTGGAGCCAGCTAATTACGAGCATGCTTTGATTGACAACCCTTCCCCTTTTTGCTCATAACAACAGTCTATAGTGGAAAAAATGTAGTCCTCGTAGATTTAATACATCAGGGAAAGAATACTGAAGGATTCGGGTAGTGGGAGAAATGAGAGTTTGTTCGTAAATTTAATTGATGGTCCAAGCTAGTATTTAGAAAAATATGCTGAGATTTCTAGGCTGTTCATAATCGAAAACCGGGATAAAAGAGAGAAAACAGAGTACAGTGGAGTTATTTAAAGGGTAAAAGACAGTGGGAAATGGGGAATATTATATCTGCTGAAGCAACTAAAAGGAAGAGAGGAAAATATTAAACTGAAAGGCATTTATAAAGGAAGGAAATTTAAAATGACATAAAAATACATAATACTCATATATATATATATATATATATATATATATATATATATATATATTAATAGATTAATCAATAAAATTTATCGATAGAGTATATTCAGGCCAATTAATAACTGAATTAGGACAACTTCTAAGAAAGCAGTTACATGAGTATTTATGCTTCATTCAAACTGAATGAAAACAAAATTTGAGCGAGTTTATCTTTCGTCAATACAGAAATTTGTAGTGTGACACTGTCTCAGTTACTACATGAAATTAGTATTTATATAAGTATGTGATGCCCCGTTCCTACCCCTCAACATGTCATCTATCGGCGAACTGTTGATCTGGATGGTCTCATAAACTCTAGGATAAGAGGCCATAAAGTTCTTGTAATGTGCGGTTCTGACGTTATAGAACGCATAAATCCCAGAGTGGTTCAAAGGCTTTTAAGATTTTTGATACTATAGTGACATTTAGAATCCCATAAACTTCGAACACTTACCAGCACTTCAAACGCTAGAGAAATCCAATTGAACTCGCCGACAGTATAAAAGAAGACCCCAATAGTCCAAAAGAAAAGATCTGTTTTTGAGTGCCAGAGAGACGCAGCTCTCCTGGTCAGAGAGACTGGCCTCATAGGCCAGAGCTGTCGTTGAACCCGAAGCCATCCTGACTATCGAACTGTATATATTCTAACTCGCTGTACATACTTGCTTTAAATGTTGTAGTTGCAGTATGTTTAACGTATCGTAGTAAAGTAATTAAAGCCAAAGGCTTGTCGTATTATTGACTACGGTACAGTAGCGAGGTATTTAGAAGAAGCATCTAACTGTGTTAGAGAGTGACTTCAACAGCAAGGCAGATACTCCGAAGAGCAAAGGGATCCCTTTTCGTATATCACAACAGTAAAAAATGTAAATATTTTTAGAGATGGTACACGAAAAATTGACATTTCATCATGTAGTCGCTAGGACACTTGAATTTCTTACTCTGGGAAGAAAAAGTGTCAGTAAGCACGAAAACTTGCCTATATTGTCATTAAAACTCTAAACCCTAGTACAGGAGTTTTTAATTTCTGCATTTATCAATAATTCTATGCAGCAGCTAAAATATAAGAAACTCAAAAGGCGTATATTACTTATACATCCTCGATTCAGTAATGGTATCTCTTCTAAGCAATTTCCAGCTATCAAAAGGTTTATCCCGTTTCAAGCTCATTCATAACTCGCTTAAATTCGACAAACGGCTTCAAAGTTTAACATTCCTTATTCAATTTAACTTTATTTTTCAAGAGCTATTCTAGGAAAAGCTTCTCTGAAGCTAGTCAAACATTTCCAGATAAGAGAATATACATAGGCAGCGATAGACTAGAACTATCTTATCTGAAAAAGGAAAAATATTTCACTTAAGACACGAAAGGAAAGCAGCGGGGGGAAAAAAGAAAAGAAAAACGAATTTAGAGCGTAATGAAACCTCTCGAATGACATCCGCCATCCGGGAGTTCCTAAAATGATTTCCAATAGCCGTTCTTTTAAATGAGTTTGGGGAAAAAAGAATGGAGGAGGTAAGAAATACACGCAGTTTTTAAGAAAAGGACCTCACATCACGCGTGTGACAGAAAACTGAAGATTGTATCTCCAATCAAAACCTTAGAGATACTGAAAAATTGCTAATTAGGGTCCGTATTAACGAACTGCCTATTTTATCGAGAGTAGGGATTAGCTTAAATATAACAAATTTTGTAAAAATTACATAACTTAAACCCTTGCAACTTATTTTGTGGGAAACATTATATACCCAAAAGCAAGTAATATCACACCCAGACATCTTCATTTTTGTAATAACTTTTGCACTTTTGCATAAATTTAATGAATATTTCTCCTTTTAAACTCTGATTACAACCTGTTGAAAATTTTTCTCTGTAGTAACGGCAGCAGTTGTGACATTCATCCTAACTCAATCTTTTTTTCCTGTCGTATAAACTCAACTTCTTCGGTTTACACACTGGGATCATCTGATTTCCAGACAGATGCACCGATCATCGCATTATCAGGCCTTGTCATAATCTTTACCAGTAATCCTCACGCTTATCAGGATGTACCTCATTAAAAAATTTTATCACAGAAGATTAAACTTCAGCCACTCCATCATATAGGAAGTATGACGCCGTAGACAGCGTTTTTGAACTTGAATACGATATCAACCCTTATCATTTACGTTAATAACCAGGGTCCGATTTAGAAAATTCTTGACTATAGGCACAACTCGGGATGGGGGCCCCCTAACACTGATGTGGGCGTCAAATTTCCCAAATTGACACACACAAAAAATAATCATGAATCATTGTGAAAGTACCATTTTACCAAGAATTGGCTATTTGAAGCGTAGAAGCCTAGAACATTATCAAATAACAAAAAGCAATACAACATATTAACTTCATCATTAAAACACCAGTAAAATGCAACCAGAAAAACCTATTAATCCCTTATATACACTATAACATACATATGATGAATTATACATATAGCTATACATATGATGAACCAATCAATCAAATTTGAAAGGATATATAAAAAAAAATGCTATTAAAAAAGGTAAAATTTAAAAAAATTTAATTGAGAATTTTTTCTTTATTTTCTTTTAAAATAAACATTTTGGGGAGGGCCTCAGGCCCAGGCCTACCGGAAAATTAGGGCCTGTTAATAACTTGTCTTGAACAAGTGGTCATTATTTTCTACCCGTCAGGTGTCCTGTCCGCCAGGCTCAGTGTTAGAATTCCATTAGCTCTAAAGTCTGTTTACATACAGTACAGGCACTGTCTCTCTCTGTCTTGGTCTTTATCTATCTATCTCTATCTCTATGTCTCTGCTTCCGGAGACGTTTATGAAAATTAACATAATAACACAGACTCTATATGAGCTATCTCCTTCACAAGAACAGTCTACATCATGTGTTGATAATATGTATAAACCATTTCATTGATAGTAAACATTTTGAACAATCAGGGGAGGGTGTTGTCTATATAGTGGCTATTTTTTTACTTATCTTTAAAACATTTTTTTAAGTGAAGGCACTTGTCGTCAAACATTCGCCTATACTACGCCGCAGTTTACCGTCCATTTTATTATGAGGGCACCATATAGGCGGACAGCATTACCCCTTATGATGGACGACACAAAAGGAGGCATAGTTCGTGGCGCGATGCCGGGATTCGATCCGAGCACCCTCAACACCGAATAGCAGCACGCTGTTCCACAGGGCCGCCACAAGCCCACATTATGTGTATGTACTATTGTGCAAAACTGTTATGTCAAATAACTCCGATATTGATAACTGAACTTGGTACACTAAAATATTTGGCTTATCAGTTGAAAATCTCCTTGCTATTTATTCTGGTTTAGAGTTCTTATTTATTTAGTCCTTTATGTTTATTATTAAATAAAAAAGATAAACTTTATAAATTTTGATATTTTTATTCCAAACCTGATTCGACCTTCGAATGTTCGATGCTTAAATTAAATGAGAAGGGTGAGAGTTCCAAATCTCGCCCCTGTGCCTAATATCGCCTACTCATGTTTTTAAAGTAGGATTCGCGCTAAGTATGAAAAGATGCAGTAACTTCTTCGTTCTGGGTGTGTACTATGTATCAGCGGCGATAGCGACGACGCTCTTATCACTAACAACAGAAACTATATGGCGTCTCAAGTTTTTTTGGCTGTTGTCTTCGTAAACTTAGGCTCCAAAGAATCAGAATCCAGTGAATCACCAGGTAGGTGCATCGAAATTCTAATTTTACTTATACCATTTGAAAGTGTATTAAACAGACACTTTGCTAGCAACGCCTTTTAACAGGTACTCCTAATTTCGCCTGGTAGGCGGTAAGGGGAACAGAGGTAGGCGATATTAGGAACCGCTCTGGAGTTCACTGGAAATTTCAATTTTTCCAGTTTAGCTACATAACTTAAACTGGCACTGGTTTTGGAGCTGGTTGATCTCAGGATACCAAAGGAAATAGTTCTTAGGGATGTTCTTTGAGTTTCCAGCGTAATCAGAAACTAAAAAGTGGATGAAATGTCGGAAAAAAGTTAGAGTAGGCGATATTTGGGACGCCTACCTTAATTTTAGTACCTTCTCAAGTGCTTACAAATTAAACACTTTCTAAAAAGAAAATCCATGCAGTCTCTTCTAACGAAACAACCGCGAGTTATTAACGTAGGATTACTTTCTTTACATCTTTTGTATGTGTATATGTATGTATGTATTATGTATATAAGTGTCTATATATATGTACGTATGTATATATATACATATATGTATGTCAAAATGTTAACGCATTTTGGTACTTTTTTATTTAATTGTTTACTGCTTGTCGAAGCGATACATACTGGGTTTGGTACGCTGCCAAAATTATAACTCGCGAGGACGGTTTTAGCGTCTGAAATTTTGCTTTCCGAAGGACCGTTATGGAGGAACGTAAAAAAGCTCCATTGAATAATACTACGTTTGGATTCGATACTGAAAATTAACAGTTGAAAAAATATGCTTCAGATTTATATATCCCATCTTGAATTTATCCAAAATTTATATCAAAAATATCGCAGTAGTTCTTAGATTTTACCAGTATTGTGCAATAAATAGAGTTAAAACTTTCCTTTGTTTACTTACAAGATTGTGTCTAAACCGGTCAACGAATCTGAAATTCGTTGACCGGTTATCAGTGCTCTTGAACTAACACCGCTTTTAATGAACGTACGCTAAATTTTTCATGCATTGAAACGTCGAATTGATCTGTTTATATTACGTCTGGCTAAAATGTTTTAGGAGTATGCAATAAATAATGTGACATGTTTGGAAACAAAGAATTAAAATGTAGCAAAATTCATGAAAATTTATATATAACTCGAAAGCAAAAATTATGTCTTGTTGATTTTTTCGCCTGCATGTAATTTTCTTCGGAAAATATAAAAGTTAGATTGATTCCCACAATTTTGTCAATTACTTTCCTGTGTTATTTTAATGCTGTTTTGAGGAATATTTTACTCAGATTGTATTGCATGTGTTATTTTTCAATTACTCTAGCATGTTCCAACTGTTTTTTAATAGGAAACTAATTTTTTTCTCAATATGTTCTAAAAGCTTCTAAAATTATTTAGATCATATAAGCTTAGACATTATCACCAATCATCGCATGAAAGCTCTTGGCAGATAAAATTCTCCGTCACACGTAAATTCAAGAAATATTTTTTCTCATACATCAGAATAATTCTAAGTGATGAATTTACTTGAAATTTTAATGAAATTGAACAAAATCATATGTTCCGGCCAGCATTAGCAATGATCCTCAATAGGCGGCAGCAATGGCCTAGTAACTCTCCTAATTTTGTAACGGTTTGTGGCAGCATCTACTTTTCACTAGAAATCTGTTGCACATGTAGCGAGCAGGTCTAAAACGGCTTCTGGTCAATTATTCTGTTTTTGATGTTTTCTATGAAGTGAAAGGTTTGGACGGCGTTTGGGGACGAAAAATATTCTCCGAAGTCAAATCATAATTCACATTCGTTATGCTTATTGGATTTTTCATTTCCCCAAAACGTTGATCCCTCCAATATATATTTAATTAAATTGTGAAAGTATATTCTATTAATTTGCAAATGTATTCTATTAATTGTGTAAACGTATTCTATTAATTGTTCTTATGTAATTATTTTGTTTAAATTCTAAATAAATCTTACAACCTAACAGTCCACTAAGTCAATAAATTTCAACATCATACTAAAATCTTTCAGAAATTACGGGATAGATTGCTAGCCATATTAATGTAATTAAATGGTAGTTAAAGCACTCTCGTCATCAGGCCCTGATTTTCCATTAGGCCCGGTAGGACCGGGCCTAGGGGTCCCCGAATGTTGGGGGCCCCCAAAAAATTTTATTTTAAAAGAAAAAAAATTCCCAATTCAATTTTTTTTTAATTTTACCTTTTTTAATAGTATTTTTTACATATCCTTTCAAATTTGATTGATGGATTGGTTCATCATATGTATAGTAATATGTAAAGTTCATCGTATGTAAGTTATAGTGTTAAGAGATTAATCTGCTTTTTGGTTGCATTGTATTGGTGTTTTAATGATGAATTTAATATGTTGTATTGCTTTTTGTTATTTGATAATGTTTTAGGCTTCTACGCTTGAAATAGCCAATTCTTGGCAAAATAGTACTTTCACAATGATTCATGATTTTTTTTTTGTGTGTCAATTTTGGAAATGTTACGCCCACATCAGTGTTAGGGGACCCCATCCCGACTTGTGCCTATAGTCAAGAATTTTCTAAATTAAGCCCTGCTCGTCAGGTAATAGTCACACCTCTTATTATCACAACAAGGGAAAAATGAACATAAAAGCTCCCTTCCTTGAGCAACTATGGTGTTAATTTTTTTCAGTATTTAAACGATAAATTTTCATATTTTTACCTATTTAAACAATTATCTGCCGTTGCCATTTTTAGTTGATTTCAGCTAATTCCTTTTTTTGTCTTTCAAATGTGTTATCATATGAAACCGGAAAAAAATTGTGAAACTACAAATTTATAAGTCTTTTGATCGCCAAAAAAAAAATAAATCCTCCGCCTATTTCCCCACTCCAAATAATGATTCCATTCATAAATAGTTCTCCTCGTACCAACGTAATAGAAGGTAAATAAAATACAAGAAAAGAAGAATGCCTTAATTGACCGAGTGAAAAAAAAATCGTCATTGGCGAGTCTTATCTTTAATTGGTAGAAATGAATTTCCTTTACAAGGTGAAAGGGGAATTAGGGGGAAGCAGGAATTCACTTCCATCTTGGTAGCTTTGTGAGTTTGCTCATCTGTCAACAAAAGAAGTGTCAATAGAGTTATCCTAGAAAGGATTGTTTGTCAGAGAAGGACCCTGTAAGTGGATTATCTGGTTATTTTCTTAATAGGGTTTGGGAGTCTTTTTTTTTTAAGAAATTTAGTCTTCGAGTGCATTTGAGCCGTTTACCGATGTTTTAGTACATAAGTTTTTATTTCCTGGAAGAAAGTCTCTTGCTGTATTTAAACACCATTACAGCTTTTCAACAACCAAAAAATGAAATATACTCTGCAGGAGGAAAATTAACTACATACAGCCAGTAAACTAGTATATATAGGGTGCGGTGGCCCGGTTGGCAAAGGCGTCGAGCCAATGATCTGAGGGTTGCGGGTTCGAGGCCGGTCGCTGACAAAATCCACCGCCGTGTTCACAAATTGTGGCTGGTGCACGTAAAATAGGGCTCGGCTGCAATGTCCTACAAGTTCTCAAATTTACAACTGGAGGTGCGGGGTCAAAAGTTCCGGTCTCGTCACTTGAGTCGGTTTAAAATTACGGGACCGGCCCACAGGGAGGTAATGCTGGTCCACCTATACAGTGCTCCCAGAAAAGTGGCCAGCAAAACTACGGTGTCATATTATGGTAATGTCAAAGTAACCGTCTGCCGCATTGGAGAAGACGGAGTAAACTAGTATAAGATCACAATATTTTGATGTAACATCGTTGTCTTAATTACATCATGTGTAGTAGGTCCTATCAGCCCATTTCGCGTAACAAATATTATTACACATAAAAGTATGATAGAGAACTTTGTGATTAAAATGAAATAAAATGTATAGTAAAATAAAATAAATTTCGGAGCTACATGCTCCTAGAACATGTAGCTCCGAAAGTTTGCGGAAGCTAAGAAGAGCTGCAATGACCTGAAGAGTATTGGAACAAGCCCTTACATTTTATGTACACACTTGTTGAAATAAATTAAACCAAAAAAAGTAGATTAAAAATCCAAAAAGCTAAACAACGAAAAATAGCCTTCTGACCCCACTGGGATAGGAAAATATAAAAAATAATAAACCGATAGATATTAACTACAAAAGCAAAATAAAATGGTACTATTACTCAAAATAATTATAGTGTCATTAATCAAAAGAATTACAGAAATTCAGTACTACTCAAAAGTATTATAGTAACTCTAAGGAAAGCTTGATTTGAATTTCACTGTGAACTAGTTAGGGTCACAAAAAATTCAAGCAAAACGTCATCCATAAAAGAAAAATTTTGATTAAGACTATAAAATTGCCCAATATACAACATAATGTATATTAGCATTCATTGTTGATCGTATTAGTACAAATAATACTTGAAGCTCGCGATGTTAAAAATCATAAACTCTACAAACGCTTTTAGCAGAATGCCGGCAGCTTCTAATTTTAAAACCAGGTCTAATATTTTATAAATTCATTCAGCTGCAATCATCTATATATAAAAAACAGTTCCGTAACGGACTGACAGATAACGCACAGACCAAACGGCTGGATCTAAAGGGCTGAAATTTTTCATGGCGATTCTTCTTATAGTGTAGGGGTGCACTAAGAAAGTTTTTTGACAAATTATTCTTAGATTTTTTTTAATTAAATTTTTAAGCTATTTTTATAACATTTTTGCATTTAAAATAATAATCTGAGGGTTATAAAATTTATATCACGAGAAAGAGCATAAAAATACCTTTAAAATGAAATCTTTTTCAAATCTTTACCTCCATTTTCCGGTTTTTGGTGAATTTTTAAAGATTAATTTTTAGAATTTAATTTATTAAATTTTGATCACGTGGTTTGTTTTCTTTTTGTGATACTTTAAATTAATTTTTGCGTCACGTGCATAACAACGAAACAAATTGACAAAAAAATATTAAAATACGGAAAAAGATAAAATTTAACCCCTAGACTGATTGAGATGAAAGTTTTTAAAAAATTTAATTCAAATTAATATGTTTTATGGATATTAAACATACTAATTAATTGCATACATTGACCGTTGTATTTAATTTGAATATTTTCTTCTACATTATTTTGTCTATAAAAATATCCATTACGATTTTTTTATAAATATATATTTTTGTGGCATTAATTGCATACATCAACCGTTGTATTTAATTTGAATGTACTCCGTAGCGAAGTACGGGTATTCAGCTAATCTGTATATAATTGACATCTCTTACTTCAGTCCAGCATCTATATATATAAAACGCGTAGGTATGCGGCACAAAAATCGACGAAATTTCTACACTCCGAATGGCAACGGCTGCAACTACCAGATGTAAACATTAGCGGCCGTCCGCAATTTGCAACCGCGTGTCAACATGGATTGACACTGAAATCAGTAATGCTCGAAAGCGAGCTGCACGATCAAGTGAAAATTGGGAACAGTCTCAAGAAAGAAAGCGAAGAAGAAATAATTCATTAAGAGAGAGGCGTAAAAGAGAGAGCATAAATGACCGCGAAGTTAGGCTTAACCGTCGTTGGCATAGCAACTGAGAGCCAGTAATAGTTAATTTTCTACACTTTTTTCAGTACTTAATTTTTACTCCATTTTATAAAAGAAGAAATTGTCTCAACAATTTATTATTTGATATAATTAAGTGGAGATACCTGAATTGTGAATAATAGTACACAGAGAGAGTGAAGTAATCCACATTATATTTTAGTACTTGCTGAATTTTTACTCCTCTTTTAAAAAGTTGCTGAAAATTTTTGCCCAACAATTTCTTCTTTGATGTAATGATAAAGTGAAAATATCTAAATTTTGAAAAATAGTACTTACCGAGAGGGGTGTAATTTTTAAAATCATTGGTGGGTTTCTCAGTCTTATCTTTAACTCTGTTCTGAAGTAATGGAAATTCATATTTTTTAATCACAATGTTTTAGAGTCAGCCTTATGGAGAATATTCCTTACCAATGTATATTTATGATGACAGGTAATGGTAAAATCCCTTACATATGTTATGTTCAGTTGAGTTGTTTTGCAAAAGAAAATATAAAACTAAAAGCGACCATGCTGGTCGAGCAGCGGCTAGTTGTAAGTAATTTGCTTCGAAGAAATCCCACGATACAAAGATGAAAGTTTTAGGACAGCATATTGTAGCGTACTGGAAATATGGTCTTATTTTTTCCCCACAAGAGCTTGAAACACAGCTGCGGGATTTTCAAGGAAAGTGTTGCTCGTTCCCACCAGTTCGGAACACGTGGGAGGGATTATGAAACGTTTTTTTCCACAGATGCAGCCAGTAAAGCTGTCATCTTAACGTTTCTGCAATGTAATAAAGTTCGGCGTTTAAGAAGAGCTGTCAGCCGATAATCCGCCTGCCCGTCCACCCCGTCTGAAAATCCAGACATTGGAGAGAGACGCTAGAGAATGCGGCCTGTGCGGATGTGTGTTTTAGGCTCCGTACGTTGTGAATTTGCACGGGATTTTAATTGAATATGTTGCATTGTTTAAATGTTAATTTTTTTGTTAATAAATTGTTGAGTTTTTGTTTTAAAAATTTGGCCTTTGTTTGTTAATTAGAACTCTGTCTTTCTTTGTTATGGATCACATGGTAGTAATTTTTAGCAACGCCTCAGAGAGAATCGCCTTACCTACTTGTCGTGACGCTACAATATGCAAATATCACGCATACTTCATATAAATGGCTACCCGTATCAGCAGCATTTATAAAGAATATTTTTTTTAGATTTTGGGGGTATTCTAAAATTTAATGCACTCCCTATCACCGATAACCTTATTTTTCAAAAGATTACGGTACCAATATACCATTCATATATTGTAACATTCATCTTTATACCATAGACATTCTTAAAAAAAGTCAATTCTTCAATATGTACACACATATTACAAAATAATATTTTTGAAAAAATTTTACCATCTCCGAAGTATTTCATTCTGTCAAAAACTGTAAAGCCTGAATATAAAAATAAAAATTTTGCCGACTAGGTTCACAAAAATGATTACTGACAAAAGCTTTTTATCTTCAATTGTGGCAAATAAACCTCTTTTGGGGTAAGTAAGGTGGGTTTATTTCAGGAGACAAAAATTCCTTTCTATCTCGATTATTTTGTACAAAAATCTGTCAGAAACCATTAATAGAGGTTTCTGACAAAGGCCAGTTTGTTGGAAAAGGACGCCTTTGGAGGATTATCTTGTAATCCTCATATTATAAAAAAAGTATCCTTGTCGCGAGAATATATTCTCTGTATTTGTAGTTGTATTTAATATTTTATAAGCTTTTGCCTTTTTTTCGATAATTATTAATTTTTTTATTGCGGCTGATAGATGGACCATCATTATTTCTTCTGTGTTTTCTTCTCTATGATACCCATTAAATAAACGGTTATGGACATTCTAGGGCAGAATAAGTTGAATATCATTTTAACATATTTTGTTTAAAGTTAAAAAAATTTCTCATAAGCAGACCGTATACATGGTGTTTAAATTTTCATTATGTTATAATTAACTGTAATATATTTAAATTATCATTACATTATAATTACTTACATTATAATTTCATTATATTTATTTTTATATTTAAATTATCGTTATGTTATATTTAAATTATCATTATATTATGATATTTTTATCACAAAAACTTTCTGCGTAAATAAAAAAAGTTACTGTTATGTAATTCAATAATTGATAAGAAATAATCAACTTTTCCGAATAAAATTCTATTTCAAATCAAGTTTTAATTTCTGTAAACCCAAATATGTCTCCTAAAACTGTTTATTCTTTTCTGTCCTCATATTTACCTATTTAAATATGCTATCAATAATGAAAAAATTACAGATTTCACTTTATGAATTAGTAAAATATTTGCTTGTAGTAGCAAACAACTTAAGCATAAAACAGCAAAAATATAAAGCCTAAACCCATAATGGACATGAGTGCTTTATATCGAATAAGCAATTAAGTGCATTTTAGTCAGTTTATTTTTATAGATATTTCACTGATGTATATGTTTAAGAAAACTCTGAATATTTTAAAATACTTTTTTTGACATTTCATAATGTGCCTTAAATGTTTACATTTACATTCCATTCTGTTTTTATCAGGTCGATTTTATTCCATTATTTATCAGTGTCATTACTACATTTTTACGCTAGACATCCGTTTCTTTACTGGGATCTTATAACGATAACGATTTCCTCTTTTCATGGCTAAATTCTATCGATTTGCGTCACTATCAAGATTGTTAGAAGAATCAAAACTCCTTTCCGAGTTTCTAATCTTCGTAAAATTCTATTCTTCTGTTTTATTTTCCACATTGCCGTAAAGTTCATAATTCAGTTTATGGGTAGTAAAATGTTTCGTTTTACGCCTAAAATACTTACTTAAATATCCCTACTGTCTTCTACCATGTTAAATATTAAAGCTAATTCACACAGTTACGAGAGCGCAAGGGCCCAGTTGGCAAGAGCAGCGGGCTAGTGATCTGAAAGTCACTGGTTCGATGCTCGTCGGCTGACAAATACACTGCCGTGTCCACTAATTGGCGGCTGGTGCATGTAAAATATGTCGGGGCTGCAATGTCCTTCAAGTTCTCAAAATTACCTCCGGAGGTGCGGGGTCTGGTCTCGTCACTTGACAAGATTCAAAATTATGGGACTGGTCCTTTGGCCAAGTCGGACTCCGACCCTTGTGGTGACAGCCAAAACAAGAACCGCACCTTCATCACCCATAGCCTTCAGGACTTGATCTGATGTTGCTTTCGGTTAAGTGGCATAAGCAACAACAACACAGCTACGAGTGTAAGTTCTTTCTTGGCACATCCCACTTGAAATACTTGTTTTATGCTCGAATTTCAGTACTTACGACCTATTTCGGTTCATAGTGAAATAAAATGATTTCACTAATAAAACGTACCGCAAGTCGATAAAACTAACTAATCTTCATGCGCATTTCTCATTTAAAAATCCATCATTTAAAATTATACATAACTTTTACTTTTTCAATCAACTCTTTTTTCTGTCTCTTCGAATACTTTCGTCGTATATTTTTATTTTTCTTAACTGTTAGAACTTAAAAAAAATTTAACAATTTATATGTATCAATACAAAGATACAAGAATATTTTCAAGAAGCAGGGCAAGGTTCAAGAGGAATAAAAGGGAACTGTTGATGAACATTTCATAAAAAAATAGTTAAAGTGTTAAAAGGGATTTTCATCTGTCACTTATAACGTTTTTCTTACCTTTCCATTTTCAAAAAAAGAGAGGAAAATATTACTTAAAATAGTCCTTGTGAGAACGCATGACGCAAGGACTTGGCACCACTTAAAAAGAGCGTTATAACAAAATCGTTCTTATTAATTACGTAAAACTGATGCTCACATTGTATAGTGCTCAGCATCGTGAGCTTCGAGGCAGTGGGCTTGGGTTCAATTCCCGAATGAGGCTTGGTCGTTACCGGGTAGTCCCCATCATAGGGAGCAATGCTGGCTCACCTAAATGATGCTTCCGTGATAAAGTAGCGAGCGGGTGAAAAACAAAAGGCGAAAGTCTCACAAAAAGTGCCTCTGCGTTAGAAAACAAATTTTGCATAAAACTTGTAGTGGTTGAAAAGCGGATTGCGAAATAGTTTCTTATAATTCAGCTGTCTGAACAACTATACCAATTGGTACAATATGGTTACCAATTGGTATAGTTGTTCAGACAGCAGAACATTAGGTGCTGTTGTCTCCATGGGCATATAATGATTTGTAAAATACTAATTCTTAGTTACTGGTTTTATAAAATTGTTGTGAGTAAATACTTCCGTCATAATATTTGCAACGAGGGTAAAAATTATGTATGCATTATTATAAGTTTTATTATGTTAATATGTGAAGTAAAATTTTTCAGTGAATTGTTTCACCTATGAACAGTGGATAACGAAAAATATCATTAGAAGTCCTATGGAGCTTGTAATTGGAATAAAGATTGTATTTGTCTGATAACTGTTATTACTTAAAACGTACAGAAAAATAGGAACTTTCATCAAGTTGACTATAACATATGACTATATCATATAAACTATATCATATAACATATAAACTATCATATAAACTATAAATTTGTCAAACTCCGTTTCTTTGTTTTTGCACTTGTGAAACTCATACGAATGGATTGCTTTCTTTGCTTTTAATCTCTACTGCACTTCCATAAATTCTTCACGTAAACAGCATCTTAATGTGAAGTTATTGCTAACAAGCAGTTTTAAAGGATAAGAACGTGTTCATAATGTAATCTGAATACGGCCGAAAATTCCAAACAATTTCTCGAGAGGCCTGTTTGCAGAGCATGACTTTCTGTATAATATTCACACGTGCAAGCGTCGTGGCTGGAATCCTAATGAAATGACGTTTGCTCTCTCGGTAAGTGTCAATCAACTATTACGATGTGTGCCATTATTATCAGTCTTATATTCTCTCATATGCACATTTATCTGAGGTGGACCTAAAGGGGCATAGTCGTGCGTTTGGAATGGACTTGTCTCTGGCAGAAATGCATCATTTTTGAAATTGTGTATTCATTGGTGTTTCAAATTTTAATAACTGAGTTTGGTTGAGAAAATGTTTTCGAATTTTATCCTTGAAATCAAGAGAGATCTGTTCTTCCATTTTATGGACAAAAAATGGCTTGTAATGACAAAATAAAGGTTTAATGTCACTCTTATGCTGTCCTTTCGGCAAATGCTATTTCCTTTTATTACAGCAATTCCTATAAGAACAGTAATGTTAAATGCCGTATTGCAGTTATACATAAAATGAGCAAAGGTGCAGTCTCTTTAGACCTCGTTTAGCAAAAGATGACCGTAACGCTAAGGTTTAGAGAGAACATTTAAACGAGAAGAAATAATATAGATTCTTCTTGTGTACCAGACTTAAAGAAATAGTTGACTATCTTCTTTAGCCGGTTTAAGTTTCTCGGATTCTATTTTTTGAGAGATTAGTATCAATAATTAAATAGAACTTGTTCCAAGTATTGCAGTAGGCTGTCGTGTAAAACTTTAAAGAATTATAAAATAAAGTATTGAACTTTATACATGGCTGTATTCTCTAGACTTTCACAGTTTCACAGATATTTAAGTGGTATAGATTTGTTTCGTCATATGCACAGGCTTTTTCCTTACTTTGTTACAGTTATTTTAATTTTATACCACAGTAGAGATAATGGCTATTCTTATGTCTAAAAGAATTCAGACTAATTTCGATAAGTTTTGTATTGAGAGAATCAATAAACAAACCAATAACCATAATTTTGTTCCTTTTTGAGACGTTGTCTCGTTAAATTATTATTTTGAAGCTTTTAATTTTAATTTTTGTTTTAAGGACAATCAATAAATGGCATCATAGCGTCGGACATTCACCAACCCAATAGTGCAAACCTGATGAAATCCCCGTATGGTTGCTGATAGGAACTACAGTCTAAAAAGTACCCATAATTTAATATATCCAAGTCATTACCATGAAATTCGCTTTATTCAGTATCTGTTTTTGAAGAGGACGTATTCTGTAAATTTGTCGCTATTGTACAGCCTTTTGGCAATATTAAATTCGGCTGAATGATAAGCTCAGAGAGTTCGTGTAACATCGATAATGAAACAATACAGTGCATTATTAAGGTTTTCCATTTTTGTGGCTATGTGTTAAGTATCGTTATGCCGCATTTATACATTCGCAAGCACGCCACCCGCAAGACATTCGAGAAACATTAATCACGTTCCTGCATCGACGCTAGTGACCGTTCTCACATTCCCGCCTCTTGCTGTGAACAGGACTTCCCGTCGCCATTCACCCCTTTGCCTCGTGCCAGAAAATCGCTCCAGAAGCGAGCGCCACGATTGGCGAGGAGAAACGGCGAGAACACCGTTTACACATTTGTCCCCCGAGATTCGACTCGTCGCTATCGCGACTGTGTAAATGATTTGTAAGGTGTCCTCCACGTTTATCTGTCCGAAATGTGTTTTTGTTTCTATGCTCTTCGTAAAAACATTATATACCTAGTATCCCTTCAAATTTGGGATTTCTTATATTCGTTTTCTTTTAAGGAAATGAGAAGTAGTACCTATAATACTAAATAGTTTAGAGACACGTTACATCTAGTGTTGTGAAGGGGGGAATATATAAACACCCAAGGAAACACACTAGGAACTCCTCACTTTTTAGTGTAACGATGGATTAAGAAATAAATAAGAACAGAGCGAAAAATGTCCTCTCTACTCGTTCCCTCTACGGCTTGAGGTATTTCTTGCCTCTTTGTTTTTAGCCTGCATGTAATTATAGTTTTCAAGATTTTTTTAACTTCAATTTTAACTTAAAAAAGGACTGAACTGGTTCAGAGGGCCACAATGACCCGTGGGATACAGGGGGGAAAACCCCTAGTTGAAGGGAGATGGCTTGAGATATTAAGGGATTTTCAACCTTCTCGATGAGTCCTGTGCCCCTCCCATCCACGAATGTTGAAAGCAGAATTATATTAGAAATCATTATCGATTTTTATCAGATGTTTTATTTTCAGAAATTTGCATGATCCAAGTTTTATTTTCGTTGGCCCAGAAATACTTGGTAATCAGAAACTATGAGACAAGTTGTTGACAAGCTGGTGTAAACTGCTATTTACATCAGAAAATAGTGAACCTTTTTGTCTAAAAGTCCTAAATTCTGAGATAAAAAACATCTTCCAAGTATTCAGTTCTAAAAAATTCTCTTTGAAGAAATAGAAACTACAAAGCTACAGTAAGGAAATTCTGTCACACATTATGGAAAAAAACGAATAAAGTAAAATCCGAAAACTGCTCAAGAAATTTATTTAATAGCCGATATAGGTGACTAAAACTTCTCAAATGAAATTTCTGACTATAACGCTTCACTGGTGTAGTAAAAAAAATATATAATACACTCCTCCCAATTTACTTGTTTGATATGTCGTCTTTATCTACCAAAAAGTATCCTTTTCAAGTTAAATGGAAATTCAACTTCAAAGAATCTGCCCCAGCGATATGAGAGGAAATATAATTGCATTTTTCAGACACTCTTTTGAAGCGCCGATAAAAATTCCGGCGACAAATAAGTGAAAAATCAAAAAGGGACATCGTTAGAAGTAAATTTATTTTAGAATCCTTAGTCGAAAAATATTGTAATAGTATTAAATGAGGAATGGGGGGAAGAAAGTTTCATAAGAAGTCACTCGAAGCAAAAATTGCAAAAATATTTCCGAAACAGGTATTTTTCCGTTTTATTACGATCTTATTTTTGGTAGTTTTCTATGAAGCAATTATATGCATGAGAAAGTGTAGTATATCAGTTTTTCAGTGTTATCGATTCTTTAAAGTCTTGTAAAAAGTGGAAAATTAGAATAACAGATCATTTTTCTGTTGTTGTTTTTTCAACACTTAGTTCATTTTAGTTACATTTCCTGAATCAAATAAAATCTCGGTGGAATCGGTGTTGTAGTATTACATATGTTTTTATTTATCTCCCTTTCTCTTTTATAACTGATTTTAGGAAGGTTTAAAATACATTTTTTAAACTGTTGAATATTGTAGATAAATATGTAGAAAAATAAAGTATAGAGAATATGATAAATATAATTATGAAGAAATTCGTTTAAATTGAGCCTTTCTTACATAGCATGGGTTGCTTAATTGTCTATATTATACACCTGCATATGGGAAGAACATTATTCAAATGTCAGCAAAGCTAGAAAACTGTTGTAGGGGCATCCAATTGTTTGAAATTCACTATAACGGACTTGTGTGAATACATGTAATCAGTGTATAGTTAAAATAAAAAATCATCTTGAAAATAAATAAATAGAAACAAAATATGTTCTCAGTAATATGCTATGTCACTGGCCTAGAAAGAAAAGCACTTTTAAAATTAGACTTCCTATCATCACCAAGTCATTTCAACATCAGAACTTAATTAGTTAGAATATCCACCTGCATACCATAAGACATTCCCTGGCATGAAAATATTATAGAAGTAGAAAATATTTTAGTAATTTAAAATGCATCAAAAAATGTTGTATGAAGTGTTTTGTTAATGTATTTTAAAATGTGTAATATTTACTTCTAGTTTAAAAACCATAGAGCTGAAAATAAATATTCATTTATTTCACAGTTTTCTAGTTAAATATAAGCATATAATAAATTCCTAATCTTATCTCTAAACAATGTTGTCTAAACTGTTGAAATAAACATACGGTAATGTAATATTGGTTATCATTACGCATTTTGTGAAATTTAAGATAGCAAATTACAATTGTGTAACTGCCAGACTCTTGTGAAAATCTATTTTGAAATCTTGACTGATAGCAGTTTTTAAAAGTATAAAATTATCCGAGAAAATTCTCTGGGTACGTTTCAAATCCGGTACTCACAAAAAGCACTACAGCTTTTTTTTAATCACAGATTAACGCGTCTCTCAACTAACTTTGAGAATTTATCAATAAAACTAATTCCGTCCTCCGTTAAGAGTGTACTTCCTTCTAATATTCAAAGACATCAATGATTGGTTAGAGAAAAAAATATATAGCCAGGTGCTATAAAGCCCTCAGAGAACCCTCCCCCTCCTGATGAACAGATAACATAAATTTTAAATAACATTCAACAAATTTAAATCATTTAAAACCCCTTTACAAATATGGATCTAAAATAATATTTTATTTCATGAATTTCATTTCAATGAAAATACTAGATAATTAAAGGTTTTAAAGATAAATATACTCGAAAATTCCTATTTTTGACTTTCCCGTTAAGAGTCATGTTCTGCTCCTATCCCTGTTTGGTTGCTTGTCTCTTCCGATGGCAAACACTGCCTTGAAGAAAAACCTGCAATTATCTTCAAATTTAGTGGGGAGTAGGAGAAAGAAATAACAGTTCACTGAACTGCCTAACTTGTGCAAACAAGGGTTGATCTCTGTGTCATTTGTCGGAAAATTGTTAGTTTGACTTCATAGAGGGGAAAACTGTACGGACGTTGCAAGGGTCTGGAGTATTATAGTCATCTTTTGCTACACGATAGCTAAATTGAAAAAAAAAAAAAAAAGAACAAGAACTTGGATTTACGAGGGGACCATTTTAGTTTTCCAAATGTTGCCACTCAACTTAAGTTTAACACTTCCTTCGTGTTTGCTTCTAGTTAATATCTGTATTGCATTTATATTTTGACTAAAAATAAAAAATCCAACAGAGCTAGATAATTATAAGAAGAATGCAGACAAAAAACAAACAGAAATCAAGCACTCAGGGCTCCACGCACAAGAGGCAAGATTATGTTGTAGTGCCGGAACTGAACCAGAAATCGAGGTAACCGACTGGCCTCGTCATCAGGGAGCCTAACCAAATCAGTTACCTCAAGGATAACTTTCTTAATAGGATGCAGGTATAACCAAAAGACATCCCAAGCCCCCGAGATCCCCATTGAAACATTTAGTCAAAAGAAAATGAAAAGACAGAGACAACTTACAGTAAGGGCTCAACGCACCATACATGCAAGTACACATACAATCCTAATGTAAAGCCAAAGATGCATACATACCCTAATTCCGTAGATGACGGTTATGGCGAAACAGCAGCCAATTTTACCCTAGTAGCAACGTCACTGTAACAAAACCACAGCGCTACACCCCATTGAAGTTTAAACAAATGTAAACAGAAACCCTATCCTAAATGTCTTTAAAAAATACCTGAGTCTAAATGTCATAGTTTTAAAACTTTTAAATTGCCGAAATATTTAGGGAAATAGCCATGAGTACTTGATTTCTGTTTGTTTTTTGTCTGCATTCTTCTTATAATTATCTAGATCTATTGGATTTTTTTTTAGTCATATTTGTCCATTTTCAATATAAGGATATGAAGCAACTGCACAATCGTTTATTGAAAAGTTTTATGTTTTCATTGCTAGAGTAGGTTTTAAGTTAACTTGTTTGGCAGTCTATGCTCGTTTTTTAATTTTTTTTGTTAGTTTGATTTTTTTATTTTATTTTTACATTTATATTTTGAGTTTGCGAATCTGGCAACGACGAAAAAGAGATTTGTATTTTATGATCTTTTTTTTTATTCATAAGTTTAAGTTAAAGGCTACGATATGTTACGTTAAAAAGAAATTTATATGATTTTCATCTTTATGATGTATATATATATCCAACAAACTTGTTATATAACTTCATCATGTAAATAGCCTTTTTAATCTAATGGTATCTTGTATTATAAAATAAATAAGTCGAAACCAATCTCGAGTCAGAACACAAAATATCGGGGAATAAAGATGGAATTTCTAAAAACCAAGATCGTCAGCACCAGTAGGATAAATTAAGTCATTAAAAAATGCCGGTTAATTATGTTTGAAGTCTGTTATTATGTATCTGTCTTATTAGAATTTTGTTAGGAACTTATAATTATAAATCCTCTTTCGTTGAATTTCACGACTGCTTTAACTCTAATCATGCGGAAACTGAAATAAGTTCTTACTTTAGAGTGCGAGGTCTAAGAGGTGCATTTGCCATTCCATTATGATGGTCTTGACGATCTCTTGCTGCGAATTTCGGTGCAATTACTAAGAATAATTAAATTTTGAGAGCTTTTTATTTTCCAAAAAGACAAAATTGCAGTCTCGTCTGGATATGTACAACATAAAACATGAACCTTTTTATTAACTTGATTCAATGCACTTAATTCAATGTAATATCGTTTAAAAGGAATGTACATAGTGGACTTAAATTATGCAACTTTTATGATGATGACTTTAATTAAATTTATTTGAAGTCACTTAATTTGAAATTAAAACATGTTTCTAAATGTAATAACTTTAAGCCTAATGTTTATGATACTAATGAAAAAGTAATTTGTGAGATATTATTTTAAATAAACATAATATAAATATATCTTCTTTCGGTTTACATTTTCATTACCTTTTTTTTTAATTTTTCATATCAAGCTTTTCATTTTGAAACTACAGTCTAGACACTATTCGCGTTTTTTGTAGCCACATATAACGCAAAGCATGAATAATTTATACTGTGGATAATTCAAAGTAATAGCGTTTTGAGAAATGTACAAAGTAAACAGTGGTTATACAGTTTCCGTGATAATATTTTTTTTAGTCAGATTGCTTGTTTATAAGAGGCTTACTATAAAATTTATCAAAAAAAAATTTACAATAAATATGGTTCTTAACATTCATATAACAACCAAAAACAATTTGAATTTTAACTAAATAAAGCGTTCCATTCCGTTGAACTTAATATTTATCACAAAATAAGCAGTTTTGTTCATGAAGCGGAATGTAAGTAGGTTTTCTACTGTATTAAATAAAGGAATGCAATGTTTTCAGGATAAAATCACTGATTTGAGAATTGTGCATTTACTAAAGCAACTGTAAAAATAAATTTGAACACATGAAATACCTATTAAATTTTGCGCAGAAACTCCCTGTAACTTCATTTGTTTAAAATATACGGGTATATTTATTCTATTAGAATTATAATTATGTATATTCATTTAACAGATAAGACCAGTCTAATGTAGAAATTCTATTCCTATATGAAACATGTGTCTTTATATTTTTACATATGAGTCATTCACAAGCAAAATTGGTTAAGTCTGCTGTTTGAAATTTTTGGAATTTTAGTGTCGAAACACTTCATTGACTCCTAACTTTTTACGTTCATAATAAATTTCCCAAATAACAAGGATTAATACTAATAAAGGATAAATTTTTTGGAGGGCTATCGAATAATAAGTAACTTTTTTCCGAAGCCAATCATGTTAAGTCCAACCTCTAATGTAAATCGTTACAATATTACAATTCGGTTAATATGAATAATATGATACGGTCACCAACCTGTGGCGATATGACGCCAAAGTAACATTACAAATAGAAGAACCTTGTGGTGTAAACTAACACTGCTCTTTCTGGTAAACCCACAAAACATGCCAAATATTTTGCGTATTAAACAGCCTAGCGAGAAACCATGTTCATCAATTCAAACGCTGAAGCATGTACTTGATGATAACGGTAAATCGTTTAATGTTGTTTCATCACAAAAAGAGCAAAATAAATTAGTCAGTTACAGTCTAACTGTTACGGAAGTAAGTATTTGTGAGTTATTAAAGAATTATTTCAATTATTTTTCTGTAGTAAAAAAAAATAATTTTAAGACTGAATTGGACTTTTTTTCACTCGTCAAATAGATTAAGTCCCATAGTCACGCAATTCTTCCAACAATGTTTGTTTGAATTTCTATTTTCAGAAGAATTTTAAAAAAACAATGTATATTATTTTGTCACTTTTCTCCACTTTTTGTTTCATGGAGATTCATTTCATTTGTATTCACCAGTGAGCTGCTCATATAAACATGTTTCTCTATTTCCTACATGTAACTTTATTATTCGAAATAAATTAAGATTGTAGGATGAGAATCCTCAGGTTGTAAATGGTAAAGACGCCAGTGGGCACAACAGGAGACAGTTTTAGGCAAAAATAATTTTCTGAACAAAACAACGTTTAAACAGCCTTAGTCACACAATTAATTTCCAAATCAAATAACCCCATTAAAAAATTACAAATTTATTGTTATCTGGGTGTAAACTAATAGTCAATAAATTCAATATTATTTTTTCCCAGTGTGCCTCATGCATACATCCGTGAGGTATTTTCTCTCATACAAACCTTGATTACTCGTAGATATCCAATCATGGTAGCACTTAATAGGTGATTAAGTGCTGACATATTAAGGATGTTCTTGAGTCCCGTTGTAGGCATTAATTCCTAAGACGGAACTCAAAAACATCCATTATTTAGTCAGGATTCAAACCTGGATTCCAACCTTCTGAGAGGAAGTTTTATATGCTAAGCACTTTACAATTTAGGTATTTGTCTCATCCTTTTAAAACCATCAAAATTCACCTAAATGTTGCTTGACTAAATTCACAATATTCTGCTGCACGTATAATGGTAAATATTATGTTTTTTGAGTAATTAGAAACATTTCAAGTTAAGTGTTATGAAAACATCAACTTAAAACTAGTTCTGGAACATCCGATTTAAAACTTGCCGGAACTGGTTTGTCCCCAACTTTTCTCCTGCTCGTCCAATTCAAAGCGGTGGCGCGGCAATGAATGCGCGCGCACGGACATTCTCCAGAACTTCTTACAAAGTTTGTAAAAAACTTTGGCAAGAAAAAAGGTGTGGCAATTTTTTTATTTTCTGGCTCAAGAACTATATGTGGAGTCAGTCTTCGAATTTTCTTCGGCGAGAGAATCCATCGATCTACTTTTAGAGAAGGGGTTCTGAAGCACGTGGTTGCTCATGTAACACAAAATAAATATAATCAGTTTACAAAAAATTTTACGAAGAAATGAATCGATCTTCTGTAAGCTGATCTCCTGCGCATGTGTTAGATAGATTTCTACAAATGCAGAATTAACAAATGTTAATGGATTCAAGACATCCTATTGTTTTCTGGCCCTTTGAGGAAAAATATGATGCCCGCGTGAAAATCATTTTTGTGCTCTCCTAGTTCAAGTGTTAAATAAAGCGTGGTAAGTGAATTCTGGTTTTATTCTTTCATTTTTAATGCAATGTGCTGATCTTCTATAATCACGGCCATAACAATAATTATTAACATCAAGAAAACTGAACATTTTTTTATTTGATACAAGAATATTTCAACTCATTTCTCATCAAAACTAAAAAACCCGAAGCATTTTTTAAAGATAAAAATGTTGAAACAGCTTAACTTTGGGTGCTACACCTTTTTCATTTGACAAGTAAATTCAGAATATTGATAAAGAAACTAAACGTGAACTTACTGAAATCACGTTAAATCTTTTTTTTAATCCTCACTCTTGTTATATTATGATATTTCTAACCATATTTAATAAAGTATATATTGCTACTCACTGGTCTTCATTGTTTTGCATCAAAATCATAATATGGAAGTAATAATCACTTATTCGGTAATAACAAACAGTAATGTTTTTGAACGAACTGCGGTTAATTATGAGCTAAGTAAGAAGTTTGTCCTCAAGGGATAAAGTGAAGATGAATTAATTAATAAATCTTCAAAAGGGTAAACAATTTCTCTGATTATATTTTGTGAAGACTTCGGAGTCTCAGACCCTCGGTGAATAATATCATATATTCATTCTTTTGAACGTTCACTGTTTGCAGTAATTACTGTTTGCCACTGACGTAGGAGTAAGGTAAAGACTGCTATTTCTTTTATTATTTCAAAATATCGTAGACTTTTAGCTTATATATATATATATATATATATATATGTGTGTGTGTGTGTGTGTGTGTGTGTGTGTGTGTGTGTGTGTGTGTGTGTGTAAGTAAGTAAGTAAGTGTAACTAATAATAATGCCAGACAGTTATTAATTGTTCTAAATATGCGTATTCTAAATTTTCCTGTTATCGTTTCACTAAAGTACATTCCCTCTTTCAAAATTGATCTAGAAATGAACGAATTGACTAACTAGTTTGTCCCTTCAGACACGCGCTGAAAGTCAGGCGCTTATGATTCAGGAGGATTCAGAAGCCACGCGGCTTGCATCGCATATTCGGAATCTTCGGTGATGGCTCACGTGGTCAAGTCGGATGTTCGGCTCTGGCCAATTAAAGAAATTTTAACACCTAGCGTCACGTTAGCGCCACCATGGTTTAAAATATGGGACAGAGGATTCTTGCGGTTTCTGCTTCGTTACTGCTTTGCTTCTCTCTCGCGTTCCTGTGTTCCTTGTCCGCGTACTGCTTCCGACAACTCTACGATGTAAAATCTGTATTCACAAGCCCCTGCATAAGATAACGGTGGCGTTACTATTGTGTGTGTCCGGCCGTAAATGTACCTGTGCTTTGCTGAATGTCTGCTGAATTATATCGTAGAGTTTTTTGAATAAATCAATTTAACGGATACCGTTCGTGCGTTGCATCTCTGTTCTGCGTGTTCATCAATGCCTCTTCTCTCTGTGGATTTTTCCTCCTCGAGTGTTCCGCAGCGCCCACGAATACCAGAGTTCATGAATCTCGAGTGATACCCCGTGTTATTACAAGAAGCTGTCTCCTGTAAATAGTTTTAGGTTAAAGTTTATTATCTTCATTTTATACACACACACACACACACACACACACACACACACACACACACACATATATATATATATATATATATATATATATATATATATAACAAGAAAACGAGTCTTCCTAAATAACTTTTAAAGCATATTCTCTTTTTAATAAAGTACAACCCCTTTTTCAAATTGTAATCTAAAAATAATGTTAGTTATAATTTATATTAGCCCTGCAGATCATTAAGCAGACATTTGAAATATCTGAATTCCATATCATTACCATATCTGTCCCGAACCCGAAGGCCTCATTAAATTTGTGCACAATAAATAAGACGTGTTTGCAAATTCTTACTTTTGGTAAAACGCAGAGCAAGCGCGTGATCTAGCAATTAGTTAATAACCGGGAGAAGCACGATGTGGACACGTGAACTCCACGAGACTAAATTCGCCCAATTAAAAAATAAGTAATTTAAGCCCTCTGGTGTCAATATCACCAAGCAGTCATTTAATATTTGCCTGAACCGAAGACTTTTCTCTCTTCGCACCTAACTCTAGTTTCTGTCAGATCTGTTGTCCACGGACGCCAGAAGTCCGTTGGTCCCGACGGCTCTTGTCTTAACTTTGTCATGTAATCAGCTCTCCGCGCCCCGTCCTGTTGCATGGACGCCGGGCAAGTCCAGTGGCTACTGCAGCTATAATGTCTTCGTAATGCTTAATAATTAATTACAAGTGATTTCCTGGATATCGTCTGTAATCTGTGTTCATCTTCTATGGCTCCGTGTTTGTTTATCTCATCACCCAACGAACGACTGCATCTGTATGATCAACACTTCGACCGACTGCATCTCCCATAAGTTCTACGCATCAATTTCCGTGTGTTAATTTCCCCATTGTGATTATTATCTCACACACACACACACACACACACACATATATATATATATATATATATTTCTTTCCAATGCGGAGGCACTTGTCGCGAAGACATTTGCCTATAATTCAGTGCAGTTTTGTTGGCCATTTTATTATGGGGGCGCTATATAGGCGGACAAGCATTGCCCCCTATGAAGGGACGACACAAACGGAGGCATTTTAGTGGCGCTTCGCCAGGATTCGATCCGAGCATCCTCAGCACCTAAAACCAGCGCGCTGAACCACAAGACCGCCACGGCCACTTATACATATATATATATATATATATATATATATATATATATATATATATATATATATATATATATATATGTATGTATGTGTGTGTGTGTGTGTGTGTGTGTGTAACATGTTTATAACTTCCTTTACCGCTGCTGTTAAAAGTGCTAAACGCAAAAGCTGAAATTTATGGTATTCCTAACAGTTGACTACTAATTTAATTTTTTTTCTTCAAATTCTTCCCCAGTTTTCATTCGAATCATCATATTGGTAATATGATGTTAAGGTAAATTTATTTTCATGATAAATGCACTCCGTATTTCCCCTACAGCGGAAATACATTCTATCGTTCTCGGAAAAAAAAACGTTTCTGCTATCTCGCGACTTCAAATAAGGATTACAAATACGTTTCATGAGTTTATCTTCTAGTTGATCGCATTTATTGGTATTTCTGTCACCACTGATTTTAGTGGCAGCTGGTCAATAAATCCCCGTTTGTTTTTTCCTTTTTATGTGTGTATGTGCTAGTTTGGAGTATCATTTATGCACCTTTTCTGTTGATACTAATTAATTACTTGACGTACCTTATATTTTATGAAATGTTAATATATCGAAAATTGTTCGTTTTTTAACGACTAAAACAGGTTTTTAAAATGCATGAAAGTAGAAAAATTGCCTTGCATTTGGAAGATGCAAAGTTTTAAAAAATTGAGATGCTTTCCTACCTGAGATCATGGAAAAGGAGAAAAATCCACTTCTCACGTTTCAAGAAAAAAAAACAGTTGTTTTGAAACTACTCTAGTTGAGCTAAAACACGTTAACGATTAGTTCTCTCGGTACAAATTTACCAGTTCATGGCTTTGAACCCACTGTAAAATCAGTTTTTTATAATTCTATCCCGCTGTTTGATGACTGCAACAAAATAAGAACTGCAATTTAGTATATAAAAATAACCACTGTATCATTGAAACTCTAAAACATTCTTTCGGAGTTACTCCCTTCTACGGTCTATCCCTTAAATTTGAGGGTAAAAGACAACATATTTTAAAAAGTTTTTACGAAGACTGATACGGATGAGTAGTATAATTTATAATTTGTATAATTTTTAGTGTCGTGAGTTTTTAAATACCTACATCAGATGCAAAAGTCGGACAAAATATATATCGGACCCAGCAAGAAATGTGACACAACTAAAAATGCAGCATTTGAGAAAAACCAACTTAATACTATACAGATTGAATTAGCATTACAATAAAACTGATACAACTGCCCTCAGATGGGCAAATTGCGAGGTAGAGATATGTCGCTTTTCGTGCACGATGGGGCTCTTTATACATATTTTTAAATGACATAACCTCAAAATTGCCATTTTTTGACTTGTGTCACTTTTCTAGCCGGGTTGCGATATATATATATATATATATATATATATATATATATGTGTGTGTGTGTGTGTGTGTGTGTGTGTGTGTGTGTGTGTGTGTGTATTTCAGGGCGTCCATTTACAAAGTCCGCTGTTCGAAGCTCTGTCCCGGCGAAAAGTACACTGCTGACCATTAAAATTGCAACACCAGGAAGGAAAACAAATGACAAAACTTTAGTTTTCGTACGTATACAACATAGTAGGAAGAAAACATGATTGAATTTGTAGGAAATTATATAGTATAGCGGGTATAGAGGGTTCGAAATTAGTACACACAGCTGCCGCCTCTGGCAGCTAAAACGGCTCTTACCCGGTTACGCATCCAGTCGAATAGTGTTTGGATGACAGATACGGGCAAGTAATTCCATGCTGCTTCAAGTCTATGCCCCACTTCATCAATCGCAGTGGCTGGATAGCTGTGGCTGCCCAGTCTCTCAGCAACCCTTGACCAGATAAATGTTTTCAATGGGTGGGAGATCTGGAGATGGCCAGTGCAACAGTCGAACACACTCTGTATTGAGGTAGTTCCGGACACGACAGGCAACATGCGGTTTTGCGTTATCTTGTTGAAAGATGACGTCTCCGAGGGCTCGAAGATAGGGCAAAGCCACTGGCCTTATGCTCTGAGAAATGTAAGGCTGTGTGTTCAGATTACCGACGACGCGAACAAGAGGTGTTCGTGTCGTATACCCAATTGCTGCCCATACCATCCCACCAGGTTAGGGCCTATATGACGTTATCGAATGCAAGCGGGCCACGGGCGTTCTCCTCGGTACCTTCCAGACACGGATACGTCCATCATGATGCTGCACGCAGAATCGGGACACGTCTGAAAAGATGGTGCCACTCCTGTATCCAGTTTTGTCGTTGGGCTCACCACTGTCGCCGCGCGTCTCTATGCTGCAGTGTCAAGGGAAGCCGCAATAATGGTTGCCGTGCAGACAGTCCGTGCTGCTTCAGACGTCGTCGCAATGTCCATGCGAATACTTTTCGTGCTGCCAACAATCCCATTTCCTGTCCCAAGGTCCGTGATGTGGCCTTACGATCCCGCAAGGCCGACCTGACAACATGTCTGTCCTCTCGGGTGTTAGTAACGGGAGGCCGCTGCGATCCTGCATGGCATCGATTCCACATTCGCATGACAGTAGTTGCATTTCGACCAATGCGAGTAGCAATATCGCGGAAAGATAAACCACCCTCTCGATTGGCCATGATCCTGCCGCTATCGAAATCCGATACGTGCTGGTAGCCGTTTCTCTTCCTTATACCGATCTTCTCACAAACAGCGAACACTTAAATGCGATTTCCGAATGAGAAACCCGCTGCGTAACTATCCTTTTATACAGAGTTTGAGATGCCGTTTCTCCCTCCTGCGCAATTCAATTGCTCTTAAATGCTAATCATTTGCATATCCCAGCATCTTCTTTCATGCGAATTTGACGTTTGTATCATCCCTCCTTCATGGTGTTGCAATTTTAATGGTCAGCAGTGTATTCATTATGGCAACTGGACGTTGTAAATAAACGGTAATTGAAAATAATGGATCGTTATGCAACTACATCGGATAAAATCATGGGGGAAAATTCTGCATTCTGTTAGTGAATAAAATAAAATGAATGTATGAAATAAACGTCCTATTTAGCTTGCTTTGGAAAAAATGCTGTAAGACGAAACTCAACCAGATTACTATATATTCACATCGACGGGAAAGTTTAATCGAATAGAACGCCCATATGCAGATAGGAATCGCCATTTTTTTTTCTATTGTAGGCCTTGTTTGTAAAGCCTTAGTACTTTATTTAGTCTGAGAGGGATTAATGAACATACTACACTTCATATGAAAGTTCATGTCAATGAAGGCTTGTAAAAATGCCTAACTGCATGAGAGTCACTCATCAATTACACTGTTATAAGAGGCATGTGTCCCCTTTAAATATATCCGTGGGACGTTCCACGATTTTTGGATGGCCAGATACAAGGGTCTGTGTGTAGAGCCTGGATCTTCGATGTTTGTAGCTATTCGGAGCCGTTTGTAGCCATTCGGAGCCGTTTGTAGCCGTCCGGGTCTAAACTGTAAATGCTAGTGTGTTTAGACCTTGTGTTGCAAAAGATGTCTAACAAACCAACCGCAAGTTCTCTCCGCAGTTAAATGGTAGTTAGGGGAAACACAAATAAAGACTTTGCAGGTTTCAATGCAGGAAATGTACAATTGTTGGGTAGATCGTAGACAGAAATAAAATTTAATAACTTTATAAACAAAATATGCTAAATTATTTTAAAGACTTTTGTACAATATTCATTGTGAAATTATGCAAACCATGTTAACGAAATAAATTTTAGAATATATTTATGAAATGGGAGTAATATTTTTACTGCAGGAAATAATAAAAATATAAGGCGTAAATTATATTAATTTAGAAAAGTATAAGTTGAGGATAAAATTTTTCTTTGTAAAAAGAAATATATATCTAATTCAATAAATATATGAGTAGAAGCAAACATTGAATACCGGGAAAAAAGTTTACCTCTCTAATGTGTTATAGCACTTATTAACATGTCCTTATAAAGCTGACCAGATAAGTAACCAGATACGTAAATGGCCGGAACTCGGGCCGTTTACGTATTTGAGACTTTTATAACATGGGGGGAAATTTTCAGAAGTTGATATGAATAAAAAATTCTACGTAGCATTTTTTTAATCACGAGTTTTTAATAAGAATTTATGGTCGATCTAAATTTGAGGTAATAAGATTGTATATACATAAACATATATACATTTATTTACATAAATATGTATATATATATGGAGAGAGAGAGATCTGAATTCGGGTACTATCTTTCATTCGAAATTTTGATTAAAAAAATCTATATAATTTATAGTCATTCTTAAATAATTTAAGAATATTTTTTACTATTCTATTAAAGTTTCTCAGAAGTGAACTTTTCTTGCAATATCGTTAGTGATATGTAATTTCACTTACCGTTGTACTTTCAAAAACATTGTCCAGCAACCAAAGTTTGGGATTTTTTAAAGGCAACAAATTCTCTCCACTAACACAACAGAAACAGCTAAACTTAAAAATAATCTGAATATAAATAAGTTTGGAAAATTTCGATTTGATTCTAGAATTTTGTGGTGCAAATTTGTTAAAATTGGTTCTATAGGAAAATTTGAATGAGAATTCCTCTTTATAAAAAATAGCGTTATTGCAAAATTGAAATGAAATTTCCTCATAATTATCTGAGTGCAGTTTTTCTGTCCATTTTTTAAACTTTATTTCTGTCTAGTTTCGCACATCCGAAGAGTTACAAGAATGTCGTATTTTCCACTTTACGATTCACTAGGTCAATAAAATTCCGATAGCGCAGACAAGAAAAACATCGATTTTGAAATTCCACCCAGCATCTAATTGAGTCTTGATGTTCCGACTAATGCAAAAACCAGTTGAATATTTCTAAGCGAAGTAAAGTTTTTACTATCTTACTAAAGGATATATTTGTTCAGTCGTCGCAAATTTCCTAAAATCAGGATATCAGGTTGATAATAATATTTATTTGAACGTCCTGGGTTTAACACCGAACAAAAGTCGATTCTTTTAGTTTATTAAAACTAAATTTAAAGCCATCCACATTGACGTTCAAAACTTTTCAAATTTTGTTTATTTTGTATAATTCCATTTCGAAATGGCTGACTGACTGAAAATTCAGCATTCCTGCTTCCTCCTTTTTTTTATAAATATTTTTTAAGCGATAAGATCCTTTTTATTGCGGCTGTCACCTTATCTTCAAGTCACTTGCCCATACAAACCGTGATTTATGGTGGGTTTTTTTTTATTAAATGGGTACCTAGTTAGGACCAACATTGTTTCCTGTGAGGAACAGCTCAGAAACATTCAGACATTTTAAACAAATGAGTTGACAGCTTCTGACGCAAGCTAAAAAGCAACGTCAAAGAATGTCAAACAATGTAAGCAGTTCTAATTTATTAGTAATTGCTTTAATTCATCTATTTCCACTAATTATATTTCTTCTTTCTTTTTTTACTTAAAAAATTATATATATATGTGTGTGTGTGTGTGTGTGTAAGTAAGGGTTTTTTAAAAGGCTGAGATAACTTAAGGAGATTAGACCAAAATTACTGTTAAAAAACCACTATATTTGGCAAAAAGAGGATTCGTTCTTAAACTAATCAAGAGATGACGCTACTTGCCCACGATTAAACTTACAAGAGACGGCCTTGATGAATTCGCGAGGAAAAGCTATTTATAGAGCTTCGTCTTGGTTTCACGTGGGCTTTTCCCCTCTGTGTCAGCAGATGTGACGTCAGAGATTCGAGAATATTCGATGCAAGCTAAGTAGATTTCCCTTAGGCGCGCTTGCGAACAAAGAATAAGAGTTAGAGACATGTAGAATTTCAGAGCACCAAGACGTACAGTCGAGTCGCGAGGTAGAGACGGAGTGTGGATTGAGATGAATGGCGAAATGATTTTAAGTACTAGATCGAACTTTAGGCTTCAGGAGTTGAATAGAAAATTATTAGTATTGGATAACGGAGTCGGAGACTTTCTTGTGGATGAATAAAAATATTCGAAAGTTTAAAGGATGAATTTTATTCTACCGGACCACCACCACTGCACTGCTAGAGGATAAATCAGATTAATTAACGGGATGGAAGTCAGCCGATAAACACACACATACACACACACACACACACACACACATATATATATATATATATATATATATTAATTTAATATTGAGAACAATTTTTTTAAACACTATGAAGAGATACTTAAGTTACTTCTTTAAAACTTTGAGGACTGCTTCTGTAAAAGAGATGTATATTTGAAGAATTCGTTAAAAGAAAGAAATGCGATTTAATACAATTCGGCACTATGAATGGTTCTCATGATAACACGGACACACAGTTTGTAATAAAAATTACCACCCTTGTACACATTGCCATAATATCCTCAATAATAACTGCTACCATTTTTTTTCGGTGTAAATACAAAAAAATCTTGTATGTTCTTATTAGTATTTTCCACGAGCTTCATATAACTTCTGCTGAAGTCTGCTGTTCTCTGAATAATGGATATTTTTTCATCGTAACAAACGCTGCACGATCAAGTAAATTCTCCCATGTTGTCAAGCAATTAAATATGCTTTCATTAGACAAACTAATGTTAAATACAAACTTCGCAAGCAAACATTTTGCCGTCCCGATACAAATGAAACCATCATCATCGTAGAATAAATTCCGCATAATAAAATAAAGACTAAGGGGCCATTGAGAGCTTATCTGCTTGTTGAGCACGTTTATTGGTATTTCTGTCATAATCGACTTCGATGGCAGCTGGTCAATAAACCGCTTTCACTGGTATGTCTGTCTAGCAGTTAATGCAGCAGCATCGAATGTGTCATTAATTACTTGACGAGCCTACTCATTTGAATAGAGAAAGACGAATCTATAGAGTGAAGAGTAGCATTTGTATTTCTTTACACGAACGAAAAAATATCTGTGCTCGGAAAACTTTAGTGTATTTTTATTACAAGAATATGGATTCGAGGGGTCTTGTTTTATGATAGGACATATTCTTTGGCGTCGACATAGTGCATTGTACTGCTGGATATAAAATAACTGCGTAATTTTTCCCATCATAGATTGTTATTTAAATTCCGATAATTTTCTGTTCATATAAATGATAAATACATTTTCATCTTATTTTTTCCCTATATTCCTATATTTTATAGATTCAAATATACATGTGTATATTAATGCTAGAAACTACTTATGCCCCATTTTATACCTTATACTTTAATTTTTCTTTGTATAAATTTCCTTGAAGGTATAGCTACAAATAGTATATAGATACGAGTATTCAGTTCCCTTTCTATATTTGCGGTTTTTGGAGCCAGTAAAATGTGAAAATCTATGAGCACCACAGTCTTTGCTATTAATAGAGGTTATATTTTAAAAGCACAAAATATGACAATGCACTTGCAAATTAAAAATTTCAGTATTATATCATACACACACAGGACAAAAAGAGGGACAAAGGAGCACACATGCAAAATTTTTATACTTTGCAAAACACAATTCTGTACTGTGTTTGAATAAACGTATGCAGTTGTGTATGACGAAATTTGACATTTTTAGCTTAGCAGAAGGTTATAATACTAAAAGAAAAAGCCCTCTCTCTATTTATTGATGGCTACACACATATCCAATTTTTGTATCTTTTAAAGAATATTTTTAATGTATCTTTTTAATATCACTGCATTCTAATGCTGAAAACTTCCTTTTTCTGTGCTAGTAAAAGATGACATTAATGTGGTCTATAGACATCTGTATTTCTCTCGTCACATATCTTACACATCTCGTAACATATCTTGAAATTTTATAAATTTATATTTATTATAAGTTTTAAAAAGTTCACCATAGTATACTATATTTAATTTAATATATTATAGTATGGTGACACACTTCACTATATTTATTTTAATAAATTACTATATATTTTTAATAAACTTATATATATTTATTTTAATAAATTTGTATTTGTTAGGACATATATAATAAAAAAGGATACTTTTTTTTCATAAATATCCAATTAACTAATGCTGTTTCAATACATGCATTATTAACTTAGTTTTATATTATTATGTAATATAAAAAATCAATTAGAAGCTTTTTAATATTAGTATGTAATATGAAAAATCGATTAGAAGCTTTTTAATATCTCTTACATATATAAAAGTGTACTCTTATAAGAAATTAAAAGTAAAATCAATAAAAGACTCCTGTAAAAAATTAAGGTAGCTATTTTTTATTCCCCTTTGATGTACATCAGTTATTTGAGATTATTTATTATAAAGTATTTGAGATAGCACTGTACTATAAAACTGTTTCTATTAATATCATATCAATCAAATAATTAATTTTGTCATCTTCCTTTTTTCCGCCATCTAACGTTGTGCGAGTGTAAGTAAAAAAAATTATTTCATTCAAACTCCTGGTCCGTAGTTTGTTAAAATATCAGCTGCTATTGATTTAGAATACTGAATGAATGCGAGAAATTCTAGTATCACATTTCACATCCCCTACCTCGTTGAATGATTTAAATTCGAGTCTTTTATACTGGTAATTATTCATTTCATCAATGTCCTTAGAAGGAAATATTGGAATTGAAAGGCTTGAAGTCTAGACACCAGAGAAAGATCTTCTGGCTATTGAATGCCTAGGATAAATGATGCATTTTTACCAATTAAATGTTTTAGATACTCCTTCTATCCATATTAAGTTATTAGTACGTGGCATTTATATATAGTGTGTTCCTTTAGTGAATAATTGTTATGCAATATTGTATAGGGTGCGGTAGAATGGACTCCCACATTTCGAAGGGTAATAAAAAATGAACCAAACAATTTATTAAAAAAGCTTTATATTTTTTGAAAGGTCCTTATAATATTGTTTTTATCTCCCAGGTTTTGAAAATAACATCACTCTGGTGGCGCCCGTTATTTGCGGTGGACTAATAAAGCCGTTCACTAAAGTTCTCCATCGCTCTGTTAGTCATCTCCTGGGAAATGGCGGAAATTTCCTCACGAATAGCGGAGTCATGAACTCGTTGCACATTTTCAAGTGTCCTAATGTTCCGAGGACAACCACTTTGTTTCCTTGATAGTGCAGACCCACTTGATTTCACATTTAAAACCCATCGCAGAATTGTTTTTCAATCAGTTGCATAGATCCCGAAGCGCGTCCTAAAGATCCTCTGTCACGGTTACAGAATCGCTTATTTTAAATAACGCCTCGCTAAACAAACCCCGATGTTCACCGGACCAACTCATGGTGACTACTGACAACTAGAAAAATCATCCCAAACTGTTACCACCTCCCGTGTCGCCCTACCCCCACTACTCCCTTACCAGTGTCCATTCTGCCGCAACCCGTAGTTTACGTCCTTAAACAGTCACAATGTTAAGAACCAAACAGAAAGATACGGAAAATAAGAATTCAGGTAGTCTCTTTTAACGAAACTACTTCGGGTTATTAACGTAGTATTATCGTTGCTTACCTCTTTTGCATGCATAAATGTATCTGTATATATATATGTAAGTATGTATATATATATATATATATATATATATATATATATATATATATATATATATATATATATATATATATACGTATGTCAAAATTTTCACACATCTTGGTACTTTTCTGTTTAACTTGTCCAAGCGATAGCCTGGATTTGTCAAAATTATAACTCGTGAGGACGGGCGGACAGTTTTAGCGTCTGAAATTTTCCTTTCCGCAGGACCGGTACGGAGGAACATAATCCTACGTTAAAAGAGGGGAGAGAAAAATTTGAAATCGAAAAGATAGAAAGCTAAGCATTGATAAGGGGATAAGGCAGAAAACAAATAGACATCATGATTATAATTAAAGACAAGTGGTACGTAAAAAGGCAAATAAAATAGAGAGACTCAAAGGTGTTGTAGAAATGAAAGAAACCCATTGAGAGACTAATAAAGCATATACGAGACACAAAAGCACACAGACAGAAATAAATACATTAATAATAATTGAAAAAATAGTAACTCATCTAGAAATCTTAAGGTAATCTATACTTTTTAGGACCCAACTTACTCATTAAACACCACAAACATTACAAACATTATTAAGTACAACCGAATTACCGAATTAAATCTATCGCTTCTCTAGTTGAAAAATTCTATTCGAAAGTCAGAATAATGAAGATGGTAGTAATTTATTTGCTTTATATATATATATATATATATATATATATATATATATATATATGTATGTATGTATGTATATATAGCTTATTGCTTCAAAGCATCAACAGTTATGCCTACAAGAATAACGTACGCAACAATGATCTGCCGCTATCAGTACTAAAACCAATTGTTTATTCTCTTAGAATCACGAAGTTATTCTTTAATTATAACCATTTTTATTCTACCTGCGCCCTAAAACAACTTAAAACATCTAAAGTCTTGCACTCTTAAAGTCGCTAAACTCACCCCCATTGACAAATTTATTTTTAATTACTTTCGAATTCCGTTACTGCCCTCCTCCCCCCCCCCCTCTGAAACACACTAGCGAGATATTTGCGCTGACTTTGCTCATTCAATAACTGTCTGCCCCCTTTTCCCTTATTTTTTATTTTTTTTCTTATGGACGCCCGGACCCCCCTCGTCCTAATGCCCCGCATGAGAATTTTCCAGTCTAATGCATTTCCAATAACTGCCCCAGTTTATTTGCCGCAAAAGTCGATAGATGTCACCACTTCTGCGTGTTAGAGGATCCATGGCGGGAAATGGAGAGGGGAAGGACATAATCTTAATGAACCATGATATTCGGCGACTTTTAAATTCTTGTCGATCATGTGGGAAAGGGAGGGGATCGCTTAAAATTGATTTATTTTCATTTTTGGCGTATATCATTACTCCTTTCTCGCATAGTTTTAACGTGAGAGATTGGGGGTTAGTAGCGATTGTAAAAAATTTATACTTTTTTCAACTGTTCTTTGTAAGATTAAAGGGTCAAAGAAGGACAGTTCTTGAACTAGGGAAAGATGAATGCATGACTGAACGCTAACTTTCAGGCCAAATTTTCACGGGCATAAATAAATAAATAAATAAATAATATAAATAAGTATATTTCTAGGCAAAACACGTGCATTAACATGCCCTCGAAATTCGTGTAAATTGCTCAGGTTGAAAATAATAATACAGAATGATAAATTTCTCTTCAGGTATCGCTTTAATGCTGGTCAACGGCACCAGTGCTTTTGGGGACTAATAACGGGTAATAAAGAAGTTTAGAAACCAGCGTCACTTCCATCCTATAGAAATATATGATGAATGAACTTCTCTATACATTCCATCCATTGATAGATCGTGTAATTTTCATTATAAAATCCTAACACCGCAATCATTTAAATAATTTCACCCCACTCCTATCCCCCCCAATATATATATATATATATATATATATATATATATATATATATGTGTGTGTGTGTGTGTGTGTGTGTGTTTGTATATATATATATATATATATATATATAGTCACGGCAAGAAAAATTTTACTTAATCGAACTAAACTTACACTGATAATCTCTTTTTGGAAAGACTCGTTTTTCAAAAAATAAGTTGTTTTAGCAGACTTACCACTCGGAGAAGAATCGATACTGAATAACAAACATTCTATATCTTTATATTCCAGCATATTTCAACTTGATTTAAAACTCAAAAAAAAGTGTGTATTTTAAGGACTAGTGTAAGTTAATAATCACGGCAAATTTTCAACTACTGAACGTTAATTTTAATTCGTAGCAAGACTCTACTCATATAACTCATATACTCGTGAGATGAAAAATATTGCGAATCGAAAAATTTCGTAGTTTTTTAATGCTATTTTATGATCTAAGACGAAAATTATGACCTCATCTCTCGGGGTATATCGCCTCCAAGTTCGAACGACGAAAAAAATGTATGTTTACTAAAATATAATAAACAAAGATTAAATATAGGTACTGGCTGGAATAAAAAACGGAATCATATGAAAGAAACGCATTAAAAATATGATAATGGATATTCTTACGAAATTTGAGTTGAAGTTTTTTTAAGAGATTTATAGTCCTACAAATTTTAACATACAGTCATCGACAACAAATTTGTTTTTCAATATTCTATTTTGAAACTTAATTGAATTTTTTTTCAAACTCTTTTACATTCCTCAAATAAATCTTTGTTTATTTATTTCTGTTTCGTCAGCAAAGAAAAATTTTTGTATGTTAAAGGAAAGTTTTATAAAAAAACGCTTGCACTGCTCAACTATTTCTCCAACAGACAGATTATCGCAACTGATCATTGATTATGATATTGCAGAGGAAGTTGAACACTTTGAAATTGTTAAAAAAAACTACTAAACGGAAAACTTAGAAATATTTTTAAGTAGATCGTTAGCAAAATTTAACTTTTTAAATACTCTAATGTGAGACAATGCTGTATTTTTTGCATATTTAGGGTATAGTAAAACCTCATTTATGCGGCCCTCGTTTATCCGGATCTCCGGATAATCCGTATCACATTTGTAGACATTATTTTTATTTAATGTTCACTTTAGATAATAATTTTTAACTATGATAGCAAAAACGTAACTGCAAGTACGCCAAATATTCGCTTTTTAGTTTGATTCAATGTACAGTTCTTCATAGCTTGTACAATAACTTACGGTAATAAAATGCTTTTTGTTGAGTTTCAGAAAGCTTTTACTAGACTTACCTATTCTTTCTTAGGAAATGATGGGAAAAGTTATTTTTACATTTTTTTAATGTCTTGTAAACAATACTATGTATATTTTTTTACAAAACATAGATTTTTATCGTAATAAACGGTAGGTCTGCTTAGTTAAGGATTTTGTTTTGCTTATTATCAATATTACCCGGATTATCCAGATTTTTAATTATCCGGATTGCCAATGGCCCAAGTTAGTTTGGATAAACGAGGTTTTGCTGCATCTCCCAACGTTGAAATGGATGTATAGGTACAAAATTTCGAATTTTTTTAATTTCAATTATTATTGCTCTATTTCAAAAGCCAATCTTTTGGGATTCTGAAACTGCTTTACTTTTATTCGTACGATCATTGGATGAGAACTTATGGCCAATTTAATAAACCGAAAGCTACACTTGTGAAATAAATTAAGAGAATTTGCATATTTTATCGAATTTCATATAAAGAACTGAACTGAATGTAAAACCACTGCTTCTAGACAAAAATGCAAATCTTGTACGTCAAATACGTAAGCGTACACGTGTGTGTAGACGGAGCCAGTAGAGAAATAGACTTTATAAGCGCGCGTAAGTTAAGACGCATTTCGTTCTCTAGCACACCTCGGCGAATTTCTTGGTGTTATTTTGCAGTAATCGGTTAATTTGAAATTGTAACAGTAAAAATAAGTGACAACCAACGTTTAGATTATGGAATTAGGTGGCTAATTGTGGGGAGGCTAGAAGCAGGCCAATCTCAAGTGCAAATTTGTAGAGAGTTCAATTTAACGCCCAGCGTCGTGTGTAACTTATGGAAACAGTTCCAGGATACCGGATCCACCGAGATAAAGTCTGGGCAAGGTCGTCCAAGAGCCACGACGGCCAGAGAAGATCGCCATTTGTCGATTATAGCGAGGCGTAACAGGAGTGCTACAGCTTCTCAGCTCTCTCGTGACTTGTATGCAGCCACAGGAACCCGTGTATCAAGGGTGACTGTTTCTAAAAGACTTCACGAGAAAGGGTTGTTTGCAAGAAGACCTGCTGTTTACGTCCCGCTCACTTCTACGAACGGGAGAATCCATTTATCATGGTGCAGAGAGCATAGATATTGGAGTATGGATCAATGGGCGACCGTTCTCTTCACTGATGAGTTCCGGTTCAGCCTAAACACCGATTCTCTCCGTACGTTCATATGGAGAGGACCAGGGACCCGCTACCTACCCTCCAATGTCCGCGAAATCGACCATTATGGCGGAGGAGGTTTAATGGTCTGCATCATGTTGGATTGCCGCACACCTCTCCATGTCTTTGAAAGAGGCACTGTGACTGGTGTGAGGTATAGGGATCAGGTCTTGGAGCCCTATGTTCGCCTTTTCAGGAATGCAGTTGGCCCTGAGTTCCTTTTAATGGACGATAACGCGAGGCCACATAGGGTTCTTCTGGTCAACGAATTTCTAGAGAGTGAGGATATTCGCCGGATGGATTGGCCAGCCAGATCTCCAGACCTTAACCTTATAGAGCATGTCTGGGACGCTCTGGGGAGGGCAATTGCAACTCGCAACCCCCACTCGTTCAGCGTTGCTGAACGAGTGGGACCAATTTCCACAGGAAATGATAAACTGCCTTATTTCAAGTATGACATCACGCTGCGAGACCTGTATATATGTAAGAGGGGACCATACCCCCTATTAACCCATCTATTAACCCATTTTTTTTTGTTTATTCTGCAACCGCTGTTTCATACCTTCCGACTCCAACGAATGTTACGCACGATCATGCGTGTTCATTACAATTATTGAATGGTTATTTGTTTTGTATTGTATCAATGTATGTACATATCAAATTTCATTAAACTCGGTACAGTAGTTCTAGAGATAATCGACCAAGTCTGCAAATTCTCTTAATTTCTTACACCAGTGTATATTAAAAGACCAGAACTAGCATTTTAAATGCATTTTCAAGAAAATTCATTTTTCAGTTTCTTTCTTAAACGAGAACGCTAATCATTTCAAAAGTTTTCAATATATTTCAATGAAATTTTGCAATGGTGTTTTACATATTACTAACTATGCTTCCAATCAAAAGTTTAGCTATACGTGTTAATTTAATCATTCTATAGGTACTTATAAAAATACTTTTTTCAATCGGTGTTCTTCCTCTTTTTTCGTATATTTCAGTCATTTTTTGGAAATAAAGTGATGCCTTGACTTACGAGTTTAATTCATTCCGTGACGAAGCTCGTAACTCGAGTTACTCGTATGTCAAATCAATTTTCCCCATTGAAGTTAATAGAAGTGTCATTAATAAGTTCCACCATACCCACCCACCCACCCTAAAAAAAAAAAACAATTTTTAGTTGCATGTTTATAAATAAGAAAAATGTACTTATAAATAATGAATATTGTGTAAAAATACAGTACAATAGAATGTACTAGAATAAACTTGTTTTATTAAGTACTAGCCGGGCTTCACCCGTCTAGGCGGTTGGTTTAGGGACCCGTTTCCTTCAGCAATCACTGTCAGAGAATGGAAACACTAAAAAACAACGGATAAAGGTATTTAAATTTTGGGATTACGCATCCCACGTCCAGCAAACAGTCACAGACAGAAGAAAAATTCTTTTCAGTCCCCCCCGCGGTGAAAAGTTCCCTTCCCTCCACCCCTCCGAGTATGGGCTAAAACTCATTTCGTCAAGGCTTTTCCCTCCCCGCGTATGGGTGAAGAAATAGTTTCTTGGTGTCCGGAACTGGTCAAAAATAAAAAAGTGACCTCGGGAAAAGAATTAATTAAAAAATCAACGAATAAAGGTATTTCAACAGTTTTTGTTAAATAAGGGATATATAATCCTGTTTTTGAATTAATTAGTATCACGTATATTCAAAATATCGAGTCTAGACTACATTATTCCCAACAATAAATTGCGCAAAAACAACGTATCACATCGATACAGCGCATACTGTATCACTCTCGTGGCGCCATCTGGCGAACCTTAGCGCAAATACAGAGGCTGTTCGCACATTTTTTAGACGATTTTGGTAAGCGGTAATAAAAAATCGTTTCCTGCAAAAGAAATAATTGCAATTGTACTATGTTTTTAAAAGTCAAAATTATCGTCTGCGGCTTGAAAGTTTTGTTTTTATTCAAAATGGCGTTTTTAACAAAGCAGTGGTTCGAAGGCTACATTTATGCTCTTTCCGAAGAGAAATATGCATACTCCGTTATCCAAAAACGATGTGAGAGTCATGGTTTTGTGATATCTAAAGCGTCGATAGGTAATATCGTCAACAAGAAAGGAAAAAAACGTCAAATTGGAGCCTCAAGTGGGACAAAAATTCCAAACAAGTATCCAAGGAAAAAACGGACATCTTCGACTATTGCAAAGGTACGTTGTTTAATGTTAAAAGAAAATCCCCCTAGTCAAAGGACAGTTGCAAAATCATTAAAATGCCCGGTGTCCACTGTAAACAAAATGATAAACGTTCATTTAAATCTTTAAGAAAGCGAAAAAACGCAATGTGCATCGTCTTCTTCCAAATCATATCGCTGAACGCAGGACACGCTGCAGAATTCTATATGAGAAACACTTATCCAAAGAAAAATGGAAAACAACTGTCACAATAGATGAATCATGGGTGTATTTAAATTATTGCAACAAAAAAAGAGCCATTTATTATCATAAAAGGGGAGAAACAAATTTAAGTACATGGTTCAAAGAATCGAAAGAAAGTTTTTCTAAGGGATTCATGATTGTTGCTGGTTTTTCTTATAATGGCAAGTTAAAAATAAAGAGAGTGGAAAAAAATGTCCAGATTAACTCCAAATACTATCAGGAACATATTTTATCGCCGATTTTTCTGAATGAAATACCATCGCTTTACCCACAGTGCCATCAATCTGTGAGACTCCATCACGACAAAGCTAGCAGTCACACATCAAAATCCACTGTAAATTTCCTAACAGAAATGGAACAAAAAACTGGTATCAAGGCCATACCCTTCACTGATATCCCTACTAAATCTCCCGATGGGAGATTTAGTAGGGATATATATCCTATATATATCCTATAGTTTATATATCCTATCACCTATGGATTTTTGTGGTTTCGGACTTTTAAGATCTGCATTATCCAAACGTCGTCCCAAAACCCTTACAGGACTCTGGAAAGCTGTTCAGGAGGAATGGGATAGAATACCTGTTCTGACACTTCAAAAGGCATTATTATCTTGGAAATTGCGGTGTCCAAAGATAGTTCAGAATAAGGGATGTCAAATAGAACATTTAAAACACAAGAATTTTATGTAATTTAGTTTTGTGAATACAATATACATCGTCTAAAAAATGTGTGAACAGCCTTTGTAGAACCAAATAATGCATAAAAAATTAAATAAAATTTTTTATACAATAAATCTTAAATTTCGGGCATCGAGGTGCATGTACTCATCGTCTGCACTACCTGTGTGCCAAATTTCATGGCTGTAAGTGACATAGATTCATCTGGAGGCCGCACGCACACACACAAACACTTCCTTTTAATAGTATCGATAATAGGGTGGAGCGAAAAATGTAATTTTGCCAAATTCTTTCCTAATAGCGAAAATAATTTGACCCAACCGTTCAAAAAGCGTATCCTAAAATATTTTTAATTTATTTTGAGTCTATCTACCGGCGCATTTGATTTGAATTTATCCAAATCTGATCCAATTTCTCTTTGCAACATCATTTGTAACCGCGAAAGAGCAAGAAAGCAAAAATCAATTAAGTAACCAAAGAGCTGTTTTTTTTTTGTTTTTTTTTGCAATCATAGATGTGTGTTCGGGTCAATGTTCTTGGGTGGTCATTACTCCTCTGCCCGTGCGCATGTGCAAGCACACGCGCCATACACACTTCTTTGGTCAGAATCTGTGATTTTCAACTATTATTGTTCACAGTTCGGTCGTAACTAGAGTTTCGTTTGCTAATTGCTACAGAGTTGAATATGGATAAAACAAGAAAAGCTTCTAGTTCTTGCATTTTTGGCAACATTGAAGAGGTGAAAGGTGATATGTTACCTACGTATAAGGAGGTCATGAAATTTTATAATTTTGTAAGATTTCAGCTGAAGCTTAAATCGGATACTCGAAGGGAGCCAGCTGTTTTACATATTGCGGAAATTGTTGCGGTGAAAATCGAAACTATATGCCAAAAAGCTTCAATTCCAATCGTATCCCACACCCGCATTATACAGTTGATAAAAGTTTACCATTCGAAATATAAAAAATCTTGGAAACGATTGACTGACGGTAAAAATGAAGATTTCCATACCCGTAGTAAAACTATTTGATATCTATTCTTGTAAGTGCAAAGATTTTCTACAATGTAAGTGGCCAAAAGGAAGAAAAGTAGCTAAAGAAGAACAAACTTTTTTGACTGATCAGAGGACTGAAAAAGAATGATTATTGATGGTATAGACTTTTCACAAACGAAAACAATACAAAAACGAAATGGTAGAAATAGAAAGTTAGAACTATATTATGCTTCTGTGACAAATACAGAGAAACGCAAGAATACAAAACTTTCTCAACGAAGCTCTGTTATATCGGATGAGTCAGAAGATACAATTGATATAGGCGGTGATATAATTTAGAACCGTGTTTTCCAAAGCTCCAAGTGCCCCAGAAAAAAATCAAATCTCAGCTTTCCGTCTTTGTCAAAAACATGCGATCGATATGGCCTATCTGATAGAGCTGGTGCAGCTATCGCGTCTGCAGTTCTTCGTGACATTAAATCAGATGTCGAAATCAAAATTGCGCCGTGAGAGAGCAAAAGAACGCACAAAAATATTAGCTAAACATCGAGTTTTCAGTGTTCCAGCTTTATTCTTTGACGGCAGAAAGGATAATGTTTTAACGATAGTGAAAATGTGTGTCAAAAAATACTTCCAAGTGATGGTAGAAGAACACATTTCAGTTATCAAGGAACCAGACTCAGTTTATGTCGGCTACGCTGTCCCAAGTACTTGGACAGCTAATAGCATAGAACTTGCTATATGGGACTTGCTTTCTTCTAAAAACATTTCAATGAGAGAAACTGTAGTTTGTCGATGGAACAGTTACAAATACAGGAAAAAATGGTGGTGGTATACGGTTGTTAGAAAAACGCTTAAATCAGCCTTTACAGTGGATCATATGCCTTTTATACACGAATGAATTGCCTTTAAGACACCTGTTTTCATATTTAGATGGCGAAACTACTGGGCCTACTTCCTATTCTGGTACTATTGGAAGATTACTCGAAAAATGTGAAAACAATCAGGTTGTACAGGATGAAAAGATAGAAAGCATGTTGCCGGATATTCAGTCGGATATCATCAGAGATCTAAGTTCGGATCACCGTTATTTGTATGATATTGCATCAGCTGTAATTAGTAGCGAGTGTTCTTCCGATCTAGCAAACAGAGCTCCAGGGAAAATGTCGCATGCTTGATGGTTAACTAAAGCCTACAGGATATTAAGGCTATATATTTCGACGAGAAAACCGTCTGAAAATCTTAAACATCTTGCCACGTTTGTTGTTAGAGTTTACGCCACTGTTTGGTTCCAAATTAAAATGCATCTGTCATGCAAAGAGGGGTCTAGACATTTTTGGAAATTTGTTTCAGATTCTCGATACCTTCCACCTCAACTAAAAGAAGTAGTCGATCCTGTCATTCAGCGGAACAGCTTCTTTGCACATCCTGAGAATGTTCTATTATCGATGATCTCAGATCCTGAAAAACACGTTTGTGAACTTGCTGCTAGAAGAATCTTTAAAGCAAGACACGAGATTCATCATGGACTGTTTCCTCGTGTTTTTGAGATCCCTAAAATAAATCTTAATGCCAAATCTTACACAGACCTTATAGATTGGCAATAAAAGTATTTCCAACCTCCCATTCTTAGAGACGTCAAGGATGAAGATTTGCTCTCGATGGTGGAAACAAAAGGAAGGGAAAAGATATCTTTTCTAAGATTTCCATGTAATACCCAAGACGTAGAACGTTCAGTAAAGACACTGACGGAGATTTCTATGCAGGTATGTGATAAAAAGTACAGAGAAGGTCTCATGAATTCCAAAACTGAGTCAAGAAAATTGATGCCCAAATTCGACACCAAACGTGATTTTAAAGTATCCTTTGACTAGTTTTATATATGTTTTATGTTTTAAGTAAAGCTTTTTTTTATTAAATTAGTAATCTTTTGTTCCTTGTGAGTCGTTTTATTTTTAATAACTAATAGTTTATATAGAATTTAGAACAATATCCTCGTTCAAGTTTCATCTGTATGCCAGCCAAAATGTAAATTTTCAAAGCAAATGCGCCGGTCAAAGAAAAATATTAATAAAAAAATTGTAATACATTTTTTGTTCCTCTGTAGGTAGGTCAAACTTTTATCACTATTAGAAATGAAAATTTGAAAAAAAAATTTTCCCTATACGAGCGCTCCACCCTAATAGATAAATGCACAAGATTTACCTTGAGGATCAGACGACTTGAAGATGCTGACGGGTGTGGAGGAGAAAGGACGAACTGAATAATTGAATCTTATTCGCTGATTTTTGACTTTTTCACCACGCTTTCCTCACTTTCATCTAAAGGGGTTTTCGAAATAAACTTGCCTAATGAGGTCTTTTTCATCCCCTCTATCAGAATGCTTTTGAAGTGAGAGGTTGGACGATGTTCGGTTTCGGAGGGCGCCTCAAGTGTCGGCAGAGCAAGCTGCCCCGTGTGATAATGGTTGAGAGTTAATCTCGCGGTTTAAGATTGGAAAGTAGTCTTAGAATAAATGTATATAATAGTATAATAATTGTACACAAAGGTTGTAAATATTATGTTTCTCGTGTGCTCATTTGACGAGATCGTTACATAGCGTTCGCCGGGCAAAGTCTAGGTGGGGTATCTGAAGTTAGCTCGTAACCCGAATTTTAACTCATAAGTTTTGGGAATAAGGCGTAGTCACAGGTTGTTAAATCAGGTGAATACGGTGGATGGTTCAACACACAGACATTATTTTTTGCCAAAAATCGACGAACAATAAGCGAGGTATGACTGGGTGCATTGTCGTGTAACAAACACCAACTGCTTTCAGTCCTATAGTCTGGACGAATGCGACGAATTCTGGCCATCAAACGCTTTAAAACAGCTAAGTAGTGTTGACCTGTAATTGTTTGTCCAGTTGGAACAAATTCTTTGTGGATAATACCTTTACTATCGAAGAATGTAATGAGCACTGTTTTGATTTTAGATGGAACTTTTCTTGTTTTTTTGGCTTGCGGTGAATTTGGTGACTTCCATTCCGCACATTTTCGCTTTGTTTCAAGATCATATTGGAAACACCAGGTTTCATCACCTGTAACAATGGACTTCAAGAAGTTTGGATCGTTTTCAGCGGTTGAAATAATGTCTCCGCAATGTGCACTTCTCATTGCTTTTTGTACAGGGGTTAAAGTGTGTGGAACAAAGTTAGCACACACTTTTGTTTTGCCCAAATCTTCATGCAGGATGGTTCGAATTGTATCTTTGATGATGTTTAAAGAGTCTTCCATCATTCTCAGTGATGCACAGCGATCGTTTGTTACGAAATTTCGTACTTTCTCAATAACTTCAGGTGTCCTAGATGAAATTGGTCTTGCACTACGCTGATCATCTTCTACCGTAACTCTTCCGTCCAAGAAACGTTTGTGCCACACAAAAACATTTGATCTACTTAAACAACAGTCACCGTAAACTTGTTTCATGAGTTGGTATGTTTCCGAAGCACTTTTACCAAGTTTTGCGTTAAATTTAATTTCAGCTCTTTGCTCCATCTTAAAAAATCAACATGAAAAAAATTCACTTCTGCAATAAACGCTCGACTTCTCTCAACTACTTAACGAAATGCGCACAACTTGATAGCAGTGTGCCAGTAGACGATGGACGTTATGACGCATGCGGATTTACACTAACAGCGCCTTTACAACCTCCGCTCTGGGACGAGTCTTAAAACTTATTTGACGCACTGTGTATAACTGTCCATTATTATCCATAATTTACACCACACTTTTTCAATTTTACAGCTTTCCCTTTTATAACTTTTTGTGAGCTTCAGAATTTTAATTCTTACAACATTCTTCTTTTGAACAAAGAGCTTAAACGTTTTCTACATTATTTTTGTTATGTTGAGATTCCCTCGTACTCGTGAAAGCCGGTGAGGAATCTCGGGATTTTCTAGTAAATACAATTTGCAATACCCTTGCTCACAACTGTTAAATCCAGTTCTAAATTTGGCTTTCAGATGCTGTTATTTTGAGGGAAATTATTTAGATATACAAAGGCTGTTCGCACATTTTTTAGACGATTTTGGTAAGCGGCAATAAAAAATCGTTTGCTGCAAAAGAAATAATTGCAATTGTACTATGTTTTTAAAAGTCAAAATTATCGTCTGCGGCTTGAAAGTTTTGTTTTTATTCAAAATGGCGTTTTTAACAAAGCAGTGGTTCGAAGGCTACATTTATGCTTTTTCCGAAGAGAAATATGCATACTCCGTTATCCAAAAACGATGTGAGAGTCATGGTTTTGTGATATCTAAGGCGTCGATAGGTAATATCGTCAACAAGAAAGGAAAAAAAACGTCAAATTGGAGCCTGAAGTGCGACAAAAATTCCAAACAAGTATCCAAGGAAAAAACAGACATCTTCGACTATTGCAAAGGTACGTTGTTTAATGTTAAAAGAAAATCCCCCTAGTCAAAGGACAGTTGCAAAATCATTAAAATGCTCGGTGTCCACTGTAAACAAAATGATAAACGTTGATTTAAATCTTAAGAAAGTGAAAAAACACAATGTGCATCGTCTTCTTCCAAATCATATCGCTGAAAGCAGGACACGCTGCAGAATTCTATATGAGAAACACTTATCCAAAGAAAAATGAAAAACAATTGTCACAATAGATGAATCATGGGTGTATTTAAAGGATTGCAACAAAAAAAGAGCCATTTATTATCATAAAAGGGGAGAAAAAAATTTAAGTACATGGTTCAAAGAATCGAAAGAAAGTTTTTCTAAGGGATTCATGATTGTTGCTGGTTTTTCTTATAATGGCAAGTTAAAAATAAAGAGAGTGGGAAAAATGTCAAGATTAACTCCAAGTACTATCAGGAACATATTTTATCGCCAATTTTTCTGAATGAAATACCATCGCTTTACCCACAGTGCCATCAATCTGTGATACTCCATCAGGACAAAGCTAACAGTCACACATAAAAATCCACTGTAAATTTCCTAAAAGAAATGGAACAAAAAACTGGTATCAAGGCCATACCCTTCACTGATATCCCTACTAAATCTCCCGATGTATCACCTATGGATTTTTGTGCTTTCGGACTTTTAAAATCTGCATTATCGAAACGTCGTCCCAAAACCCTTACAGGACTCTGGAAAGCTGTTCAGGAGGAATGGGATAGAATACCTCTTCTGACAATTCAAAAGGCATTATTATCCTGGGAATTGCGATGTCGAAAGATAGTTCAGAATAAGGGATGTCAAATAGAACATTTAAAACACAAGAATTTTATGTAATTTAGTTTTGTGAATACAATATACATCGTCTAAAAAATGTGTGAACAGCCTCTGTATCACTACCGGCCGTAACCCAGAGAGGACATGGCTCATTATCAAGGAGATTGCTTTTGCTGTACAACTCTTAAAGTTTTCATGTTTTGTTTTGCTTTTTCTGATTTAACAAAATAAATTCGGTAAATCGTGTTCTCGGTGTTCATGGAATTATGTAGCGTGCCAGTGTTGTGCCTAAAATGTTTTTTGTATACAGAGTTTCCTGTTTGTCTATATTACAGTCGTTTCACTAATCAGTATACAGAAACAAAAAACATGTATTTTCGAGACAAATTTTATATTAAAATGTATCGTAAGGACATATTGGAGTATCTCTAAATAAAATTCGTTATAAAGTATTATATATTAAATACACACATGAGAGTTCAAAACACAAGAATTCTTATTAAGGCATACATACATATATATATATACTAGCGGCCCGTCCCGACTTTGCCCGGGTTGAACAAAATATTATATCAATAAATTTCCAGTTGATAGCCAATAAATTGTAAATCTTTTTTTACCTTAAATGTCCAATAAAAAGCGTGGTTCCAAATGTAATTTTCTTCAATAAACCCTTTAACGTTGCCAGTTTCAAAAATCCTATTTGTATTTATCAATACCTCCTCTACTTGAATCTTAAAAATATTAAACCTTTTCCTTACGGGGTGGGATAGCATATATCCGAAGCACATACTCTCGAAAAATACGGTGTGATGTCGGCAGAGATATAGTCTCGAATTCCACTTCGTTGTGACTTCCTAGCGTCTTTGCCCCCAAAGAACAATTGGGTGACATTCTGGGAACGGAGGGTCAATCTTGCCGAAAAAGACTGAATAATAATCTTTTGTCGTTCTAGCTAGAGGCTATTTCTTTTCAGGCGAGAGACATCAGAAGGGCGGTTCACCCGCGGTTCATCCATTTTCAGCCTTTTGAGAGATGAAAGAGGCACGGAGTGCCGATGAACTACTATTGAAATTCTTCTTTAATAGTAAGAAAGCAGTAAGAAAGCAATTAACCACTCTTTCCCCTAACCCCCCACGCTCAATGTCCCCCACGTAAAATGGGGATAGGAAGTAGATAACATTTTCCCGTTGTAAAGAGCGATTTCGAAAAACGGACCCAGTAAGCTAAAGGGTGTTGCTATGGTTACTTGACTGCGGTTGACAAAAGAAAAGATATAAGGTACATTTTAATGTACAAAAGTTGTACATTACCCTCAACATACAAAATCTGCTCTCTCTCTTTGTATATTATTATAGAAGTATAGATACACATTGGTATCCCAAAATTAGAATAAGAGATGAAATAAAAATACAAAAATAAAAAAGGATTTTAAGTAAACAATTTTTTTAAATTATTTTAAGCACCTAAAATAATATTCAAATTAATATTACTTTACTTAATAATCGTGTGCACGGCCGCCATCTTGGATTTTTATTTGAATAATATTCAAAGTAATATTACAATACTTATTAATTAAAGTTAATTTTTTAAAAGAAAAAAGCGTGCCGGAGAATGGCTAGGTTCGAACCACTATCTTCAGAACAGAAGCTCACCGCGATAGCACCACGCTAACGATCGTTGAAAACTTCGGCACAAAAAGCGGTAGAGGACAGTAGCGGTAACAATGGAGATTGTTAGGATTAAGCCCCTAACTTTATTTCTACTGATTAGATATACATAATATATAGCCTATGTCCATCTGGAATAATGTACATTTCAAACAGTGAAAGAATTTTTCAAATAGGTGCAGTGGTTCTGGAGATTACCCTCCACGTACAAAATCCGCTTTCTCTTTATATATAAGTATAGATAAGGAAATTATAAATATAGATTATAGAAGTATAGATACACATTGGTATCCCAAAATTAGAATAAGAGATGAAATAAAAACACAAAAATAAAAAAAGGATTTTAAGTAAAGAATGTTTTTTTAATTATTTTAAGCACCTAAAATAGTATTCAAATTAATAGAAAAAGTAATTTTTTAAAAGAAAGAGGTGTGCTTGAGACCGTAGTTTTATTCAAAAATAAAAAAAAGGATTTTAAGAAAAGAATTTTTTTTTAATTATTTTAAGCACCTAAAATAGTTTTCAAATTAATAGAAAGAGGTTAATAGATGAAATAAAAATACAAAAATAAAAAAAGGATTTTAAGTAAAGAATGTTTTTTTTTTTATAAGTATAGATAATAGAAAGAGGTTAAGAGTTGAAATAAAAATACAAAAATAAAAAAAGGATTTTAAGTAAAGAAAGTTTTTTTTTTAAATATTCAATTTTTTTTTTAATAATATTCTTAAAATAATATTCAAACTAATATTACGTTAGTTAATAATTAAAGTTAATTTTTTAAAAGAAAAAAGCGTGACGGAGAACGGCTGGTTTTGAACCGCTAACGTCAGAACAGAAGCCCACCGCGATAGCACCACGCTAAGGATCGTTGAAGACTTCTGCACAAAAAGCGGTAGAGGACAGTAGCAGTAACAATGGAGATTGTTAGGATTAAGCTCCTAACTTTATTTCTAGTGATCAGATATACATAATATATAGCCTATGTCCATCTGGAATAATGTACCTTTCAAACAGTGAAAGAATTTTTCAAATAGGTGCAGTGGTTCTGGAGATTACCCTCCACGTACTAAATCGCTCTCTCTTGATATATAAGTATAGATAGATTATAGAAGTATAGATACACATTGGTATCTCAAAATTAGAGTAAGAGATGAAATAAAAATACAAAAATAAAAAAAGGATTTTAAGTAAAGAATGTTTTTTTAATTATTTTAAGCACCTAAAATAATATTCAAATTAGTATTACGTTACTTAATAATTGTGTGCACGGCCGCCATCTTGGATTTTTTTTGCGCCAACTTGGCGATTTTACCGTGTTTTGAGGAGTGGAAAATTTCTCGCCAATGTGTTTTAAGCGGTGTTTTCAAAACGCTGGACTTTGAATTTTTTTAGCTTTTTTAATAAAAACCACCTGTTTAAATTATGAAACTTAGAAAAAATTTTGAAAAATCATTTAAACGTTGGACTTAGATTTATTTTTGGGTTTTTGATAAAAACCACTTTTTTGAAAAAATCATTCTCAAATATTGGAAATTTTGGGTTTTTCTTTTAGCTTTTTTAATAAAAACGACCTTTTTAAATTGTGAAACTTAGAAATATTTTCGAAAAATCATTTAATCGTTGGACTGAGATTTTTTTTGTCATTTTTAATTAAAAACTACCTTTTCAAATTATGATCCATATGAAAAATTTGGTCAAATGAATTTTACTTACAGATAAAATTACAATGTCATCTAATCAGTTTGCCCTAACTCTTTGACTAATAGCAATGAATCATCAAAATATTATGCCAATATATTGTTAATTAGAAAAAAAATACAGCATTTTCGTACCACGTTAATAACTTGCAATTTAAAAATTATCTAAAATTCAGCATTGAAAAATGTAAAATAATTATGAACCCATAAATTTGTGGTGAGTAACCAGATCCTCTTTTCTTCTTTTTTTTTTTTTTTTTTTTTTTAGGCATTGTGGTAATGAAATTTTACTTCAGATTTGACCTTAACCAAATATTTGGTGCATACAACCTTAACTAACTTTTTAACTTAGGTTCCTGGGGAGAGAGAAGTTGAACTTCAGTTATTTAAGTTTATTTGTAATCCACTACAACTTGGAATTATAAAATATTTTAAAATATATTGTATTTAAAATGTATACTGCATTTTACATTTTACGAAAAAATGATGGCAGATAATTTTTACTTCAAATAAATGAAATGGTGTATCATTATAGTATACTAATTGACAATCAATAAACAAAATTAAAAGCAACTTAAATTTAATAAGTTAACGAAAAACTGATAATGGATTCAAAAATTTTCAACAAAAAGACTCTTAGTTTTAAAAATAATTTACTCTTTTGAGTATAGTCAATTTGACTCAGATTTTCAGGTCAAGACCAAGATCTGACCTTAAATTCTTATACTGTAATTAAAAGATCACATCAGAAATAACTGTTTGATCTTAAAATTAGAGAATTTGACAATGTTTTTTTTTTTTTTTTTTACCAGAACGCAATAATTATCGCCATGCGAAATGCGCCAAACCCTGGCAGAAAAATCCAAGATGGCGGCCGTGCACACAAATCTAGAGTACCCCCCTAACTTTATTTCTACTGATCAGATATACATAATATATAGCCTATGTCCATCTGGAATAATGTACCTTTCAAACAGTGAAAGAATTTTTCAAATAGGTGCAGTGGTTCCGGAGATTACCCTCCACGTAGAAAATCGCTCTCTCTCTTTATATATAAGTATAGATATAGATATACACAGGGTGATCATAAAAAACTTCGCCGTTATATGGACCTCTAGTGGCCGTTCTGTTCAACCGATCGAGAGGAGATTTCAGATATAGTTATTCAGAGGTATGAGCTCGGAATTTTGTGAACGGCAAAGTGGCGCTCACGGTTACAGTTATAGGTACAGAAACTCGAAATATTTGAATGGCAACGCCCATTTTTTCCCGTCGCAAAATGCTCAGCGCATGCGAAAACCCTAAATAGCGTTTGAACGGTACGTGTATCACAAAAAACGGACGCGTTATGAACGCAAAAAAAAACAGTTGTAAAAACGGCTTACAAAAACACGATCGGGGCGCACGAAGAAATTTGCATATGACAGAGGCAAGACACCAATCACTGATGACAACACAGATCAGACAAAAGAAATCTTTTATTTGGATTACACATTTTCCACACGGGTGCCATCATCTTGTTTTTGTTGGCCGTTCGCAGAGCTGTTTTTTGTGCGTGCATAACGCATCCGTTTTTATGTGATACACGTACCGTTCCAACGCTGTTTAGGGTTTTCACATGCGCTGAGTATTTTGCGACGGAAAAAAGTGGGAGTTGCCGTTCGAAAATTTCGAGTTTCTATACCTATAACCGTAACCATGAGTGCCTCTTTGTCGCCGTTTACAGAATCCCGAGATCATACCTATGAATAACTAACTATACGAGAAATCTCATCTCGATCGGTTGAACGAAACAGCCACTAGAGGTCCATATATCGGCAAAGTTTTTTTATTACCACCCTGTACAACGAATACGATTTTAGAATATTCATTTATGTATGTAGTGAGTATTAAAAGTAAACTGTAGTTTTTGAAAACTATCATTAACCAAATTGTGTCAGTATTAAAAACTTTAAGTAAAATTTAAAACTTATTTCAAAAAATTAGTATTTAGTAAAAAGAAATTACATTATTAGTATATAGTAAAACTGAAAATCTCAGATTGTAAGAAATGAAAGATTATAGGTCTACAGGGTGGCTAATAAATACTGTAACACTCCAAAAAATAAGAGTTAATTTTAATAGTTTGGAAAAACAATTTATCTATCTATTTGTGTGATTGGCAACTTTTTGTAAACGCAGACAATTTTTGTTTAAAGTAATACATGTAGAATATTTTTAAAGATGGAAGCCAAAAGGTTAGTGGTTAAACAGCTTTTTGATCGCGGATTTTCTGCAGGTAAAATATTTAAGCAATTAAAATGCCTTGGTTTTAATAGGACGTTTATATATAGGACTATAAATCGATTATTGGATACCAATAGATGTAAAGATCGACCAAGGTCCGGTCGTCCACGCACTATTCGTACAAAAGAACGTATCAAAAGAATTCGTGAAAAGATACGAAGAAATCCACAACGTTCTGCAAATAAAATGGCTGCAGAAGAGAACATCAGTCGCAGAACTATGCAACTTATCATAAATGAAGACCTGGGTTTTCGCCCTTATCGCAAAAGAAAAGTTCAAGGTTTGACTACTGCACAAATAGTAAAAAGGTTACAAAGATGTAAGAAATTGCTGAACCGGCACGGTAGCAAAAGTGTTGAAAAAATAATTTTCTCTGATGAGAAGCTGTTTTGTACAGAACAAAGTTATAATGCTGAAAATGATGTTGTATATTCAGCAACCTTCGAGGATATACCTGAAAATCTTTGAACTGTTAAACGCTTTCAGAACAAGAATTCTGTTATGGTTTGGGCTGCAGTATCACACAATGGAAAACTGCCTCTGAAATTCATCGATAAAGGGGTAAAAATCAATGCTGAATATTACAAACAGGAAGTATTGGCTACACGTTTATTACCACATGCTAACAGATTGTATCCCAAAAAGAATTGGATATTTCAGCAAGATTCTGCACCGTCCCACCGATCCAAAACAACACAGGAATGGCTCCATGCCAATTGCCCGAAGTTTATCAAGCAAGAAGATTGGCCACCTTCTTCACCAGATCTAAATCCTTTAGACTATTGCATTTGGGGGATTTTAGAGTCTAAAGTAAATGCTAAGCAGCACAGAAGTTTGGACTCCCTCAAAGCTTCCATACGGAGTGAATGGTACAAATTACCTCATAAAATGATTCGTGCCGCAATAGGACAGTGGCGTAAGAGATTATCTTTAGTAATCGATAAAGATGGCGGTCGATTCGAGTAAAATTATTTCATGGTAAACTTTCATGTATAATGTTCATAATATTGTTGTATTTTTCATTTTCTATTTCATCTGTGTGTAATTAAATGATTCGATATTTGTCACAGTATTTATTAGCCACCCTGTATAGCCATAATCGATGTCAATAGCGCTAGCAGTACCAATAGTCAGAAAAGCAGGTTCAGTATGATGTGAATTTAAACAGACGGAAGATAAACAGACTTGGTTATTATATAAAAAGGGCAAAGGAAAACATGCTTAAAAAATACTCTCTGGTAAACAGATACATCACAAGGGCGAATCATCCTTCAAACGCACCTGGTTAATTAAACAAAATACCTGATTATAAAAATTTTAACCATAAACCCGTTACCGGTATAGCTAAGGAAAAAAAATTTAGTGTCTTCATCCTCATTATCATCAGACTCTATTCAAAAACATGCAAGATTTGCAGCTACAACTATATTTTAGCGAAAAATAGTTTCAATAAATTTAGGGCAAATAATAGATGACATAGAATCGTGCTTATTAAAAAGAAATTGTATGGGATCGCTGTGATTAAAATTTAATTGAGTGTAATACCAGTAATTTGCAAAAGAAAAACCACTCATTACGAGATTTGTTAAATTACTAAGATAATTTTTCTTTGACAATTATTCCTGTGATCCTTAACTTTCCGTTAACCTAATACTTTTAGAACAATCAAATGTAACGTAATCGTTAAATAAAAATTTCCTCCTAGGTAAGCTATCTTGAGGATTTCAATGCATTTTTCTGTAGGGTATATTCAGTCCTTTTCTAAGAATCCTCTCCTTAACTTGCGTACATGCTATCTTAGTACCTTATTCATTAGTTTACTTTCATGTTGCTACTCGTGTGTAAAATGATACAATATTTATCGCAACGAAGAGTAAAGCATTTTTTTAGCTCGGTTTTTGGACTTTAATTGATTATGCTAACAAAAACATTCTATTTATAAGTTGAGTCAGAGGATTTATGAATATCTATATATATAAAACAGTTCCGTGACTGACTGCCTGACTGACTGACTGATTGATAGATAAGCACAGACCAAACCGCTGGACCTAAAGGGCTGAAATTTTGCATGGCGATTCTTCTTATAGTGTAGGGGTGCACTAAGAAATATTTTTGAAAAATTCCTCTTAGATTTTTTTAAAGTAAATTTTTAAGCTGTTTTTGTAACATTCTTTAAAGTTTGTATTTAAAATAATAATCTGAGGGTTATAAAATTTATATCACGAGAAAGATCATAAAAATTCCTTTAAAATGAAATTTTTTTCGAATCTTTACCTTCATTTTTCGAGTTTTGGTGAATTTTTAAATATTACTTTATATAATTCAATTTATTAAATGCTGATCATCTGGATTCTTTTATTTTTGTGATACTTTAAATTAATTTTGCGTCATGAGCATAACAACAAAATAAATAAACATTTTTTTCCTTCTAATGCGGCAGATCATTGAACATTATCCAAAAAAATATAAAAATGCAGTAAAAGAAATGTTCCTCAAACTGTACTATTATTAATTGTACTATATTCTTTAGTATTTTCTATTAGATTTAGTTTCAATATTTTCTTCTACATTATTTTTTCTATAAAAATAGCCGTTACGATTTTTTTATAATTTTTTTTTGCATTAATTGCATACATTGACCGCTGTATTTAATTTGAATGTACTCCGTAGCGAAGCACGGGTGTTCAGCTAGTATTATATAAAATATATTCACGAATGTATATACTGCTACAGTCTTTGAGTTTACTATTTTCAGAGTTAAAATCGGGGCATTTATAATATATTTCTTACTCTAATTTATAAGTTAAGACCAAGATTAAGGTTTAGATAATGGACTCTTCTTGGATTATACCTGTTATCGCTTCTTAAGAAATGAAATAAAAATTAAGTCTAATTTTATTAAAAATGTTGTTAACTAAAATTAAATTTTCTATGGGAAGTGTAAAATTACTAAATTAATTTATACATAAAAAATAAAGTACTTCATGCATTATCACCCTTAGAGGAAAATGGAGTTCTTTTTATAAATATTATCATGTGAAAAAAGTTAATTATACGGTGTAAAATCAAGAAATTAACTAAAAAATGAAATAGATTATTGTCCTCTTTTAAATTATAATCTTAACAAAGGCTTTTTATTATCCTGTTTAAATCATTAAAATTTCGATAATTTTAAAGACACCTTTAATGTTAAAGGTTTCAAATAGTGCATTAATTATATAAAAAATTTCAATATTATTAAGCCGCGCAAAATTATTGTCTTACTATAATATCAGATATCTTTGTAATCCCTAGATTAAAATCATGCATGACATTTAATCATTTTAATCTAACACTTGTTGCATAAATGCAAACTGTGTGTCTCTGAGGGAAAATTTAATAGGATACCTATGACACTTATAAGGAACTGGCGTTTAAAACGAAAAGTGAAGATTTTGAAGTCTTCTTTTTAAGTTTTTTTTATATTTCATCTGTTTGCTTAATGATATTGCAGAAATTTGATTTACTTACTTGAGAATATATCGTTATTTCCGTTTGAATTTTTAAAAATAAGGCATTAAAAGTTTAATACCACTGCATAATTATTATCAGCTTTATTTCTACAGGTTGTGAGTTTTTAGCGGCTGTAACGGTTATTGCGATTTACAGTTCGTTTATTGATATGTTTTAAGGATTTCTCAACACTTAGATTTAGTTTCTTTAGATACTGAATGCAATTATAAGGAGTGGATTTGTAACAGCCGTTTTATATGTAAATTTATTGATATCTATATTTAAGTATAAATTATATTATTGAGGGTTTTTAAACAGAGAATTCTAAGCAACTTTTTTTTAGTTAGATATTACAAGGAGCCCGGTACACAAAATTTTAGTTTTCATTTAATTCTCTGAAACGTGTCTTAATATAAAAATCATGATGCATAATATATGGACTGTGATGCGTGCAAAATATGATTGAAAATTTTTAGATTAGATTTCTAAAAATTTTAATTCAAAATTTAAAGCATTTTAAATTTTTGATTTATATACTAAATCAATATCCTTATTAGATTATTGTCTCATTTTGGTACATAGTAATAGTTTCAAGAGAATTTGCCTTTAAGATTTATAAAATTTTAATTAATGAAGACTTTAAATGGCAAAAAATCAGTTTTTTAGAGTTATATTTGCTTTTGATAAAAATATTGGGAGAAATGTCACACTGAATCCTAAACGTGTAATAAAATTAGAAGAAAGCAATGCTTTACATAATTTCAGAAATATACCTTGCATAATTGCAGAAATATACCTTGGCTTTTGATGTATCATTTAATAAATGCTACGGAAAATTCCACAACACTTAAGTACATCCCTACAACAGTGTACGCATAGACAATACAGAATAAAACTGTCGCATCTGGCAATATAATTATCATAGAAACAGGTTTAAACTACTTGCGTCTAAAAGCTCTATAGTGAGCAGAATTGTATTTGATGAGTAGAGTTCCTGGGTCTATTGACTTTAACTCCTGTCGCAAGATGCTTATAATCAATGTAAATGTGCTCAGTAGAAAAAGTTATTAAGATAAATTAAGTATTAAGTTACAAGTTACGTTAAATTAAAAATTAAGTTTAAATCCTTCCGACAGGAAGGGTAAAGTTTGCAAATAAAAAATATTAAGATTTAAAAATTAGAATTAAATTTAAAAATTAGAATTAAATATTAAAATAATTTAAAGCCGTTTCAAGCCAAGAAATTTAAAACTGCAATTTTTTTACAACTATGTATCCGAGGTCTCCATAATGTTTTGATATTTATAAATATTTATAAATTAATTTCCTCCTTCCTCTTAATTTCCTCCTTCCATTAACAGGAATAAGCTTTAATTAGAGTAATATTTCTTCTGATTGCTTAGCAAATTTTAGACTTCACATGCTTTCACAAATCAGTCTCTTATCATAGTAATGTTCATTCCCTTCACGGTCGTGTTATTAAAGGGTGATCTTAATCCTACAGAAGATGGGTTAGTCAAAGATTTAATAAAATCTGGAGCTAGTTTATGCCAGATTTGAAAATGAGAAAGAATCTTAAAGTGGTTTAAGTAGATATGATAGCTGATTGCATTATGTATTTTTACGAGAGTTACGCTGGTATTTGAAATATCCTCTTTTTTTTCTTTCCCTTAGAGCCGTGTGAGAAGATTTACTGTGCTTTTGGATCTGAGTGCATGGTGAACGAGAAAACACAGGAAGCCTACTGCCAATGCGGTGGTTCTTGCTCGGATGTGTTCGCCCCCGTCTGCGGCAGTGATGGCGTCACCTACTCGAACGACTGTCAGCTGAAGATGGCGGCCTGCGTTCAAAAGACTCGCATCTACGTGGCCCATCATGGACAGTGCGGTAAGTCTTCCAGACTCATGTTATAATGTTATAACAGGGACATTTCGTGAATCACAGACATGGTCTTCAGTGACACTAGAGTGAAATGATTCCTTAACTTTTCTGACTTTTCAATTATTTACAAAATATCAACATGTTTTTCCCCCGTATGAATTTTGCACCTGTGTAGAAACTCACATGAGAAAATTTTCATACTTTAAATATTTTATCTTTGCAGTAAATCCCTCTAAACCACGGTTTCTTAACCTGTGGTCCACAGACCCCCAAGGGATCCGTGAATAAATTTCAGGGGGCCCCCCAACTTGAAGGAGAATTCTAGTCCAGTAACTCGGTCAGGGGGCAAAACGCAAATTTCAAGCCTTTTTATTTAAACTAAAATTGATGCATGTCTTTAATTTGGAAATGAATAAAACAACGAGGTAGCTTTTGAATTTCAATTCAGTCAGTTGTACAACTCTGCAGTAGTCATTCGGTAAAGGTGCTTTGTAAAGTGTAACTATGACAATTATTGGAACGAAGTTCTTTTACGCGGCTTACAGTAGAGTGAACTGGCAGAAATCGTCACGTAACAAAAAAGCGTTATGCCCCTTCCTGGCGACCTTTGTTAGACTGCTATTGCTGGCTTGTGGCGTTCGATTTTGGCTCCCACCCTGTCACCGTGAGTTCGATCCTCACTGGTGCGTTGTTTCACCTCCTGCACTCTCGGATGTTCAACTCCGGCTTTTCTGCTATTTAAAATCTCAACTTGGTCTTAACTTAATGTTTTCTGATAGTTTATTAATTCTTAAAATTCATTGATTCTTTTTTTATTTGGTGATAATATGAATACAGTTAGTTGTAATTTTAATTCTAAGCTTTAGCTTTTTCGCAAAGTTTTCACTCGTCATTTCAGTTTGAAAAGACATTTGAAAGAAAATCGTAACCTGTGTGTAATAAATGAGATTTTAAGGTATGTGCCTATCTTTTGGGCACTTTTTTTGAAAAATGTCAAATTTTTATTGAACACATGTTTTTAGTTATACATGTGATTCGAGTGTTTACTATTTACTATTTACATGCATTACAGAGAAATAATAGTGAAATCATATGCTCAGCGTCAAAAAGAGTATCGAAAGAGAAAAAAAAATCCAAAATCAACTTCATAGTGCGAAAAAATACCAAAAACAAACGCTCAATGTCAACTACAATTCCGGCAGAATCAAAAAGAAAAAGTACAGCAAAATGAAACATTGAATCTTGCTAGGTATGATATATATATCTTTCGCATGAGAATAAGAAACAATTTTATTTTTTATTTTTTTATATATAATTTATAATTCACTATTTCATATTTAATTTTTAATAAATGACTATTTTTCCTAAAATATTAAATAAAAATTATTGATTTAAATCCTTACTTCACATTTTTGCTTTGAAAAAATGATAAAAAATAAAAATAAAATATACAAATTAGAGAGAGAGAGAGAGAGAGAGAGAGAGAGTTGGTTGGTTGAATAACGTAAGGAACTTCGTTCCTGACGGGGGTCTCCCGACCACACAATTTTTTTTTCTCTACTGATTTGCTGTGTACTTTTACCATAAATAAATGATTAAGTGGTTGATTAGCGATATTTTCCCGTTTATTGTATAAAGTGCAATTCTTTGTTCATCAATATCTGCTTTAGGTGAATTGTATGCTAGGTTTTTAGGGCTGCTTTTTTTTTCTTTTTGGATAAAATTTTACAAAACTGATTGATTTTAATTCTGCGTTTTTACACTCTGTGATATATATCAAATAGAGGGTCCATAACTTTTACAAGATTATCAAAGGGGTCCCCGACACTAAAAATGTTAAAATCCAACACTCTAAACTTAATCGTTTGAAATTCTAGAGATCTCTACAGCTCAACACAATAGAGATGAAATAAACAAGAAAATCCCTCCTATATTCAGACAGAAATTGTGAGGTGGGAGGGGCATCTAGAACCCTCTCCACAAGGTTACCCAGTACATTACTACTAGCTCACAAATGAAAGAGATAATATTCGAAAACTCCACGGCTCCCCACGCTTCCGCGTATCAGCCCAAATAGCTTCTACTAATGACGGTCACCACGACGGCAACCTGCTCTTTGCAAGTTCAGCCGGCCCGGACACTCGGCCTCGTGTCCTAGGGACACTTCGCTACCTCCATAGTCATAGTCACAATGCTGTTTAACACCGCTCGCTCTCGGCCCACAAACCGAGACATCCAGGAGCCAATAACTATTGGAAATCAAAATTCTATTAAATTATCTATGTTTCAATTAACCAGCATCTACCCCACTGTCAAATATATCAACTCAGCCCCCAAGAGGAAGGCTGTTTTAGTAATCCAGCAATATTACTTTACAAAAGTCCTGCACAACTCGTTTAGGCAACATAATACAGAACAACAAAATTTGAAGGCATAAGTACTTCAGTATCTCAATTAATAATATTACAAACTTTACCCCCTTGGTAAACTAAGCTCGAACATACAATAATAACAAACATAAAAATTGACAAGGCAACAAATAAGGATTGCTTCCAGCTTAAAAAAGTGGAGAGATAAGCAAAGTCATGCGCAAAATTAATTCTTTCATCTCTGATGACTTCACTCATTTCTTGACTCAGTTTAGAGTTAGCATTTCATTCGCAATCACAAATTCTGTTCCCGACCACTGGAATCATAATATGAATTAGTTTGACTTTCTGCTTTATAAGAATTTTGCTTAATAAAGAAACTTTTTCAATTCTCGAGAGGCCCATTCACTCTTGATGTATTTTGCGATTACAGGCATTAGCTATGGTCAAATACTTTGTAACTAATGAATGTTTCCAATGCGTTCAAACCAGTCCTCAACTAAATTTTATGTTTTATGACATTTGAATTTAAGGATTACGTTTAAATACAGTGGAGATGATTTAATGTAACCTGTGAAATTACCCTGCAATTTTACAGATAAGGGAATTTATCCTCAACGTTAACTCAATGCACAGTGTTAAGAACTGAACCCTCCCCGAATTGCAATCTCCGATGTAAATTGCAGCTTCTTTTGATGCAAGTTAAAAGTTTTGAACGTTATATGCAAATAGCTATTACGAAAAAAAACAAGGGCTCGGGGTAGCCTAGTGGTAGCGGGTCGGCTTTCGATGCTGAGGGTGCTCGGATCGAATCTCGACAAGCGCCGTTAAATATCTTCGCGTCTAGTCCAGATATAGAGACGTTAAATCCGTAGACTGGAAAGTCCCTCTATGAGGTCAGAGAGGGTGGGAGAGGGTACGATCCCCCAGATGTCGCCACTAGGGTGTGCTCGGTCAAAATTGAGGTGGCACCTGACTAAATTGGACTCCTACCCTTGTGGTAAACCGGAAACGCACCCCTCAGCCCGCTAGCCTATATGGACCTGGTGTATAATGTATTCCGGACAGGGGGCATTAGAAACAATAACGAAGAAACACATATTTTGAGGAATAGTAAAAGTAAAAATTATATGAGACTTCTCTGATCTCAATAAAATTACATTCAAATGTTTTAATTTTATTTCCAGTTAAAATAAAAACTAAATATCAGAAAGATTTAGAAAGATACTAGTATTTAAAAGGATTAATATATTTTTTCTTAAAAACCGGTTTCCAATTTTCTTTTATCACTCTGTAAACATTTGGAAGAAGACTTTTTAATCTCCTATATATGTAAACTTTATCTGTGATTGTTTGATCAAAACTCAACATGAAATCTAGCTCTTTTTTTAATTCTGTTTACTTATGCAATGGATGGGTTGGGGTTTTCCCTAGATTCATATTCTGATATTGAGTCTATTGTTCGTTAACATCTTCAAAGATTTCTTATGATGTATATTTATTCTTGTGATTAAAGAAATTTTTTATATGAAAGAGATACATCAAAAAATTATTCAGAAGTTTTGTCCTCTGAATTTTAATGGAATTTTCCCCTTAGATGTTTTTCAGGAAAAAAATTCTAAACATTCAATTATTTAAAGAAGTGCAGATCGTTTCGATAGAAAAAATTTTGTACTCTTTTGACGCGTTTTAATTAAAATGTCAAGATCACAGAGACAAAGCATAACTCATTTGATGAATATATATAAAACCTTTTGATTTCAATGAAACTCATGGAGTATGCATAATAGGAAATACAGCTTTTTTAACGATGAATCCATAATTACCAAACACTCTTGGATTTCGGACACATATTTAAATTTCTTATGAAAAAATTAGCATACCATTGCCTTCAACTTCTGGCCTCTGCAAGTTTAAAAAGGTGAAAACTGTAGTGAATTCAGACTCCGATGATGATTCATCTGATGATGATGGCTCAACAGGTATGATCATTGCTGACTGTGAATCAGACGAAGTTGTTTCTGGTATCATTTTTATCGAAGGATTATGTTTTTGTATCGTATAATGGTACAAAATATCCTGGACAAATTTTAGATTTACACTGAGACCAAGTGAAAAAAAAACACATGAAAAATACTGGTTTAACTTACTGGCGATGGCCAGAAGAGGAGGACATTTTGTGGTATGAAGAAGCTATTTTAAGATTGATTAGACCCCTAATCCCCATGTACAAAGGTGAAATTGCAAGTGACACATTAATTCGCCCATTAACTTATTAACTAACTCAGGGCTTGTTTAACTCAAATTAATATTGCATTTTTCAAGAGAAAATATCATTACAGCTACTAACTAAGCTAGAAAGTATGTTTGTACTTTTGAAAATGTGTTTATAATCAATTATATTTCGTTTTTTTTTTATCACTTTGTGTGTTATTTTATCCGGTATTCGCAACAATCCGGTGTTTATCCGCTATTTTGCAACATTGGGAATTGCTTTGAAAAATTATTTTTAAATGAGGGTACATTTTTTTTTCCTCTCTAGATATACAAGCATTGGACCCATTTACCCAGTCACAAATTCTATTGTTTATTGTGAAAAATAGACCTGGGTGGTCCACTTACCCCAATTATCAGGGGAACTGGGCCCACCTGCATTTAAAAATATATACAATATTTATATATAATATATATATATATATATAATAACCAATATCATAGCTTAAACAGACTCCCTAAGACTTACTAAAATACATGTAATACAAAGATTTTTAAAAATTATACATACACCTATACCTCGCTATACGGCCGCTCTTTATACGGCATTTCACTATAACGGCCTTTTTAAATTCTGGCAGTTTTTCGATTTACGGTACACAATGTTTCGTTATGCGGCCACAACAGCGGAAAGTGATGATGGAAGCATATTATAGCTTATTGATTCTTCATGTTAATGTTCGTCATCACATTAAATCAGCTTTTAAACCTTTTATTTTATGTTTTTATTATATGTATACATATGTGCATATGATTTCTTTTGTTTTTTGTTTATATGTTTACTTTTTTAAATTTATGTTTATTATTACATTGCTTTGTACTTTTATTTTTATGTAAGCATTTTTATAGAAAATAAAAAGAATAAAATGCTTTATGAACTAAAAAGTAAATCATATATAAAAATTGGAATAGATTCAATTAAATTTGTATGGGTTTGTATCAAAATAATTGATTCGTTATACGGCTTTTCTCTTTACGGCCAACTCTTCAGGAACGTATCTAGGCCGTAAAGCGAGGTATGGGTATATTAGTATAATTTTAATGTGTTAAAATTATAGTATATAAAAAAGTTGAAAATGTATGGCCCAGTTACTCAACTTACTTTATGCAGAATCATGAAAACTGCAAACGTTTAATTTGAAATTAAATTTCAAATAATATAAAATGTATTATATGGGAAGTCTAATTTCAAAGAGAAAATAAAACTAAATATTACCCAAGCTTTCTGGTTATTTTCAATTTGAATTCTTTTTTTCCCGAGAAACAATTTAAGAGAAATCTATATATATCAATAAGAATATTATTTTATACTCTGTTGAAACCTTTTGGTATGCTTCATTCCTCGCCTTATCGTAAACAAACACCTTTCCCCCCTTCACGATACATATTTAAAAGGCCTATCCATACAAGTTGAAGGCTATGACGTGTAGCATCTTGAATCGATGCAAGTTTTTCCAATATCGATTACCTTTCCCTAGTCAAATTTCGTTAAAAACTTCCTCAAAGAATTTTTATCTACATCTTAAGATGTTAACAAAAAATGAATTTTAAAAGAGAAAAATTTAGTAAAATGAGTGCTTTTAAGAATCGATTTGGGACATAACGATTGTGCATAATTTTGCTTTGTAGTGCATTTTATTTGAAGTACAAACCTAAAGTCGATTTTTTATTTAAATATTTCATTATTTAATATTGGATTTTTTTCTTTGTAAAATAATGCTGGGTGAACGAAAAAATATGAATTAAAAATTTACCAATGGTATTGAAATTTCTCCTTTGACTATTTGGGAGGTATTATTTTACTATAACAGTTTCTTTAACAGTTACCCAAAAACTCCCTTTTAAATCACTGTTTCGGGGAATCTATTTTCGTAAAAAATCTTTAACTCCCTTAGCAGAATACGAGAACCAAAGAAGAATCAGAGTATGGTAAATAGTATGAAGCAAACAGAGGCCGAGGTACTTAAGGGGACAAGAGACCTTCAACCTGTTTCTTTTATTCAATATTTTACTATACAGAGGCTGTTCGCACATTTTTTAGACGATGTATATTGTATTCACAAAACTAAATTTCATAAAATTCTTGTGTTTTAAATGTTCTATTTGACATCCCTTATTCTGAACTATCTTTCAACACCGCAATTTCCAGGATAATAATGCCTTTTGAAGTGTCAGAAGAGGTATTCTATCCCATTCCTCCTGAACAGCTTTCCAGTGCCCTGTAAGGGTTTTGGAACGACGTTTGGATAATGCAGATTTTAAAAGTCCGAAAGCACAAAAATCCATAGGTGATACATCGGGATACTTAGTAGGGATATCAGTGAAGGGTATGGCTTTTATACCAGTTTTTTTTTTTCCATTTCATTTAGGAAATTTACAGTGGATTTTGATGTGTGACTGCTAGCTTCGTCCTGATGGAGTCTCACAGATTGATGGCACTGTGAGTAAAGCGATGGTATTTTATTCAGAAAAATTGGCGATAAAATATGTTCCTGATAGTATTTGGAGTTAATCTTGACTTTTTTTCCACTCTCTTTATTTTTAACTTGCCATTATACGAAAAACCAGCAACAATCATGAATCCCTTAGAAAAACTTTCTTTCGATTCTTTGAACCATGTACTTAAATTTTTTTTCTCCCCTTTTATGATAATAAATGGCTCTTTTTTTTGTTGCAATCATTTCAATACACCCATGATTCATCTATTGTAACAATTCTTTTCCATTTTTCTTTGGATAAGTATTTCTCATATAGAATTCTGCAGCGTGTCCTTCGTTCAGCGATATGATTTGGAAGAAGACGATGCACATTGCGTTTTTTCGCTTTCTTAAGATTTAAATCAACGTTTATCATTTTGTTTTCAGTGGACACCGAGCATTTTAATGATTTTGCAACTGTCCTTTGACTAGGGGGATTTTCTTTTAACATTAAACAACGTACCTTTGCAATATTTGAAGATGTCCGTTTTTTCTTTGGATACTTGTTTGGAATTTTTGTCCCACTTGAGGCTCCAATTTGACGTTTTTTTTTCCTTTCTTGTTGACGATATTACCTATCGACGCTTTAGATATCACAAAACCATGACTCTTACATCGTTTTTGGATAACGGAGTATGCATTTCTCTTCGGAAAGAGCATAAATGTAGCCTTCGAACCACTGCTTTGTTAAAAACGCCATTTTGAATAAAAACAAAACTTTCAAGCCGCAGAGGATAATTTTGACTTTTAAAAACATAGTACAATTGCAATTATTTCTTTTGCAGCAAAAGATTTTTTATTACCGCTTACCAAAATCGTCTAAAAAATGTGCGAACAGCCTCTGTATGATATACAAAATAAAAATACTTAATATTCTTTTCTATACAATGAAAAAATTTAGAATTCACAAATAAGTATTTTGTGGAAGAATCCGATCCATTTAAAAATAAAGAATAAATAAATATATATTCTTTGGCCAGTATTCTTGGGATGCTATTCCATACCGTAAGGAAAAGGTTAACCGAATTGTATTATTGAATTATTGAAACGATTTACATTAGAGGTTGGACTTAACATGATTGGCTTCTGAAAAAGTTACTTTTTATTCGATAATCTCCCAAAAATTTTGTCCTTTAGTGGTATTAATCCTTATTATTTAGGAAATTTATTATGAATGTAAAAAGTTAGGAGTCAATCAAGTGTTTTGACACCAAAGTTCCAAAACTTTCAAAAAGCGGACTTAACCAGTTTGGCTTGTGAATGGCTCATGTGTAAAAATATAAAGAGACGTGTTTCATATAGGAATAGAATTTCTACATTAGACTGGTCTTATCTGTTAAATGCATAAATATGATTATATTTATTCATTTAACCTGGTGTTGTTAAATAGGCAAAATGCCACATGGAAAGTTTGCTGTAAGCAAGATATGCACATCTCAACAGAAAACAGAACCGTATATATAAAAGCCTGCCTTAGAATGTTTTGAATAGATGTCCGTTGTGATCAACCTTCAAGAAAAGTCACAAAATTCCCATGGCTGTCGAAATGTAAAATAATTTTTACAAACATCCTTCATCAATAGATAAAGGTTGTAAAGCTCCTGAAATCGATGGTGGTTTGACAAAATTTTATTCTATACAGAATTCCGGGTCGTGAGAAAACATAGAACAGAATAAGGCACTTATGAGGCACTTATGAGGTTATATTATAAGGCACTTATGAGGTACAAAAAAAAATGTATAGTGAAAAAATTTTCATTATAAAGGGGAATAACTATTTTCATGCAATTTACACAAATTGCAGCATTTTAATTGTCACATTTTATCAAATTTTTAAGGTTATAAAGAATTACGTAAAAATATTTTTTTCTTTAAATTACAAAGTTGGTTTTGAATTCTCACATTTAGTAAATTAAGGTTACTTACGGGGGTCCGGGACACAATTTGAAAAAAATTTTATTTATTGAGTTAAAATTTTGAATTTTTTTGTGACCATATAATTTGTAAACAAAATCACATCATAAAACTTCTCAGAAAGTATTTAAAAATTTTAAAATTCTTAATTTTTAATAAAAGTGGGGTAATTTAAAATCGTTATAACTCGAAATATTATTTGTCGAATTTCCAAATTTTTTCATTTAATTAAACAGAAATATTTAAGTTTTAATTTTAATTCACCATTTTTTTAAATATTAATTTTTTAAAAAATTGAAAATATTTAGATTAAATATTACGAAAAAATTATGTAACTTATTTTTACAAAATCATATTTTCAAAAGTAAATATTTTTTCAAATTTGCTGAATAAAAATTAAAGTAAAATAGTTGAAAAATACATATTATAAGTTTCAACTATTTATCTTTAACGGTTCTTGATTTATAACAATTTAAAGACGAGAAATAGAAGAAAAACCCATCATGCAGAAAAATGCACTTAGAGGTTTAAACAACGATTGGCTGCTATTAGAATGTTGCAAAAAAAAATAATAATTTCTCCTGTTCTAATTAAGATAGAAACATGATTTAAACGTCATTTTAAGCGCAAAAGAACACAAAAATTTTTAATATAATAAATAATTTTTTTTCGTAAATTCGAACAGTTTTGTGTCCTAGATCCCTTATGGCTGTTCAAATAAAGAAATGGCTGTTCAAAAGTCAGAAAGGGCTAAAAATCTTTTCTGACTCATTCATTCCTTTAGACAATTCTGACATTCAATTCTAAAAAGTTAGTAATGTCTGATAAAATAAACTCAATACATCGAAAATGTACGAATAAACTGATGATTTTTCTTCAACTCAAAAATACCCTTTTTGGAAAAAGCCCACAACTTATGCGTCGCGCATATTCGGTTAACTTAAATACCTAACTTCCATAATGTGATCATTCAAACTTACCCGAGACTTGCAGAAAACGCTTATGTCCTACCTCATAAATCTTGAGGCGCGAAGAGAGAAATGGGACTGCTAGATGAAAAATCGCTTCAAACGTAGTCGTGCCACAAAAGAAAAGTGCCAAGTACTCATTTTACATATGTCTGGGCGAAGGTTGAGGGAGTTGGAGGGAGTGAAAAAAAGTCACTCGAACTCTTTCCTTGATTATATCAGAATTGGATGCTCGCTTTTCTTTTTCTTCTATGCGAATCGCTTTCATCCTGTGTGTCCTGATGAACAGAAAGAAGTGTGATCAATTCCCAGCAGTTCATCAGTGGCTCTCGGAATCAAATTGTGTTGTGTCCGCTGAAATCAATACGGAAAGAGTTTCTCCCGTATCTCATTGTGTCGCGTGGCGTCTTTTTTGTCACAAGTCGAGCAATGCCACGTTTGATTAAATCCGGCCAGAAATGATTTTTTGATTTCATGGAGCAAAACTTGCAGCAAATTATATCCTTGTAACCGGATTGGCAAATCAGTTTCGCATTGTAATGTATTTCCCATGGACAAAAAACCATGATTCATCATCTTTCAACTGCTGTTCGTTAAATTTTGTAGAACACGCATGAATCTTTAGTAAACCTACCTGTTGATTGGCTGTACTTTTAGTGCATTTTAAAAATTGATGTTATAGAGTCTTCATAAAATTCCCGAATGTAACCAGCTCAATGTGATAAAAATTGTATTTAAAATCAATCTGTTGTGAATAAGGAAATTAAATGTCGATGATTCATATTTAAGAAAGCCTTTTGAAATTAGTCAATAATGAGAAAAATATAATTTACAAACGATTGCCTTGAAGTTTACAGTCGATTTCGCCTCTTATACAGAGGGGTAAATTTTAATATGAACATTGTTTTGTTCCTGTCAGACAGTATCAAACGTTCTGAAATTCTATAAACGATACAATAAAAATTATTATGACTTGTCATTAAACTAATATAAGGTTAACTAATCAATGTTTTTTAAAATGTATTTCGAACAACTCGTAAATTTACTGACTGGTGGATTACAAAATTTCGAAAATTCTTTTAATAATATTCATGCTTAAAATGTATTTGACGCCCAGTTGTAGGAAAAGTAAAATAAGCGTCAAGTGGTAATTTTAAAAAATAGACAAAAATTTTAAATGGATTCTTTGGCTCTTAAAAGCAACCCGACTAAATCTAATTCTAGAGAAATTTTTAACCCATACTTGTCTTATAAAATAAGTCTCTCAAGAGGTAAATATGGCATTAAAAAAGAAATTTGAGATATTTTCATCTATTGCTCCAAAAACTTTTATCGAACTAGTCTGTTGGTAAAAGTATGTTCTCAAAGCCAATAATACGACATTCGGTTGAAGTAATATTGTATTACCAATAAACTGTTTTCCTGTACTCTTGTAATGTCACAAGCTTCTATTTTATTTTTTCCTTGCTTCTTTTTTGTCTTTAATTATCAATTAACCTGAATCTTTGAATGAACTTCTATTTTCGTCATATTTTCGAGCCTTTGACGTCACATTCGATATCCATTGACGTTTATTAAGAAAGAAGGTAACCAAAATTTTTGGACCCTAATCGGTCTTTTTGAACTAAAATCTAACTGAGGCTACAGGAGGCAAAAGATAATCTTTATGGCTGTTGCTGTTCAGAAGTGTGTTTGAATGTACGTGGTTATCGATAAAAACCACTGCAGAAGGAAGTGTTTAGGAAGCCTTTGCACTAAAGAACGCTGTAATTCATTTTTGTTAGTGAACAACTATAGAACTTTCCTTTTGCTAAAAATAAAAACCTCAAAAAGGGCCAACGAAATATTCAGTTTTTTACTACTGAAGATAAGAGCTAACATAAAGAATTGGCAACTTGGTTGCTACAAGGAAACGAAAGCAAACTTACAGCTTTTCTTTACAGCTGCATCTAAGTATATCACTTATGGTAGGCCTCATCTGAACAAACTGAAGAAATTATAACATAAAAACATGCTATTTTGACAATGTTAACAAAATAACAAGTTTATAAATTATATCAATTATTAAAGAAAATCTGCAAGACAAAAAGTATAACTGTTATACAATAGCCCCTAAAACAAAGTACAAGTCTAAGGAATATGCTATTTTAAAATATGATTACATCAGGTAACTATTAATTATAAACACTCGAAAAAGGCTCTGCACACAGCTCTGAATAGTGAATATTCTTTAGCAACATACTTCTCACTCATTTCTGTTGAAATAAGCTGAAACTCGATTTATGATTTTGTACTCAACTCAACTCACTGGGGCATCCAGTTAGTTTCTGCGTGTTTCTCACTCATTCTGTAAAAGGAATAACGCAGCCAAAGTTAAGAAAAAAAGAAAGATTGCTTTGCTTTTATTTTTTCTCCATCGCCAAGAAAATGTTTCTGGCGTTATCGTAAACACGCACCTTACCTGTTAGATGAACTTTTAAGAGAGTTCTCGTATCGGAATCCGTTACCCATAGTAGAATCTGCAATCAATACGATTTTCTTCCAAAAGGCGCAACTTTCGAATGGTCTTAAACTGCTGTTAGAAAACTAACCGGATATTTGCTTTCCCTTTTCTTTGAATTTATTACATGATTGAAATAGTATTAATTGCTTCTCTGGTACTACTGATATTAGATACAGTTTTTCAAAGCGCTTGCTAAAGGACAGTCGGAAGAGAATTTACTAATTTCTGTTCGAAAAAAGGGATTTAAGCTAAACAGTTTTGATCCCCGCATATTCAAGATGCCTTTATTTTTCTTTTCTGCAGTGGACATCGTCACCAAATTTATCGTTAAAATTATTTTTACCAGAAATTCCAGATAGCTTTACCAGTTCAGATTATTTTTACCAGTTTCTTGATAAATACAGGTTGGAAACTTCAACCTGTATTTATCAATTTCAACACATTGAAGAGTTTTTTTTTCTTACGAGTCAATGAGTTTGCCAACCGGAACTAATAGTTTCATAGGTATTCATGGCGTAAATATTCATTTTTTTCATTCCGAGATATGATGTTGTTGAAGCATATAGACTCAAAATGAATGCAATCAACTGTTGTGTCTGTAAGTGATCAAGGTGCGAGACTTGTACGAGACTAAAAGCAAATGGATTTATGTTGTTTTCGTTTCTAATCCGAACTTGGTCCAGTCCCAGCTAGACCAAGTTCTTGAGTCCGTGCCCTCCCTCCTCCATAAAATCCAGGACTATCAACGGATCAGCATAAAATTATTTAAGTTCAAACCAACACAGTCAAGAAGATGGCCGGAAGAGGCCTGATCTAGATTGTACTGCTGTACATCGGCAACACCTTACACCCTATATCAAAAGTAAGACCCTTAAAATCCCCACTGGCGAATCTAGAGGTGGCTGTCTGTAAATTTCTAGTACCCTTAAAGTACAAGCGCCTCCGGGACCAGCTCTGCGCCACCAATAAAGAACTGGAGAAATTCTCCAAGAGTTCTTGTCAGAGATCTTCCTAACAGAGAAGACCTCAAGAGAGAAGATAATTAAATCGATTTATATATAATTGATTACACTACAGATAACAAAGCGACATGCACTGTACATTCTGGCAGTCCACAGACAAAATCAAAAAGCTTCATCGAAAGGTGGATTGGGTAAAATACTTTGTCGTTCAGCTCGCCAATTAGGTTCGTCGAGGCAGAAGCAGGAATGGGGAAAAGGCGCTTGCCTTTAATTTCCCTTTGCGTCGTTCTGAGCAGCCGTGACTCGATGATATTTGCATATATTCCACTTCTTCATCAATGAAAGAATAGGAATAGTGGCATTAGCTGCCACACAGAAAAGTGCCACAAATAAGAGCGAATTTCCCTATGGTGAAGATTTTTATGTTTGTACATGACTGTAGAACTACATATCTCTCACAAAATAAAATAGACATTGAAAAGTAGACAAGAATACATTGCAGTACAAGTTAGATTTTTTTATCTAAAAAACAATAAAACATCAATAGATATACCAAAAGAGGCAGTTGTAAAACTGGGGTTGATGATTTTCGCATTAATTTGACAGAGTGACAATCAAATGTATCATAGATTTTTATTAAAAAGAATACTGTCAGAAATATTACATTAATCTTTTTACCAAGTCGAAAGACAATGATTCAACCTATAAACCGTACTAAATCGATTTTGTTGAAGATAGTTACATTTAACGGCAATGATATTATCAGAAACGTAAAAATGTTATATCCAATTGCTATTATCTAATTTTTTTCCACATTAGGGAATCCAAAACTTAAATGATATTTTGAAAAGAATATAACACTTCTCTTTTATTAAGAAATAAATAAGAAGATAAGATCTCCAAATAAATTTCGATAGCAATAAAAATTTTCAATTTAACAAAATCCTCTCTCAAATATTTGGTTTAAACTGTTTACTTCAAGTTAAGCTGAAAATATTTTTTTCCTCTTTTACAAAGAAATAATTCCATTTTTTTCCAAGAGCGTTCTAAAATTTCATGCTCGTGAAGTCAAAGTTACGTTCACGTTGTTTTTAATCCCTTTTTGTATCAAATTACAAGAATTATGACGATGTAAAAATTGATTATAAATCCATTGTCAACTAAAAAATTAATGAAAGGATATTTTGACGCCTCGACATTCTATCAGTTTACAGAAATTTTTTTCCCTGATTTAATCACGTTTTGAAAGGTGAAAATAAAAAGCTCATGTTAATATTATAAAAGGATTCTATCAAACGTTATAAAAAGAAAATAATTGCAAAAAAGCAATACCTTGATAGATGAAACTTATTTTACATCTGTGCATCTCGTATAAAGAAAAGGACAGAAAATTCTCTTCAAACAATAATGTTTACAGTTACTGAAAGGTAAACGCTTTAAGTCAATGAGTAAAAAAAAAATCCCAATTCATGAGAGGGAAAAAGTAAGTTTTAAAATTTTTTACGAAATGACTAATTTTCATTAGTTTGGAAACCAATATTCCAGTTTCTTGAATATATACTGACCAAACATTATACCGATTATTTATTTCGAAGACTAATATATGGGTTAGACTTAAAGGAAAATTTGTGGATAACACAGACGTAATGAACACTTCTTCAGTTCCACAAAATATTAAAAAGGATGGTAATCCATCCTGTTTAATTTATTAGGGAAATGAAGACGGTGCATTATGTCTGTATATAGGTTAGCGAAAACTTTCTGACAAAAAGTCATAGCGAGCTATCTAGAAATATAACAGCCTTTTTAATCAAAGGAATGAGGAAAACCTAGTGGTTAATTATTATTATTTTTAAAACTTATTGAGCTGTATATCTAAAACAATAAAAATTATTGTATAATATTCCTCAGGTTATTTAAATGCGGAGTACAGGACATTTTTGGACATTAGGCGTTCTGCAATTTTCCGTGCATTATTTAGTGCCCTTAATCAGAAGTTCATCAGTGCAGCTAGAATTTCCTCCATGTCAGCCGATTGTTTGCCGAAAACTGAAACATAAACTGGTGCATTATATTAATGCATATTTTTCTGAATTTCCCGAAGCATAACAGTTGTTTCCGATGTTTCCAGTACAAAATTGCAACATTCGAAATAGGCATGAAACACGAGCTCATGGAAGTATCATTTAAATTTAATAGACATACACCTATCATGTTTGTCTCTGGTTTTTCTTAATAGATTCGAGTCCCCAGATACTTTTTCTGTTCTGTGGGTTTTTACATCTTTTGCCATGCCTCACGACAATATCTCTGGCTAACATTTGCAGTTTTCACTTATATTTAGCCAAAATGGGGCTGTTGCACCGACCAGACACTGCATAAAAAAATCAGGATTAATATGAGGATATTTAGCATTAACATAATAAACTACCTCTCTAATTGGCCTAGCAAAATTTTTTTCCACCATTTCAACTCTCGTTTTCTGCCGTATTTGTTTAGTTTTAAAGCTTTTACCTTTTACTTTCTCCAAATCTATTGATTCGAGATGAGATTTCAAACCTGTCACCATTAATCAAACGCTTTGGCTTGCTTTACCTTTTATGAAGTAACGGCATTCTATCAATTGATATAAAACGGCGGCACTTAAAAAGAATTCGAATAGCTGTAAAATGTATTTTCAGATTAACGGTATTTTTCCGCACTTTGAAATATGGTGATTTCAAGCACTACATCAAGCTTTCAGTTCAGAAGAGCTTGTCCTTGAGTCAGTTATTAAAATTAGTCCTTTTCTCAAGCCTTTAGTCTCATTTGTTTCTAGTTAAGCTTTAAAAACTTATCGAGAAAGTTTTTTGGGGAGAAAATAAAAGCACGCGGCTAGTTCAAACGAGCCAATTTCAAGAGAGATATCACAAATTAACGCAACAAAAATGTTGGCTCGAATAAATTAACTTGTATACTTTATAACCATTTCCTAAAAAAAATACAAATGTATTAAAGAAGTTTTACAATGGATTTATTAGTTCTGTCTTATGGATTCAAGACTGGCTAGTTCAAACCAGCCAGTCTTTAACGACTCAAGAGAGATGTCACAAACTGACGCATCAAAAATGTGGACTCGAATTAATTTTGCAACCTGTAAACTTTATAACCATTTCCTAAATAAAATATAAAGGCATTAAAAAAGTTTCACAATCGATTTATAGATCTGTCTTATGAACTCAAGAGCGATCTCACAAACTTACACACCACAAAAAAGGGGGTTCGTATTAATTAAGAAACCTGTGTACTTTATAACCATTTCCTAAATAAAATACAAATGTGCGAAAAAAAGCTTCACAAATAGATTTATAGTTCTGTCTTATGGATGAATAAATACTCATTGTCCGTAAAAGCTATGCTTGTCGGGATAGTGTAATTCCAAGCATTGTAAATATAGAGAAAAGAGAGAGACAATTATCAAATCGAATAATTAAAAAAATAGAAAACTGTAGGGCTTTTAAAAGTAACATTAATATCTATACATTTCACATGAAGTTTAAAATTACAATTTGAAAGTATGATCCTAATGTTCTGAACACTGAATATAGATAAAATTCTGCGTTTAGAACTACTTTATCTTGAGAGGCACTATCAATGAACTGCATTGACCATTTATTTATCCGTAAGACAACTCTGATAAATACAATGAGAAAATATTTTTAGAACATTCGCTTTTAATTTAGCAAGGGTTATAAAGGAAATAGATTTATACCCATATTTTGAGAGCTATAATTGAACGTAACCAACTATAAAAGCTACAAATTAGATTTTTATTGTATTAAGAAACGCAAAATAGAACATTTTCAATAGTAACAATGAAAAGTTCCCGTATTTTTTGCCGCACGAATGCGAACGAAATAACCTTCAAATTTAAAAAAAGTGTTTTTTACATTTCTGGAGCTCCAAGTGACTCATACCTATACTTGATTTCAGAATCACCGGGATTTTTCCATATCCCTTTTCTACCTCTCTATTCCCTTTTTTCCCTTTCCTTGCTGATCAAGCATTTTCAGATGGAGGGGAGGTACGACGTATTTGTTAATCGCCCACTCAGCACTATTCCCCCCTCAGTTCCCTTTAAAGAGTCCGAAAAACCTATAGAGAATTTTTATAGAATTATATAGAAGCAACTTTGAGGGTGCCAGTATAGAGAATAGGAACTTGAATTCTAGTGGCCCTCATATATATATAGTTGAATACTCTAATGAATTATAAGCAACACACAATTCTATAGTAAATTACACTGTTTATTCAGACTTTGCACATATAACTTTCTTTTTCAACCTAAATGATGCGTACTACTAGTACGAGATATATAACATTTATGCAAGGGAAATACAATTCTATATATATTCTAGTATAACTACTCATGCAATGGAAATACAACTTGAGATACTAACAAATACTTCAAAAGTCGACCAGCAATGCTGCTACGTAAACTTTGGGCCTAACAAGAACTCGCATAGGTTAACAGCAACCTAGCTATGCCTCGAGCGTCTGCTCACAAAACTCAATTATATTAAACCAGACTCTAGGCCTAGCTCCAGCTCGATACTTCGTTTCGTCAGCTCTACTCCTCATTCACTTCCTCTCACTTCGTCAACTCTCCGTTTCTTTTTTCTAGCTGCTTGGTATTTATACCAACCTCGTATGCCGCAATTAGCATATCCTAAGCGGCTTCTTTAGATTTATTCACTTAATAGTTCGATTATTGTGAATCGAATCTTATGTAAACCTTACAAACCTTAGGCAGTATATTGAAGTATACACTAGGATCATACTTTCAAATTGTAATTTTAAGTTTCATTTGAAAATTTGTTTGAAATATATATATGAAGACTAACGTGCTCTAGTTACGTTTCAGGAGACGGTAACCATGTTCGTGTACAATAATTAATACTACTACATAAACAACAGAACCCATTGATTAGCGAGTGATGAAAGACTCCCTCGTGGCGTGAGAAGTCCCGATAGAGTGGTCCTTGGTTCCACCTAGTATATATATATATATATATATATATATATATATATATATATATATATATATATATAAATATCCAAGTGATTCATACCTATACTAGGTGGCCCGTGTGAGCCTTTCGCATGCGATTAAAATACGATCACTTATATTGAGTTGTTGGTGGCTTGTAGTTGGATGAATGAAGAACCGGTTCATTTGTAGCAATTGTTTATTTGTCAAATAACAATGGTGCATAATGATAATAAAAAACCATTTACAAAATGCCTTTGCTCATAATATTGGAGGTGAAGCTTAAGACAAAACAGGGGAACATGAGATATGTACACGTCAAAACACCTTTGTAGACAAAATAAAAAGTTAAATATGACGCAAACTCGTGTAAAATGTGATATTTACATTACAAAACCTCTTTGTGCACGCTATTTGACCGTTCCGTTTCGACGCATCCAGGGAAAGAACTTTAGGGCCAAAAGTCATTTTTTCACTTCGATTTTTAAACAAACAGTGCAAAGTGTCATACTGAATTAACAATTCGAAAGAAGCGGAGAACTTAATCTTTAAAATGGTACCTCATTTATTGATTTTGGTTAAGTATGAAGGGATAGAAATGGATCGTCACAAAAAATCACCTTCTAGAAATAATATATTTGGTTTTTCCATGCAAAAAGAATAATGTACACCTACACGGATATTGTCAATAAAGAAACTCATCAATGAAGCATTAAAGAAACTAATTAATGAATTGAAATATATGGAAAAAGAATATGGTTTATGTATAGTTATACGTTTTATTTCCATCTATATTCAATAAAGGAAACAGAGTATATCGATGTTAAAATTTAAATTTTAAAAAACAATGAAATAGTCCGAAGCTTTAAATACCTCAAGACATAATTACAAGCATAGTAAATTATTTTTACGCACATTAGTGAAAAGAATTTTAGGAATCGAAATATTTTACATCTGCAGTTTGATTTGTTTCTTTCATAAAAATTCATAATACGAGTAAATAAATAAAAACCCTGTAATCTAGAGAAATTTTGAACTTACGAGAAATTATTACCGATATTATTCAGGAAGCATAGGTTATTTTGAACAATCCTCAAAATTTAGCTCTGCAATTAAAATTTTTAAGTTACATTACTAATTTGTATCTTGGGAGATATATTCTGGCATTTGAATTTTTGTTGATATTAACGAACATTTAAATCACATGGCCAACTTACTTTCCTATAAGACTTTATATGAATCATTTACCGATCAAATTTAATAATAATATAAACACATTTTCTAACACACATATTAACATATTAAGTAAACTGCGAGCATCACAGCAGCGAATAAAGGTGGTCGCATATACGTTACATAACAAAAAGGTTCGTGAGTAATTTGAACTATATCTCATTCAGCTGTTAATGTGTAAGCTTGATATCGTAATTTAATACCACTGAGTATAGAATGTTTATGATGTCATGTGTACACACAGAAAGTCTTCGCTCAAAAGAGATGAGAAAAATGGGAAACTGTTCATTTTCTTCATACTTTTGATGTATTTACACTCTTAAGCAAAAAAAAAGACGCACCAAGAAGGAGTTATCCGAATGGAACGAAAATCGGTAGATGTGATGTACATGTACAGAAAAACAAATTATTACAATTTGAGAAAAATGGGAGGATTTATTCAAGAGGAATAGCTTCACAAAGTGACAAAGTCAATAACGCGTTGGTCCACCTCTGCCCCTTATGTAAGTAGTTATTCGGTTTGGCATTGATTGACAGAAGTGGAGGATGTCCTTCTTCGGGATATCGTGCCAGATTCTGTCCAATTAGCGCGTTAAATCGTCAAAATCCCAAGCTGGTTGGGGGGCCCTGCCCATAATACTTCAAACATGCTCAACTGGGGAGAGATCCAGCGACCTTGTTGGCCAAGGTATCGTCGGGCAAGAACGAAGACAAGCAGTACAAACTCTCGCCGTGTGCGGGCGGGCATTATCTTGCTGAAATGTAAACCCAGGATGGCGTGATATGAAGGGCAACACAACGGGGCGTAGAATATCGTTGATGTACTGCTGTGCTATGAGGGTGCCGCGGATGACAACCAAAGAGATCTTTCTATGAAATGAAATGGCACCCCAGACCCTCACGCCTGGTTGTCGGCGCGTATGGCGGAAGACAGTCAGATTGGTATCCCACCGCTGTCCAGGGCGTCTCCAGACACGTATTCGCTGGTCATCGGGGCTCAGTTCAAAGCGGGACGCATCACTGAAGACATTTCTACATCAGTCAGTGACATACCAGGTGGAATGTGCCCGACACCACTGCAAACGGGCTTGTCGGTTTACAGAGGTCAATGGTAATCGGTGCAAGGGGCGTTGCTAGCTCAGCCCCCTTTCTCTGAGCCACCTATGAATGGTCCTTGTGGTCACTGAAGCACCAGTTGCACGTACGATCGATGACAATGATGAATCTGGGGCTGCGAGTGCCGCTCTGACGATTGCTCGGTCCTCACGTTCTGTCGTTTCTCTAGGCCGACCGTTTTCTTCTTGACACTGTGTTTGGCCATTGTTTACCCATTCCTGCCAAATTCGTCTGATAGTGGCATTGCTCCTATCCAAATGTCGAGCGATTTGCTGATTAGACCAACCGGCTTCTTTGAGCCCAACTACACGTCCTCTCTCAAATGTTGACATCTGCGCATATTGTTCGTGCACCTGTATCCGAGGCATAGTTACTGTCTACCTGAGTACACGGAATGAAATTCGCAAAGAATTTATGACCTGGAATAAAAATTTCTCCTCTTTAATATCCTGCCAGTTGCGCAGTTAAGATGCGCAGCAGCGTCACATGTTCATTCATTGGCCACGAACTTTAAAATTTTGCATTTTCCGTCGAAACCTGTATGCATATCAATTTGTGTCCAATTTACATTACCCCTTCTTGGTGAGGGGTTTTTTGTTGTTGTTGTTGTTTTTGTCTAAGAGTGTATAAGTATTCCGTTTTCTGCTAAATTTCGCAAAATTTCAGTCGGCACACAGAGACATATAATATTTTAATTTTTTTTAATGTAATTTATCGAATTTTTATTCGATAAATTACATTATTCATCTATAACACTATTCTAAAGATTCGTTTCTTCCTACAAACCATAAGTTTCTGTTTCTTTCCTTTTCCTTTCGAGTTTATGATTGTGCCTTCGAACGTGTTAGATTTGAAATTTAAAACTTTTAAATGCAACATTTCTAAAAATTCAAAGTGTAATGCAAAAAGTATCTACAAGTTTCGATGTTTTCTGTGTCCATATTAGAACATCTGGGGCCTCAGATTCCGAAAATTATAAGGATTTTTAGTGCAATAGCGAGGCAGTATAACTCTTTCTTTTATAAAACCTTTATTCTCTAGCGATGTTATATTTTACCTGATGTATAGCCAAGCGTAAGTTTTATGTCAGCCCTTAGTTCAATTTCTCCAAGCAAAAGTTATGCGAATTCATTTCAGGAAAATGGGTTCAAAATCCGAAAAGTGAAATCCGATTTACAGTATGTGGGAATCTTCAAGGTGTTTATCTTTCCTTCAGAAATGGTGCACTTTATCATAGAAACTCTAATCTCTTGTTACTTCCTTGTCACTTATAAAATTCAGGGAAAGTATAACAATATTCATGCCCATGAAAAAAAATCAAAATACTTTAAAATTAATTTGACCATTTTTTTCTTCAGTTTTGCTTAAAAGATGCAAAATATTCATGATATCAAATATGACTAATCATGGACTACTTGACATAAATATTGTGAGGAAACTTTCTCACGGCAAAAACAAATTGGAGATCCATGAACTCGAATCGTATTCGTTTTATTCTAAATGTAAAATTACTAAATTACTGTTTGCTGTTTCTAGCAGCTGAGTTTACACATTAAGGTTTGTTAAATTTTTTTCTGTAGTAAATGTTTTAGGGCTACTCCGTCTTGCAATCTGACAGAATCTTAAAAAATTCTGTTTGTCATGGTGAAGTCTAAACGTAGCGTTTCACATCTGTCAAAATAAAATCTACATAAAAGCTAAAACTGCATAGATGAATCATGACAATTTGTTCACTGTGGAGAATGATACTCCAAATTTTAACTCAACGGTATTGTGCAAGTTCAAAAGCAAAATGAGATACCTCACATAAACAAGGGATCTTTGGTGCCAAATTTCCTCTTTGATTTAGCTAGTGGACTAGTAATCTCTTCGCTATTACACTGTTTCAATTCATTAGCCCATATTTTGTTTACCTAATCATGCAGTGCACACGTATTAGTTTAACAACCTGACTATTGCATATAACCCCAAATATTTCCTACTACGCTCGAGTGGGGTATTTCTAGCTGTGCCAGTGGACTCGGGAAAGAAAAAATAACAAAACTTAATCTTGATTGCAACTAAAATTGAGGCAATAGCTTACTATTGCTGGCAAAGCTCCCGTTTTGTTTTGTCTATTGTACAGGTTTCGTATAGTTACCATTACAGTTGACAAATATATTCCCGAAATCGTCTATTGCACAGATTTCGTATAGTTGCCATTACAGTTGACCAAATATATTCCCAAAATCGTCTATTGCACAGGTTTCGTATAGTTACCATTGCAGTTGACAAATATATTCCTGAAATCGTCTATTGCACAGGTTTCGTATAGTTATTACCTTTACAGTTGGCAAATATATTTCCTGAAATCGTGATTGTAGGGGTATATAGCTTATAAATAACAACTAGCATTTTTTATAGCACTGATTGGAATACATTCTACTATTCAGTGTATTATAAACTCCACCCGAAGCATCCTAGTGGTTAGATCGTCGGTATTCGGTATTGAGATTGCTCGGTTGCTGTCTCAACAAAGAATCACTAAATGCTCTCGTGTCTACGCCGGGTATGGGCATGTTAAATTTGTAGGAAGGAAAGTTCCTACGTGGGGTCTGTATGACACCCCCCCCCCTCCCTAGATGCCACCACTGGGGGACGGGGTAGTTATGGTGAAAACATGGTGAAATTGTAAAAAATATACATAAAAATAAAATTTGCATTTAAAAACTGTTCTGTTTATTTTTCATTTAAATTCGAACATAATAAGCATTTTGGGGGATGTTGTTTTTGAGAAACATCAATCCTCTATACTTAATGAGTAAGAAAAAGCTTTCGAATTCATGATATTTTGTGACTAGAAACAAATTTTAAGTGAAAAGGAATCTCGCATGTCTATAATACGAACTTTTATAAACTCTGCACTTCGCAACCTATAATTCCGAACTAAATGTAAAAACCTACTTTTATCTACCAGTTTATGGCATTCTCTTTAGACTTGTACGAAACATACAAAATCCCGAGAAAGTAAAAGCCAAAAAGCCACCAAAAAGTTGTGAACAAAAAAAAAGGGGAGGGGCCTAAAAAAAGAGAGAAAAAGATGCGGACGAACTGAAAAAGCTGGACGGGTGAAAATTGCCAAGATGGGTGCTTCCGAAAATCAATGGTCACGTCACTCGGGATGTCTCCGGGAAGAATCATCGAAACTCTCCCACCCATACCCCTCGGAAAAAGTTCCGATTCTTCTCCAACTTGAAAGTTCCTGCTTCTTGTATATTTCGTTCGATTCTTCTTTTTTATTTCTTTTTTCTCCTTTCCTTTTCTGCCCTTTCCTGCCTCCCGTGTCCCAGATAGAATCGAATAGTATGATTACCAGTTCTCGGCGTCACTTTCGAAGATTTGTTGCCCTGGAAATGGACTCCCTCCCCTCTCGCATGTATATTGGCGGGTTTTTGTTAATCCCATTATTTCCAAAATGTAATTTTTGTGGGTTTTTTGAAGGGGAATGACGATAATGGAGAACGCTTGTTGTGGAGTAGTAAGTAGTTTGCGCTGTCACACTTGGTGCTGGGTGAAAGAGAATAAGAAAAGACTTCCATTAAGCATTCATTATGGTATCCTTTCTTACAAGGGCTCTGAATTATGGAGAATATTAAAATAACCTGGAGTTACTTTTCTTTTCATAATTTACAGCAATCAATCAAGGGACAAACTCAGAGTCCCTAAATATTAGAGGGTTTTTTATATATATAATGCAGAAACACTTGTCCTGAGATATTCACACAGAACCTTTTTATCTGGGAGAACCATACATGTGAGTCAACGTTGCTCTCTTGGTGGTACCACAATTTTGATCGAGCACCTCAAGGAGTGACATCTGGTGGGATCGCACCTTCCCCCACCTACTGACTTCATGGATGGACTTTCTGGTCTACGCATTTAACATGCCCATATCCAGCCTAGACACGAAGGTCTTTAATGGCGTTCATCAGGATTTGGATTGAGCACCCCCAGTCCGAAGCCCAACTCACTACCACTAGGCTATCTCAGGTATATATACGTATATATATATATATATATATATATATATATATATATATATATATATATATATATATATATATATATATATATGTATGTGTGTGTGTGTGTGTGTGTGTGTGTGTGTGTGTGTGTGTGTGTGTAAGTAATGATAACAACCCAATCATTATTACTTGTCGCGTATTCTAAGTTCGCCTCAATAAAGCACAGCCCCTATTCCAAATTATAACCTAGGAATAAAAGAATTAGCCAACTATTCTATTTCCTTAACCGCCACGTGCGGTACATTAAAGTTATTTTTAGACATGATTCAGCGTCACACATCTATCTCGCCACGCAGCGCCTGTTGGAAAAGTCATGCGATGTTGAGTCATACCTTCCCGTGGTTAGACCATATGTTTGTTTCTAACCAATTATAGAATTCTAAACGCCTTGCGCCCCCATAGTATAACAAAGTTTAGCAGAGACTTTCGCGTTTTTCCTTTCCTTGCTCTTCTGTCTTCGCTCTGTTGTCATTCGCACGTCTCTTCTTTTCTAAACCTCAACCTATATGCTCTGCTGTCCGGTTCCGTCATTGATAAACCTTCTGTGTACCTTTTTTGATTTCTGCAAACTTACCTTATTGTGATGTGTCTAAATAATGTCTTCGTTATCATTATCCGGAATAAAATAAATAATGTGCATCCCATCTCTGTTGTGCGTGCTGTTCAATGGTTCTCCTGAAACAGTGTTCTCTCCTCAAGTGTGTACATGTGCTCCTTATGTGTATGAATCCATCTCCTGTACCGGTCTGTTAAATTTTATTATATATATATATATATATATATTGTGAAGGGGAATTGGTGATGGCAAAAGTTCTGTGATAAAACTTGCTCTATTCTGTCGTGGGGAAAAGTTCGAGACTGGATGGTTCTATAGTTTGTAGAGGAGATTGTGATGAAGGAATAAAAAAGTTTAAGGCGGCACGTGATGCTGGCGGAATTTCTAAGGCGAACAGTTCTCTGATGAATTGGCCGGGAGACAGGTCATCAATATAACTGCATCTCTCGAAATGTTGTAGATGCTCCAAGTAGAATCGTACAGTGAAGTTTTTTGTAAAGAAGCGTTGAATACTCTCAGGATCGTTGTTTCTCCTGGTAACTGACTTACCCGGTAAAATTATTATTAAAAGAACTGATTACATGACACGTTGTTGAGTCGACTCGATTTTTTATTTTGATATAATGCTACGTAGTCATATCATAACTAATACAAACATTTCAGAGGTGAATTTTTCACCAATATCATAGACAAGTACTTTGCAAAGAAATATATATTAGGCAATTTTAAAAAATGAAGAGGTTTATATCTATTAAATGTAGTTGGAAGAAGGGGTCTTCAAAGCTTCTAATAGTGCATTATGTCACGAATCATTTTTGTTTTTTGGCTGAGTTCAGCAAAGGTGAAAATTTTACTGCAGCAGTCCTCAAACGAATTATTAGAAATTACGATGCTTTTTAACATAGGTTTAAAAAGTTGAGTAAAAAATACATTCAACAAAGCCAACTGCTAATAAGCTAGAAAACGCGAAAAAGGATGACAACTATTGACAAGTATAGAAAATGACGAGAACTATTGAATCTCGTCATTACACCTTCGCTACGAATTAAATTCTTTGATTATATATCTGGAAAGTTTTAATCTTGACTGCAATGGGATTAAAAACTTGGTTTTATTAGAGGAAAGGAATTTATTGAGTCTCGCAATATAACCAATAAATTACCTAGTTGTAGTCTCTTTAAGTGGAATAAATATATTAATGTAGAATGCGATAAAGCAGTCCTATTCACATTTCAATACCGCCATTTCAGTTACCGTAGTTCACATTTTCAAAATCAGATTTCACAATCGTCAAATTTTCGTCGCAATTTTTTATTTCCTCCTTCTAAGAGTAGGTAAAGTATTTTTACACCCGTATTTGTGTATCTCCGTTTCGCAGCCAAATCAGTCATGAGGCATTTTCTCTGAGAGAGAAACCTATTATTCTCGAATTTACTCGAACCCACAGACTCTGGTACGAAATGCCAACATGTGACTCTTGCGCAAGTGGGAGTTTAGTATATTTATTGCTTTTATCTTTCTGGATTTTACGCAAAGGAGAAATATTGCAAATGGGTAAGTATTTAAATTCGTATTTGACTGTCTCTGTTCCTCCAGGGAAGGTATCTTTTTCGGGCCACGTGAAGTGTTATAGACTATATCATTTGTGAATGTGATAAAGGATTATTTCAAACGTATATCTAACCATTTCTTTCGGGAATTTTTTTAGAAAAATGAGCCTTTCTGGGGGAAAAATTCGTAGCTATGTTTTATCAAAAGAAAGCATCTTTTTTTAAGTTATGAAAAGGAAGAAAATAGAAGAATGATTTATGGACAGCAGCTATTATCCTAGCGTCCTCAAAAATATATTTCATGTGCCCCGCTGAGTCCATTTTCTAGCATTATTCCTTGCAAAAGCAATTCGAATGCAACTCGGATGAAGAAAATAGATTCGAAAGTGGCGAGATAGGAGAAGAAAAACTCTATCTGAAAAACAATTCTCTCTATATAAAACCCACAGCTATGCAATACGCTGCTACAAACTTAAAATTGAAAATTGTAAAGACATACCTGTGAAATTTGTATTTTTTTTTTTTTTTTGTTTCCTAAAGGTCAGTTTTTAACCCCCTTTTTTACAAGCCTGGTGCAAGCAACACCATATTTACAGAATATAATTCCCAAAGCATTACAGATTCTGAACTGCTCAATTTGAGATCGAAAGTGTCTATTTCGCTCCTGAAAAAAACAAAAAAAATAAGTGTTTTATAAAGTACTAAGTTTAAACCGATACCATGTTTTGTTCTCCAACGTGTTACATTTTATGGTACTGCGGAATGTTTTGCATTGTTTTGATTTGTTTTTTAAATAGAAATTTCTACGCTTAACCAAATCTTTGCGTAAACATTCCAAATATAAGGTTAATAAACGTAATCTCATTGCGTTATATCCACCTATGCTACAAAATTACAAAATTCTAAATAATGCTCTTTCCAGTGTAATTGGTATTAGGTAATAAGGGAATATTACTATATTCGATTTAATATAAAAGAAAATAAAACAAATCGTAATTTCTAGCACAATCTTTGCTTTTCCTATTGTTTTATAGGATTTCAACTACAGTATATTCGATACATCGAATATTTTGGAATATGTCGATAAGAATATATCAACATATTAATTTAGCAAGAAGATCGGTTCGCTGAATAACGAGATAGTATTGGACAAAGTTTTGTATTTAGATCCAATGTGGGTCAACCTGATCTGTGTAAAAGGATACAATATGCAGATCAATGAGAATTATTGAAATATATCATCCCCCTATGGATGAATACGGACCACGTGGGTTTATAAATACTGTCGTAATATTTCCCAGTTACGTTATGGTTTGATAATGCCCTCAAGCGAAATCTTGTCACTTTTTCCAGAATACTCCAAATACACCCACCTCTGCATGGAACGTTACTTCTTCCATCACAAAATTTTAGAAGATTCCTTCATTATATTGGCAAATGATTGACCACCCAATCTTTCTGTACAAATTGAAAGACAGCGCGTCATACCAAAGTATCTTCCACCTTTAAGACTGTCTGGTACGGGTGTCTCTCTGGAAAATGTAAATTGTTTCTTTCCTTTCAATCCAGGCTTTCGATTATTCTTCTGCTAGCTGTAGTCCATGTCACATTGTCTGTTGCAGGCAGTTCTACTACACACAGATTGGTTCAGGGTATATATTCTTATTTCTTCACCTAACAGCAATGTTCCAGATCGTACTCCATGACACGGTGATGTAAAATTCAATCCCACTTGGTAGTAGTCGTTAGTAGTCTACAGTGCCACATCCAGGCAAGACGAATTTACTAGTTTCTTTGTTGTGTCTAATAGACTTTCTAACAATACATTCATTTTAATATAATTCTTGAGCCTATATTGGATTCATATCGTCATTTTTGGGTAATGTTATCGTGTATTTGCACCCCTATTTTCAGCGATTTTCAATTAAATTTTATTCTGCTCATTATTAGGATATTATCAATCGTACATCATGCAATTAAGAAAAAAAATTCACTTTCATCCGATCAGTCTTCTGATAGATTTATTGTATTCTATTTTTCAGTCAAGAATATTTCCAGGCTCATAGCTGTATGCCTGTGTGTAGTTTTTACGATTTTATTGTAAACAACACCCCAAGAGAAGGATTTTCATTTAATAGGTTTCTTTACAAAAACACACGAGCTTCAATATCTTGACATAAAATTACTATACATTACCATTTACAACAAAAATATACCTAGATATGTAACGTCTGTATCTAACGTCTAGCGTATATATCTAACTATCTAGCGTATATATCTAACTATCTAGCATATATATCTAACGTTTCGAGTAAAGATTTCCATGTCTACAGTCTCCAGATCTTAATCCCATACAATATGTGTAGCATGAAGTTCGACAAAAATGTCCAAAAATCCACTTTTCATTTAGGACAGTCGTGAGTCGCTTTCCTTGAATCTAGAAAAAATATTCCTTAGCGACGTTGTTGAATATTAGTGGGGTCCATTATCAGTTTAATGAGCTGTTGTAAATGCTAGAGAAATTGCAATAAGACCCTAGGAAAAAGCATTTAACTAAGTGAGCCCTTTGTGTTCATAACTACAACTTATTTCACTGTAAATAATTCAACAGAAAATAAGAAAGTAAATTAAATAAAGAAGTCATAGACAGCCGAACGAAAGGGCACGACAGCCTCCCTTTGTGTTCATAATTACTAAAATGACTCTCTTCGTGAGATTATGTTGAATTTTATATGGTAACTAGCCGCTGCGCGACCAGCATGGTCGCTTTTAGTTTTATATTTTCTTTTGCAAAACAATTCAACTGAAAGTAACATATGTAAGGAATGTTACCATTGCCTGTTATTATAAATATATGTTGTTAAGAGGTATTCTCGGTAAGGCTGGTTCTAAAACATCTTAAATTAAAAAATATGAATTTCCATCACTTCAGAAAAGAGTTAAAGATAAGACTGAGAAACCCAACACCAATTGTTTTAAAAATTACATCCCTCTCTGTATGTTCTATTTTTCAAATTTAAGATCTATTTACACCTTTATCATTACATAAAATAAGAAATTGTTGGGGAAATATTTTTTCGCTTAAAAATTGGAGTAAAAATTCAGCAAGTACTAAAATATAGTGTGGATTACATCGCTCTCTGTATGTAATATTGTTCACAATTCAGATATCTACACTTAATTATATCAAATAAATTGTTGGGACAATTTCTTCACTTATAAAATGGATTAAAAAATTCAGCAAGTACTAAAAAATGTGTAGAATATTAACTATTACTGGCTGTCGGATGCTATGCCGGCGACGGTTAAGCCTAACCTCGCGATCATTTATGCTCTCTCTTTCATGCCTCTGTCCTAATGAATTATTTCTTCATCGCCTTCTTTCTTGAGACTGTTAGAAATTTTCACTTGATCGTGCAGCTCGCTTTCGAGCATTCCTGATTTCAGTGCGTAAATCCGTGTTGACACGCGGTTGCAAATTGTGGACGGCCGCTAGTGTTTACATCTGGTAGTTGCAGCCGTTGCCATTGAGGGTAGAAATATCGTCGATTTTTGTACCGCATACCTACGCGTTTTATATATGTAGATTCTACTATAATGATACGTTTGCTGAGTTGGCTTAAAACGATCAATTAGAGAAATTATTAACTCTTCGTATGTCAGTGTAATACTTTCTAACACGTTTTTAATTCCATTTCTTTCCAATAGATCAATTTCAGAGATAAATGTGAAACAGATCTCATCTAAAGAATCAATGAACTTTCTTTATTCAAACTTTATACATAGGCTTTAAAGGTGATACTTTTAACACAAACATACACATGCCTGCCCGCGGCTTCATGCTGCTTATAACTATAAACTTCTACCCAAATTGTTAGCTAAAATTCAGATACATGCTTACTCATCATGGCTAATATTATATGTATGCGCTATAAATATTCATATAAGATCATTGAGAATCAAAAGTAATAAACATAAATTTGCAAATCATCTGTAGCCCTTTTTGTTCTTTCAAATCTTTTTTTTTTGGCGTTCTTATACATTTATAAAGTGTGGCTAAGTCCAGAGCACTTTGAAGAAAAGGCATTTTGTACGCCCCACCGAGTCCATTTTTTGAACTTTATTCTCTGAAATGCCATTTGAGATTTTCAGAGAGAAATAAAAAAAATATGTAAGATAGATCCATTTTAAAGCGAATTCTTTTTGATGCTCCTTTGTAGTCGCTACTCAGAGCGATTGACTCATTCCGACCTTATTCTAATGGCTAGTCTTTTCTTCTCTAAACTTGAATGAACAGCGTTGGAGAAAGGAAGCGATTCGCTGCTAAGTATTTTTTTTTTAAATAATTGTGCCTCATTGCGCTACATGTATATTCACCTCTGGCACATTTACATTGCTAATAATGTGTAGCAGTAATATCCCGACGTAGTATTAAATAATTGGAAAAGAGACAAAACCGAGGGGGAAAAATAATTTCTCGCGTTATCTTCGCCAAAGGAGTCTTGGTTGTTGACCGTTTACAGGATCATCCACGTATATATACTTGACAAATATTACTCAGCGTGAAATTTTACTATTATTTGCAAAAAAAAAATCTTCAAAATCGCCAATCATGATGTTTTATTCTATTCACACTGTTCAGACCTTTAGCTTTATTTACTCATGGGCTAATATCTTGCCGACATGTCCCTCTATCTCTAAAGAAAAATATGGAAAATGTAAGGGAACATATCCTATTTCCTGAACTACCATGATAAGTTATCGTACTTAACATCTTAAATCAATACCCGCATATCAGACAATATATTTTTTAAAGTTTTCGTACTATGTCTGGGTGTCAAATCTTTTATAAAAAAATTCCAGGTAGTCTCTTCTAACGAAACTACCGCAGGTTATTAATGTAGGATTACTTATCGTTGCTTACCTCTTTTGTATGTATATATATATATGTGTGTGTGTGTGTCAGTCAGTCAAAATTTTGACACATCCTGGTGCTTTTCTGTTTAACTTGTCCAAGCGATAGACTGGGTTTGGCACCCTGCCAAAATTATAACTCACGAGGACGGACGAACGGACAGACGGTTTTAGAGTCTGAAATTTTCCTTTCCGAAGGACCGTTATGGAGGAACGTAATCCTACGTTAAAAGAGCGAAGGTATCAAAAATTAATGTCATCATACTGGTTCTCCTCTCACGCTTATAACTCCGGCAGAGTGTTTCAATCAAGGATCGCTTTGAGATATTTAAATTTATTTCATCAGCCAAGAATGCCAGTAGAAGGGAAGTAAATTAATGGGGGTGTAATTTATTTAGCTTCGATGAGAAGAGGATTGTCGGGATCTTATAGATTTCAATACTATCATTTTTCTTATCGTTACAAGATGTTGATCTGAAATCGAAATCTAATATCTTATAAGGCGGTCACACATATATGCCCTGCACAGTACACAGGGGGGAAACGAGTGATTTATGGGCAGCGCTCTCTGCAGCGATCCTCTCCTCAGTCGGTTTTTGCACAGAGAATCAAAGAGATTCGAGAGACCTTGGGGGGAGGACCGTGACTAATCGACCCCCAAATGTGTCAACAGGTGTCGGGGGTCTGCGTACTGTAGAATTGTCTAGATGTGTGTGACTACAGCATTAGGTATCTTCGGCGTGAATCTAAGTTTCACCTCCAGTTTTAAGGACATAATTCTTCTTAATAGTAGAAGATGAAAATAGAGAATTGGAAATGAAGAATCGGAACAAGATCAAATTCGGCTTTTAAAAACAGGTATTGAAATTCGGTTAGGATCCGCCTAAGTAAATTTCAGAATTTCTAATTACGTCGCTTGAAAACAAGTATGAATTGCTTGCTACATTTAGAAATAGAAACAACCAAAAACATTACATACAGAGATACTTTTACAGAAATGGAAGAATTACAGAGAGTAATAATAAAACCATTTAAAATTGCAGCTTTTATTTATAGAAAGACATTTTTGTAACGTTAGATTTTGCAATTAAATGTAGTAACTTAGAAATCAAAGATTGAATAAGCTTTTAGAGCATATTTCCTATTTTCAACATTTTTATCATTCACCTATCTTGTTATACCCTTCCTGTAATCTCGCAATCAGATTTCCACTGCAGTTCTTTTTAATCTAAAAATGCATTCAATTTAATGGAAAAATCTTTAAAATCTTTCGTTGAAAATAAAAAGGTGTTTTTTTAATTATGTTTAAAATCCACGATGAGTTTACTAAAGCAAAAATTAAGTACTTCGGGGCTAAGGCTATATAAAATACTTGACTATGTGCATTAATATTGCCCAGATTTACCAAAATTTGTGAAGATAAAGGATGATTTTCACTGGAATCAATTCTTTTTTCCCCATACCCCCAAGCATAATATTCATATTACTGGGTGAAACCTCGTTTTCGGTGAAAAATATTGACTCTGGTGGTGAAATCAAATACAAGAGAAAATTAGGAGGCAAAATCAAGGGAATTTTTCTTACAACATGGCAAGAAACTATGTGACTTTTATTTAAAAAAATGCATTTAAATGCATAATTTGCAGAGAAAAGAGAACTGAATTTGATAAATCTGACCCCAACAATGAATGTTGAATTCCCAAGGCAACGTATTTCAACCCCTCTAAATGCAAATGCTCTTTCAGTAATCGATACACACATGAATTTGTAACTGCTGATGAGCCAATACATACTTACTCATGAGAAATAAATTATGCCGATCATTTATTTCATAACATTAAGTATTTACCAATGTGTGAATGTAAATTTAAACAAAATGGAGCCGTAATAACCTTAAGTTTTTCAATATGTTACAGTCATGTTTTGCTCAAAATACTGTTTCACAGAATTTTCTGAATGGTAAATATTTGGAAGAGATTAGTTCAGCCATGGTGAGATTCGACTCTCAACAATCCTTGAAGGGAAAAAAATTTGAAACACCTTGAAGGAAGAAAACCCATTGAAAAAGAAAACTCCCCGTTCAAAGAATTCACAGTGAATAACCTAATATGAAACATAGACAACTCTGTAGACTTAACAGATAGTGTCAATGGAGATTTGGTTTATCTGGATTTAAGGCTGCTGTATACTAACCCTATTCGATTCACTCACATGGAGAAAATTTGTCCAGGGATTACCGATTTCGATTGAAAGATTTTTTTTCTTGTACTCCGTAAAAGAGAAAGAAATTTTACACCTTGGGGCATTTTTTGTTTCAAAAAAATGCAAATAATATGTTAAAATTTAAATTGTTCAGGAAAAAATCTGATATAGTGTGTTTTAAACGTTCATATATTCCTTCGGTGGACGCAGTTTATAAAATGAATCCTGTTGCAAAGTGCAGAAAAGTTCAGGCTATCTGAAAATACCATTTTTATTGGATTATCAACATTTATGTAGTTGTAAATAGAAGACAAATTTTCTCCATAGGTTAACTTTGAGGTGAGCTGCAATAGGATTAGTACACAGCAGCCTTAAGAAATGAACACCAGAAAATCTATATAGGTACTGCTACTCCTGCAGTTTTTACCGTAGTCTTTTAAGCATTTCAGTATTAGAGTAGAGATTACCATGACATATTAAATTTGTTTTAATGCTACAACAGATCATAATTGCTTTGAAAAGGCAATATCATATTTATGTAGATATAACAGTACTTGAGATAAGGTTTATACCTGAAGTTGTTTAAAAATTCGGGTTTCAAAGATGGCTTCAAAAAATATTGAGAATTTTTTTTAGATCAAAAATTGAAAGACATTATCATCCATGCATCGGAAAGTAAATAATAAATAAAGCATAGCCCACAGAAAAATATTTCCAATTAAAATTTTCTCTTATCGTGACATATTTAAAAAATTGATAGAATACTGAGTAATTTGGAAAAAAGTTTAAATTAAAAAGAGGTTGCTGGATCTAGGGAGATATGTTCTCACGTTCAAACATTTCCAAAACTTGCAGCTTGTAAAGGAAAATCTCGTACGTACCTATTCCACTGTAAAAAAAAATAATCTATCGTGTATGTCGTATACAATTAGATTTAAGTAAGATAAATTCTTACATCATAATAAATTACATGCATTCATTTTTTTAAATATGAATGCGTTGTTTACATCCGTATTTCTCGAAACTCTTGGCTGACTTTACTTTTGATTCTAAAATTTCATATACTTTGAAATGTAATTTAGTCATCTGCGGAGGCATTTCTTGAGAATTCTTGAAAAAAGGGAGCTAAAAAAGACGATGAAGTTTTAAAATTCTCGAGAAAGTTCATTATTAGTTTCTGCTGACAACTTAAAGCTAGATACCGAAATTATTAAGGAGATCTTACAAATCCTCTATGCTATTAAGGAAGTCATTTTTTATAGTTTTAGACCTGAACAAACGCATTTGCATATTTTGAATGCAGATGTCATTTAGGTTTTTTGCCTCCACTTAGGACGGAGCGCCAAAAAGTAGCTCAAGAGGCCATTTTCGTAATAGTACCTCAACTCTTGTTTGCGATAATTTGCATTTAAAATTACGTTCCTGATTTCAACATTCGTCATACACACAACAAAAAGTTTCTAAAGTGCCCGGGTACTTAAAGATGTAACTTTCAGCCTTTTGATAAAGTGATATTTCAAATGAAAATTTTCAGCTGTGCTGCATATTATTAGGATTCTTAAGTACTCTGTTTTCGGACAGAATGTTTTGTGGCAGCTGAGAACAGATATTGGAGTTAGAAAAGATTTGTTTTTTTTTTCATTTTAGCACTTCATTTGATGAAAGTTTATCGAGTAACGAACAGATAGTAGATACCACTTAATAAAATCGGCAATTTCAGATTGAAACATATGATTGAAAAATTTTTATTTGCAACCTGTACAATCAAACAAATATATTTATTATTATAAAATATAGTAGTTTCTCTATAGTGCCTCTAGGACTCATTTATAAATTATCGCAGTGGGCACCCTGTATTCCGCTGGTAATTCTTTTTCAGTAATTAAAAGAATGCAATAATAGTAAACAACATTTTATCTTGTTTATTTTTATTCTAAAACTAGCTGAACACCCGTGATTCGTTACGGAGTACATTCAAATTAAATACAACGGTCAATGTATGTAATTAATACCAAATACATATATATATATATATATATATTTATTTATTTATTTATTTATTTATTTATTTATTTATAATAAATACAACGGTCAATGTATGCAATTAATTTGTACGTTTAATACCCATAAAACATACTAATTTGAATTAAATTCTTAAAAAACTTCAATCTCAATTAGTCTAGTAGTTAAATTTTATCTTTTACCATATTTTAATATTTTTTTTGTCAATTTATTTCGTTGTTATGCACGTGACGATAAATTAATTTAAAGCATCACAAAAAGAAAAGAAACCACGTGATAAGCATTTAATAAATTAAGTTCTAAAAATTAATCTTTTCAAATTCACCAAAAATCAGAAAATGGAGGTAAAGATTCGGAAAAGGCTCCATTTTAAAGGAATTTCTATGATCTTTCTCGTGATTTAAATTTTAAAACCCTCAAATTATTATATTAAATGCAAACTTTAAAAAAGTTGCAAAAACAACTTAAAAATTTAATTTAAAAAATCTAAGAAGAATTTTTCAAAAAATTTTCTTAATGCACCCCTACACTATAAGAGAAATCGCCATGCAAAATTTCAGCCCTTTAGGTCCATCGGTTTGGTCTGTGTGTTATCCCCAGATAAACAGACTGACTGTCTGTTTATCTTACTTCACTGACTTTCACTGACTGACTGATTTAGTCAGTCAGTCAGTCAGTCACGGAACTGTTATATATATAGAGAGAGAGATTACTGCATTTATATATTTTTATGCACAAATTTAATGATAGAACAGTTCGTCATTAAACCAATGTATAAATATAAGATTGTAAACATTTTTTAAATAACTACACCATGATGTTTTTCGTAATGGGGTGAAAACCTATGATAAGTTTTCTTTAAGATTCTCATCTAAAACATCCAAGAGCATGTGAAGGGCGTCATTGCAGCAGCAAGAAGATTGCTCATTAAAAGACTTGCATAACAGATTTTTTCTCTTTTTCCTCAGCATCTTTTGTTATTGTTGTTGTTGATTTCTTTGTATTTTAGTTGTCTTGATGCCATGAGAACGTAACTGGCTGTAACAAAAATAATTTCACTTTACTAGTTTAATTCGAACTACAAACTAATAAAATCACATATCTGCATTCAATTATCACATATCACATATCTGCAAAAATATGTCCTTAAGGCAAGTTTTGAAAAAAATCATGGAAAATGACAGCCTGGCAGGAATACTTGGAATAAACTTACACCTCAGCTACCTTTATTAGGTATTGTGTTCAGAGACAGATTGTATTTTAGTCATTTTTTGCCATATTACCAGTGGAGAGTTAATAGTTAGATTAGATATAATAGATAAGCTAAACTATAATCGACCGATCATGTTATATCATGTGTTACATCATGATTACATTTATACCATGTTCTGCCATATTGCCCGTGGAGACTTAATAGTTAGATAAGATATAATAGATAAGCTAAACGATATCGACCTTCTAAACGATGTTTTCCATCTGTTTAAATTTCCTGTCCTTTTTTCGAGCCCCGGTTGCCTAATTGTTCGGCAGATCTGTACAGTCCGTCTGGTGTCTAGGCCCATACTAATCAACCGAACAGGTGCATAAGCATCGGCTGGGTTTGCAGGTATTGCTACGGGGCGACTTGTCTTCAGGTTCTACAAGGCGTATAGGCGAAAGCTGTGATCGTCGTAATATTGTCGTATTCCCTGTCCGTTTAAAATTTGGATTATTCTCATGCAGCGAAAGCTTTAATAGCTACTCATCAGAAATCTAATTCATGTATCCCTTAAACTGATATCTTTTGCACTTCTTAAGCTTACTCGTCTTATACTGATTGCTAAAAGAACCTCAAGGTTAACAATCTTTGTTTACATGTGTGACTTGTCAAATCATGCAAAACGTCTATCTTAATCTCGAACTTTCTCGGTGCAGTAGACCATCATGGGATGTCGTATTTCCAGTTCAGGAGAGTGGCGTTTAGTTGTTAGATGCTGTCGAGTGAAAACATACACTTCATACTTTTCTTCGCTACTCAGATCACGTCTGTCTCATGATAAATCCCTAACTAAAAATTGTAAACATTTCTTATTATAAACTGATGATAAAATCAAAAGACTGGAATTTATTTGGTTTAACATACGTATGTGAATAAGGTAGAGACGTAATGACGTTAATTTATTATACAGCAAATTGAGTTTTCCCACAGTATGCAAAACTATTATGTTTAGATGTCCAGTAAGGATACACTACTATATAGAAATATTTTATTCAACGATATCTTGAAAAAGATCCTTTTTTCGTTGGGAAAAATATTGAATTTTGCCGCATTAACTGTTTACACATAAATGAGAAATCAAAATTGAAAAAAACCAAATACCGTATGCACTTTTCTTGGAAAATCCTCCATAAATCTTACCCCCAGCTTTCAGTCCCTTGGACAGAACTTTATAAAGTGTTTTTATAGCACGATAAGCAGATGTTTATTGCACTGCAAATAATGCGTATTTTCTACGTTCCATTGTGTCCATTTCTGAAGCAAATTCCTTGAAAAGTTGGAAGGAAATGGATAATGGATGGGGAAACAAAATATATCTTAAAAGCTGTGAATGTATCTTATCTGATTTAAAATAAATATGAAACATGAAATATTCTAAGAAAATCGCATTTCATGTCAAGAGACTGGGGATGCATTATATGGAAAATAACTTTATGTGCTATCTAGTTTGGACATAGTAATTATTTATGTTTATAATATGGGATGTTATGTAACTGGACGTTAAATATTTTTCTTGATAAAGAGGACTTTCTATTTAGCATTCCACTTTTTGAGATTACCAGTGCGTGCTGCTGTGCAGTGAGACTCAAGCAAAAGATAAATATCTCGAGTGTTTAGGTCTCGAGTGCTTAAGGTATAGTGCCACGTACTCACCCCAGATGTTTGTGCCAAGTGCCAATTGTGAAATTAGAATCGGGGTTAGCGGCATCCTACCTGCAAGCATAACACGTGTCCTTTATTAATCATGGATACCAAAGTTTAATTATTACTAAAGTTTACTTTAGGACATTTGTATGCAAATTTCTGAGTCTGGAATGCTCGGGTTCGAATGAACTAAAAGATATATTCCAATGTATAAGTGTAAGGGTAGTCATCGTATTGGTAGTTACTCGTCCATGATCTACAAATGATCTAACAACAGACATGCGGTCAATGAAGAATTTGTAGCGGATTATTCATAATAAGCATTTGATGTTATTGTAGAAACTTAAATCATAACTCATCCTCCTGTTGAATCGTCTCCTTAAGCCATCTACTGCCATCACTAGCAATACCTTACATGGACATCTCTCTGACTCAAAAATCATGTGATACAATGGCATGACAATCAGATTTCTTTAAACTCAACGATGCATATTTTTGTTGTATATGCTTCCACGTCTTAAAACCCATCTTCAAAGTGTCCTCACCATCTATTGAGATAAAAGCAACCATAACAGTTTTTTTCTTGTTCTTTTGAGCGACCGCCCTTTGTGATACGCACGTTACCCATGCAACTTAGTACTTCATTCATTATTCTTTGCACAACTTGAACTTTCACCACAATTTTAGGCTGAAATATTTCGAATTGTGAGCTTCTAGGTTTTTAGGATATTTATTAGGATCCTACAAATCGATATTCCGCCAAAAAAATATGTTCTTAAGGAGGAAGGAAATGAGATTGAAATTATCTTTTTCCCGATAAAGACCGAAATTTTATAATATTATTTAAAATAATCTTCGTTTTTATTTCGTAGTTCAGGTGCTCATGCAGGTTAGTTCAGCTTGATGCAACAGGTAAATTATGTCTTACGACATTTCAACATTCATTTCAGAAGAATAATCATTATGAGAAATTGTGGCACCACAACTAGTGAAAACAATCAGTTTATAGCAAAAAAAGTATATCACTGTAATAAAAGTAAAAACGTCTCGATTGTAAAGGCTGGACTAACCATCTTATCTACCTTGGCTTACTGTTCTGAGGTTTTCTTGATCTGTTCCTGAATAATAAAGCTTAATTGGCTTCAGAAATTCAAATTGAGCCTGGTTTACTGTTAATTATAGTCAAATGCTAAGATTTCATATTCCCTAATTCAGAATAGCGAGATCGAGAGCACCAAGGCCATATTTTGCTAAACAAACTGAGATCTGCAGTTGAAAATCGACTCCAAAGGTTTAGAAACAACCATGCTAACCAGTGTATTCTAACACTGAGACTCTGCCCTGGTCATTCTGGACTACTGTCCTGGACTACTGTCCTGGTCATTCAGCCAACTTTCCAGTTCAGCAGGAGAAAGCTCTTCATTTCTCAAAACAGCTATTTGTTATAGCTTTTAGTATATCATTTTGATCTTAACATATCAAATCTAAGAAGTAACTAAGCGTAGAATAAAGTAATCTGAAGTTTTATAAGTTTATAGTATAAGTATAATATATAAGGAAGAGGATATCTTTCGTTGACAATTATCGAAGTTAGATCTACTGACATGGGAAATGGCTAAACTTAATTAACTTAACAACATCTGTTCAAGGTTTTATTTCTTTGTGCAGATTCATTAAGTACTTATATATTCAATAGAATGAAATAGAGCGAAAAGATTATTGATAAGGACTCACTATAAAAGTTCTTTACTTAAAACAAAAGCTATCATAATATGTGCTGTCATTGCAATGTTGAAAACATAATTGTATTCGGATAACCCTTAACTTCTGTAGTCGAGGAATTGTCCAAGTATACTGATTAAACTCGTTTATGTTAAACTATGAATTTTTCCGCAGGTATACCTTAAGATTTTAGGGATTTTTTTAGTTTTTATTTGGAATAAAAATTTTCGCTTACTTTTTTTTTGTCCCATCGTGACAGGTATTTTGTTCTGATGAAAATGACCCATCCGCATCGCGAATTCGTTGGCTACTTTATTATGGGGGCACCATACAGGGGAACCAATACTGACCCCTGTGAAAAGACAGCATGGAAGCATCCGTTCCTTATTTGGAATTCGATCCCGAGACCACTCTGTAGAAGTGCCTTACTTCTTAAGGATTTATACACTAATCCTGTTTATTTATTGTCTTTATTTTCACTTACATTGGTTATGGAAATATAAGCTTACATAGGACGTTAGCATCTTTTTTTCTTTGCTCCTTTCAAAATGTATTAAACAACGTAAATATCAATGAAACTTTTTTAAGACGGGTCTTATATCATTTAAAAAAATTTCAGCCTAAAGCATAATGTCGACAGAATACCATGGATGTTAATTACGTTTCATCTTTTAAAATGCTATGAAAGGTTGTTTTTCTTCTTCTTTTCGTGTATCCTTTATTTCAAGAATGTGCTGCTTTTCTAGAAAATAAGCCCACTTTAGTGTATGGTGCTTTTCATTGTTTTTCGACTGTATATTAAGTGCTTCGTTATTTTCTTGTTTTGTTTTTTTTCCTTTCGCGCGTTACTCGAGAGAAACTGCGTGGTTTATTTCAAAAGAATTATTAAATTTATCTCTTGTTTCGTGAATAACACAGAATGATTTCTTTGGATTAAACGGGATATTCTCAGATGTTATCTTAAACTTAGTTTATAAATTATGTTTTTTCTTTGTCTGGAACAGAGGAAACGAAGCCTCTGTTGAAAAAAGGAGTGGACACGTCACAGATTAAAATTGTATTTACACCTGTGCATCCCTTCAAATAAGAGAATACAGAAGGAGTTTGTGAATACTCTTTAAAATTTAATGTGAAAAAATATTTTTCTGTTTTCAGATAATTTATACAAATGAATGTTTGTCTCTTGCTAAAATATTGAAATTTTGTTAAAAATATACTCAATGCTGGAGACTATAATACTTCTCCCTTGTATTGAATTTTATGCTCTGTAGTTCTATTATACTTTCTACCATATTGTTATTCTGCTGTTTCCTTGAATGTATTTAGATTTACTAGAAAAAATCTCAGCTGAAATTTCTGAATTCAAAACCTTAGTCTTTTCAAAGTTATTATTCACTCTAACGACCTAAACATGAAGAATGATTAAAACGCAATGAGATTCAAAAGTAACATAAAAATCTAAATTCTGATGTCTGACCTGAGTTCTAACTGAAACACAATGTGGATTTCACATCAAGTAAAATATATGAGAGAAAATATAGTATATTTTTTAGTTGCTTTTCTGTTCACTAAATGGCTGTACCGTCAACTGGGGTAATTTTGGCCTTTGCGGGTAACTTTTGTCCAACATTGGTCAAAATGAGTAATCCATTGGTTAATTTTTTTTGTTTGTTGGGCCAAATTTACCCCAGTTGACGGTATACAAAATGCAAATGAGAGAGACAATGGAAATGATAGATATAAAATAAATCACATCTTCAGTAAAAAAAATTTACCCATATTAGAAGTTTCAATTGAAATTGTTACCTTTTACTCTCCATTTCATGTACTTTTTCTTATCTTGCCATGTTGTAGTAGTAAAAATGTAACTAAAATGTTCGAAACAGTTTTTACTCTCAAAAATAAATATTCTTTGTTATTTTATGTGTTTTAGGGAAATCAATCTAGCAATTCTTCTAAAACTCCACAAAATATTGAAATTTAACTTTTTCTCTTTAGAGATCACACTGTATAACACATCCTTGATGGCTTAGGTGCAGGGATTGATTGCCTTTAAAGAAGATTTTTACACTTTCATGTAATTTTGTTAACCTTCTGAGGGCAAATAATGTAAATCTTGTTACATCCTCTAATAAATTCTATCCTTCACAATATACTACTTTTGTAAACGTGCGAGCGATTTTTCAGATTAAGAGATAATCAAAATTTTTATTATTTTTAACCATTTCATAGAAAAGATGAATTTAGGAAAGCACGTTACTTTTGTCGCTAACGCAACTGAAATCCCAGATTCATTAAAATATTTTATTTGTTACAAAATATTTGTTGCACCTTGATATGACAACTGAATAACGGTTATGTCTTATAATAATTAGTCTGGAGGACGGGAGCCAGTGGCATGAATATAGAGCTTGATATTCCTTGCCATTTGAAACAATTTCAAGGTTTCGAAAGAATCTGTTTTCTGTTCGTGGTCAGAAGATTACTTCATGCGCGCATAGAATGGTATCAGTATAATATCCTCCATGATCTTTTACTCTAATGCATGTTATTCTGGGGGGAAAAACTCCTTCCCTTGATGATCGCATTCAAATTCCTCAGAAATTATTAAAGCAGTTTTTAACAGCATTATTTGAAAAATTTTATATGCATACAAGGGGGATTATTCCAACGGGATCTTTGGTTATATGTACTCTTCCTTTGAATCTGTTTAGAGATTAAAACTACGATTATCATGATGCTTATACAATGTCATTCGTAAAAACTGGTTCTGTTAAATTTTGGTTCTTTTCAATGAATCAGTCCTCAAGTGATCAGATTTGCCCAAGTACTAATACTTTGTTTTCTATTGTTCCCTAGCAGGATTCCCAAACAGCGAGGTCAAGCATTCTCAAACTTTGACGTGAGAAACTATCAACCGCGGATTTGAGATCCTTTTTTTTTTCATCCCTTACGTCGTTCCACTTCTTTGGGTGGAAAGTTTAATTTTCCGTGACTTCAGATGAAAGAAAACAAAACTTTTGATAGTTGCAAAACTTTTGATGGTCCATCTTTTTATGAAATTGCTACTCTTTGCCAGATGCTACAGTTTTTATTTTTTGTAATCGTGAATATAGTTTAATTGTCATAAATCTGTATAAAGCGTTTTTGTTTTTAAAACTTTACAAAAACTTGTTAAAAGAATTCTTTTCGGTTAGCGTTTACATATTTATAAATATTTAATCTTAATTTAGCGTTTGTAATACTTTATAAATACAGTTATTACAAACAGCATAAATGCTTAAATGCTTTTAAATTTCCCAAATATTTTGAATATAGAACATTTAGAAATCAATAAAAATATTTCATGTACAAAAAGTCTTTTATCGTTATTTTACAAAATATATTTTTATAAAAAATATTTGTATTTTTATAAATATTTAGATATTTACACAAAATATTTTGTATACAATATTTGATTAAAAAGTGCTTCGTATTGAAAAAAAATTTTTTAATTGATTTTGTTTATTTTTTTTTAATGTTTTGTGTATTTTAAATACTCAGTGCATTTTTTAAAACATTATACAAAATAATTCTCAAAATATCATTTTATCATATACAAAATAATTATAAAACTACAAAATACTCTCTTTTAAAACTAATTTTTAAAAGATTAATGTAGTGAAATTTCTTTCCGGTTTGGAATGTACTTCATTCATATATATATATATATATATATATATATATATTTGGGAATCAAACTGTGCTTCATAATTTTCAAAACAATAAATCCAAGATGCTATAACTGCCAATTCAGCTTTCCCACACTAATTATATAAATGTAATCTTTGAAATAAGCATTTTTTGAAACACAATGATAATTTTCTTTCCCTACAAAATTTCCAAAATTTTCTCTGCTTTCGCAATAAATTATATGTAATTACAGTAATACGAGTAAAAATATTTTAGAGACATTATATTAAAATTTGAAACAATTATGTACCGTGAAGTTTGATTGTCTGAAAATTTTAGCATTGCAGCGTTCCAATTCAGATATGCAGTTTCTTTTTTTTTCCAAATACATTTATGTCAAATATCTGAATGCTCCTTACGGCAGACTAGTCCCATTTTTTTTACTTCCACCAGCCCAAGATTCGCATTCATCGTTTGTATTTTTTTATCAATTTCCCTCTCATTTATTTTCCTAGCAGTTCTTCACGAGTGTTCATATTTTACGGACATTCATTCATTTATAACCTTAATATCACCGTCTTGTTTTATTCGCAATTCCCTCCATACATCATTAGACGTGATTTATGATTTTTTCAACTGCCTATACAAGGGAGTAAAGTATAGAGTAGAGGCTCGGAAAATAGCATGGAGAAAGTAAAAATTATGAGCCACTGCTCCCAGAGAGTTATAGACAAATGTACCATTAATTTGTAATTTTGTTATATTTCTCATACAATTCTGAATTATAATTGATGAAAGCTATCAAAAATTTATTTTTATCCCTCGGACGCCTTGTGGCTTAATTGCAGTAAATTATCTTTCAGTAATTAGATGTGAATGACCTTGTTGTTGGATTTGTTTGTCCAATTAAGTACACAATTTTGGGGCACAATGACGAGAGGAATTTAGTTTCAAAAGATACCTTTTTTTAAAAAAAATTATTTGCTTTGTTTTTAAGGAGGCGTTCCCCTTACAAATTTAAGTTATGCAATATATTCTTTACTTCTATTCACTACAGGACTGAGTATTCTGACATTGTATGTATACGTTTTATTTTTACAATGAAAATCTTGAAAGCTCTTTAAAATCTGCGAAAAATTGTTTTAAAAAGCGTTTTGTACAGTCCATCACGAATTTCACACCGGAATTGAGATAGAGTAGAAAATTCCTAATTTCTTACTGAATTTACTAGAAATAATAAATAAAAGGGGAGATAATGTTCCAGGCATTTTTCAGAAACTGAATTTTATATATACCTAATATTTTATATAAGAATACTTCATATTTTATATAATATTAAATATTAATTTATATATAATTTTTTATATAATTTTTATAATTAAATTATTATTATAAATTTATTATTCTTTTATTAAATTTTTATATAATTTTATATAACATTTAATATTTATATATTTATTATAATATAATTTATTATTTTTTATACTTAATTATATAAGTTATTATATGCTTAATGTATACTCAATATTTTTTTCTTGTATCGGCGGCAACTTTGAAGTATGTTCACAATAAACCATAAAAACTTAACTATGGAAATTTAAGAAACACAAGAAAGGGGGAACAATGAAATTGATAATGAAGCAATTCTTTCACTCTCCAATAAAAGACACGTTCTTAGAGCCATAGAAACAATGCAATATTACCTTCCATCTGCTGGAGATACTTCAGATCATTAATTTAGAGCTGTAGATGTTTGAGTATAGGGGTAACTGTACAAAGAATGGTGTTTTCGTTTGAATCAAAATCACACTAAATAAATTTATGTGATTACACGTTTGTAACAATGTGGCTTAGAGCACGTTCAAATAAAGCTCAAAAGAAGAAAAGTTGCCTCACTTAGATATATTTTTCTTCTGTATATTAATTTATTTTATAGTCATAAATATAGTTTAAAATTTAAAAATGTGCGCAATCATTTCAATAATGTATATTGAGTGCATTTAGTCTTACTCCATTTAAGACGCCACTCCGCCCCTGAGTCTTCAATTTTTTAGCTTCTTTGCATGGCACCTTATCATGGTATTATTGCAATAATGAAAACAGAATCATTTTTAACGACAACTTTTCTGTTTTAAAAAAAATTACATTTCTGAAGGGGGTGAGGAAATTTTACCTTGGAGATTAATGCTTTTGGGGCTCTTAGGTGTGATGACATAACTCCATTACCGTGGTTGTACCACTGTTTACTGTAGTGAATTTTAAATGTCTTTTAAACTTACTCTATATTAATCAAACCTGTATAAATTGAATGAATGATCGATCTGTTATCCAAGAGCTCATGCTCCAGCAATGTTAGTTCAGTTTCAAGAAGCACATTTATAGATTTTAAATCACTAAAAACCATCAATTTAAATCCTTTAAGCAAAAATATTATACATCTCCACTTTACAGGTAACCTTATACCTAGGTTTCACCCTCGTCGTGGGTTCCTTAGAAAGGCATAACCAATAAGGAAAGGAATTCTTAACTGTGACATGGAACTCGGCTTTGTAAATATTTTGATTAATATACTGTTTTATCTCTAAAAAAAATATATTTTCTGATTTCATAATCTCGATACAACATTAATTCGGTTCCATGCACATTTATAAGTGTATCTATATTTTTTTGTAAATCTTAAAATGTATATGTGCTTAAAATCATTCTTGTGGTTTTTCGTACCGGTTTTCCGGGAAGAAGGGAATGTGCCTCCCGGAGGCAATTTAGTGTGACCTGTAATTGTACGAATAGTACGCAAGGTCATGTGCATAGAAGGGATAATTACTTGCCACCTTCTCGGTCATTAAGGGGATAGTTTCCCCATAGCAACGGCCCAGCAACCATCTTTTAACCAATGATAGCTGAAAGGTGATATCTGCTCGAGAACATTTTCTGACCTCTGCTTTTCTGATACTGGAAATTTTTTAACGGTTTTTGAGAGTTGAAGAAAAGGCCGCGACTGATAAAGACCTCTAGATTGTCCGCTCTTCAGCGTCTCGCCATCTTTTTTAGTATGCTAATTTGTCTGGTCTGCTTTTGGACCGATTTTAGTTAGACAATGATATATAATCTTCAGTCTCCAATGAGGGTGGTGGTGAGAAATAATTAATTTGTAATATATTTTATCAGGCGAGAGCACAGAATAATTAATATATGTAACTAGGATTTATTATGTGTTCAATTAATTGCTTAATGTATGTTGATAATTATTATGATGTTTCCTGCGCAAATTTGTAACTAACCATAAAATTAATTTTAAGTAAAAGGAAGAGAAATTAAATGTTAACATTACCTATTAAATTTGAGTTTGTCTTTTTTTTAGTTATCTCAGAAATGTGTCAGAATGTGTTTTCTCAAATTAATAATTTTATAAAAAAGTGCCACTATACGATCTTCTATTTTATTACATGTTCTAATTTCACATAATATTAAAGCAGAGTTACTGTAAGTTTTTACTGGAGACAAAGTTTTTTTTCTTTCAAATGCGGAGGTTTTTGTAGCTAGACATTCGCGCTAATGGGGTAGACAACGCCTTGCAGACACCAGACCAGTAGTAGTCAACATCGAATGAGGACGGCCGCCCTAACTCACGCCGCAAGACTGCTGGCCATTCATTTAAGGGGGCACCTACAAGCCGGTCCCGTAAATTGGAACTGAGCCAAGTGACGATACCGGATCACTTGACCCCGCACCTCCTGAGGTAAATTTCAGAACTTGGAGGTTAATGCAGCCACGACAGATTTTACTTCAATCAGCCGCCATTAGTGTACACGAGATAGATTTGCAGCGACGGGCATCGAACCATAGACGTTTAGATCACTGGCCCGCTTCTTTTGCCAACTGGGCCATAGCTCCCGGAAACTGACAAAGTACAGTCAATCATCTCAAATTGGAGAAGACCATCGTCTATCACGAATTGTGGTGTAAAATTAATAGTGCAAGAAGATGACAAAATGCATAAAGCATGCCCTATTTTATCAGATTTGCAACCTTAAAGGTTTTAGAAATGATATTTCCAACTACAAAGTGTAGTCACGTTTTGTTTGTATGTTTGTTTTACTATCTGACTGCAGTTTCAACTTTGATAAGTTAACGGTAACCACAGTGAAGAGTTTGTTGTAGCAATTCTTGATGTTAGCCGAGCCAGTGACTCGTGGTCGATGTTCTCTCTTTTTTTTCTTTTTTCTTTTTTTTTAAGATTGAGGCACTGGGTACCTGAACTGAATTATTCAGATACATAAATGTGCGAATCGTTTTGTTTTAATTATATATTTAAAATAGACGAATAGTGTTGTGATTTTGTGAAGACAACACATCTGATTTCACTGTGTCAATCTACAAGATACCAGAAAGTAATATGCCTTTATTCTCTCGATTACAGATGTTAAAAATCCGTGTGAAGAGCGAGAGTGTCGTTTCGGTGCCGAATGCAAGCCGTCCTTGGATGGGACGTCTTCAGAGTGCTACTGTCCGGAGAAATGCCCAACCTATGGCAACACCAGAAGCTCACGACCCGTTTGCGGCACGGACGGAAAAGATTATCCGAACCTGTGCGAACTCAAAAAGACTGCCTGCAGGGAAATGAGGTCTATAGACGTCAGGTACACAGGAAGATGCGGTAAGTTCATTTCGAACTCTATTCCTATAATGGAAGTATTCGTAACCAAATAATTTTTCTTAATCCTTTATGGATTTTATTTTCTTATGAATCATATAAAAGTTATTTCCTGTAACAGAGTCCCGACAGACAAGAAAGACTCGTCTAGGAGTTTTATAACTTATGTTAAAAAGTAGGCAAAAATGAGAGAAATTTGATTTTTATTTTCTAAACCTTAGAAACGAATATGTAAAGTGTGTGGTGGCTATATCAGTTGTTCATTCAAGATTATTGTCTTCCCCTCAAATAAATATCTTTGTCATTAGCTGTAGAATAAATTGCGCAAGTTACAAGCTACTGTAGCAACCTTTCCTTTCTGATTCATCATTGACCTTGTACAGGAGGTAATGGCCAATAAGGAAATCAATGGTGGTGGAAAGAACATTATGAATTAATAACATTATGAACTAATATGTGTACACACGCACACATTTAATACATATGTGTGTGTGTGTGTGTTAGTTACTCAGAATTTAAAGAGCAAAAATCCAAAATTGAAACCTCTTCCCCTCTGAAATTTTTACTCATCACAAAATGGCCTAAGAAAACCTGGAAATGTCGGAGAAAATAATTTCCGAAATTTTCATTGGAACCTTGCATCAGTTATAGTCAAGCCGTTGGCACACTGAACTTCATTTAGCAGAATGGGAGGATATAGTAGCTTTAAAAAGTGAGAGATAGTTATCTATGTTTGAAAGTCCTAAAGCAGACATTAGAAAGTAAAATTAAAGTAAACATTCACAAAAGTGGGATTTTTTTATATTTTTCTGGAATGCAAATCTAATTAAAATCGTGAAGAGTGTTTGAAAAAGCACTTTTAACTGTGGATTTTTTAAAACAGATCTCAATTAACTATTTCAAGGAATATTCAGGGAGCAAGGCATATAAAAGGAATGGTTGAGTGTTAAGTTAATTTAAAATAAACAAAATTTAGACTAAGAGTATAGTGCGAGGAGTTGAAGGCGTGATAAAAATCTTTGCCATGAAATATTGCTTCATATCTAAAATTAATTTGAAGGAATGTTCGAGAAGCAAGGAGTTAAAACTTCTGTTATCATTTCAAGTGTTATTTTATTTAAGTAAAAAAAATAGCAGAGTAAGAAAAAAATAGATTTTAAAATTTATTGGGAAAAAAGCATAAGATTCTAAAATTAAATTTATGTGAATATTTTGAAGCAAAAGGAGCGCTGTGTAACCTTCTACTACGTTTATTAAGAATTAAAAATTCGTTAAGTGCAACAATAAAATTATGTAGAGTGTAAGTGTAATAATAAAACTATGTAGAGTGCTTAAAATTAGACTACTAAAATACACTGTCTGGCCAAAAGTATCCGGACACCCCCCTAAAGAAGTGGATCTGGTAGGTGACGTAATTGGATGCGTAACCGAAAGCTATAAAAGCGTTGATAGTGGTTTGTCAGGTCATATTTATGCGTTTGTGAGATAATGAGTAAGTCAAAGGAGCTTAGTGACTGTTAACCTTTATTGTCGTGATCCGACAAATCATTATCATGTAGAAGGAATTATAATTGTAGAGTCAACTCTTATTTCATGAGGTTTATTAACATATTAAAATCTCGATTAGATAAGTCATTTACATCGGTTCGTTTTTACGAACGTACAATCCACCATGGGAGTAGGGCTCATTATTTCCAAGTCCGATGAGCTCCCCGTCCCTCCGTAAGCGTGTTGACCCTTTCAACAGTCCAAATCTATCCTCTCCTTCGTTACTCGCGTCTGTCTTTTATGCCTCCTTCTCCTCTCTTTCTCGAACGACAATCGGCCTTTTTCAACCGCGTTACGCAGACCACCTGTCGTGGATTTCATTGTCCACGGTTCCCACCTTAGATGAAATGTGCCGCTGTGTTTCTTTACTCATTCTAAATGAGCTACCTCCTATTGTCGAGGGTTTCCAAAGGTGTATGGCTCTCGACGCCTGTTTGCGTTTCTTTTGGGGCTTATTGAAGACGCTATTACACACGTTCATCAATTCCACTTAGGAATGGGAGACGAGAGTCTGACAGTGACTTTGATCGTGGCATTATAGCGGGATGCCACCTTTGTGTGAAATCTGTCCGTGAAATTTCGGACATTCTACAGAAGCCAAAATCCACTGTGAGTGATGTAATTGTGAAGTGGAAACGTTGAGGCAGTGAAACTGTAGAAAAACGAAGTGCCAGGCCGAAAAAAATTAGTTAACACAGCTCTGAAAAGGGTAGTGAAACAAAATCGCAAGTCCTCGTTGATTGAAATCAGGAGTTTCAAACTTCATCAGGCGTTAGTGCTAGCATCAGGACTGTTCGTCGAGAGTTAAAAAAACCTGGGATTCTATAGTCGTTCAGCCGCTCGCAATCCGAACATCACTCCCCAGAATGCGAAGCGTCGATTGCAATGGTGCAAAGCTCACCGTCATTGGACTGTGGACATTTGGAAAAATGTTCTTTGGAGTAATGAATCTCGCTTTACAATCTGACAGTCCGATGGACGCGTCTGGGTTTGGCGGATACCCGGCGAGCGCTTCTTACTGCATTGTGCCGACTATTAAGTTTAGTGGTGGCAGCATCATGGTGTGGGGGTGTTTTCCATGGTTTGGCCTGAGTTCCTTAGTTCCTGTGGTTGGAAACATGAACTCTGAGCTGTATGTGGACATTCTGGACAATACTGCTCTCCCAACTCTATGGCAATATTTCGGGGAAGGCCAATTTATCTTCCAGCAGGATAACTGCTCCATTCACACATCGAGACTTGCGCAGACATGGTTTGACGAAATGGGTGTTCAAAAACTGGACTGGCCTTCTCAGAGCCCCGATATAAATCCCACTGAACACCTTTGGGACGAATTAGAACGCAGATTACGTAGCCAGCCAAATAGACCATCCTCACTGTCAGTACTCACTTCAGCTGTGATGGACACCTGGAAGTCAATTCCTATGGACACCTAACAAAAACTGGTGGAAAGTCTCCCCAGACGTGTGCAGGCTGTCAGCGATGCAAAAGGAGGGCCAACATCATATTAATATATGCCTCAGAACTCTCCGAATCCGTACCACCGGGCGTCCGGATACTTTTGGCCAGATAGTGTAAAAAGTACATTATAAAGCGTGTAAAGAATCTTTCTTGAGAAAAACATTTTGTACTTATTCGGTAATTTGTTTTGAACTAAATATTGAAGAGCTGATATTTCATGCCAATTTAGCAAATACAGTGTAATTAAAAAATAAATTAGAGTAATTAATGGAGAAATCGATAAACAAGATTTAAATTACTTATTTTACAAATTTTTTTAAATACGGCATAGAGTAAACACGAGAAAAACAAGGAGTTTATCCTAAGATGAGAAACGTAAAGAGGAATCAGACAGTTAAAAATTTATTTTAAAGAAACTTTAATACTAGTTCTTAAAAAAAATTCGAATTTTTTACTGTAAGCATTACATAGTGTCGTTTTATTATAATAAGTATATTGAACTATGAAGACAAGGTGAGAACTAAGAGAGGGGAAATTCTCATTTCAAAAAAGGTTATTTGAAATTGCAGCAATTTGAAGTTCATTCGTTGTAATAAATGCCAGATAAGAAATTATTGAAAGTATGTTAAACATGAAACTAATAGGTCTTCGGATTACCAGGATAATATTAATCGTGCCAACCTATAATAAGATCTCATGATGTTGAGAATCGAATGAATCGAGTGAAATGTGTGGGTGGAGTTCAACGCCCTCACTGATACCACGTGACCCCCCGATACCACGGGACCCCACGGAGAACGCTGTAATACTTTGTTGTTCAAGTTTTCTTCACTTATCTTGCTAGGTTTTGATATGTTTGGAGCACATCTTGGCAGTGCTCGCTAGGTTTCATTAATTCCAGTATAATTTAATTGTTATATGTTTTGTTATGTGTGGTGTTAAATAAAATTATGAAACGACAATCATGGACTCTTCGGGTTATTTTTGGCACCTTACACATTTAGTACTCTAGGATATACATTTCATTTTCTTCACATGCATTTCATTGATGTAGTTAAAATCTATTAGAATTCTATGACTTTGATAAAAATTGAATTTTGAAGGAACTATTTATAAAAATGAAAATATCTTTTCAGTGGGTGCCTGCTCATTGAAGGGCATTCGGGGCCATGAGCATGCCTTGCTAAAAAAGAAGCTTTAGTGATTCAGAGACCCATGATACCAGTTACATTCCATGCTTCAACGTTACTTATCAATATCATTTTTAGGCATAACTTTAAGAAAGAGTCGTTACAATCATCCTAAGAGAAAGGATGGGCTGTCCTTAATTGAGAATATTTCCATCGTTCCTGATTCCCCAAGAAAAGTTACTGTAGCAAGCTTTATGTTGATGATTGAGCATGATTGTTCGTGATCTCACCTCTTCCGCATTGTACTCTTTGTGACTCTTCGCAGCCTATGACATATGACTATTTGGTCATGTGTTCTGTATTTTGTAGGTTTGGTAATATCATCGAAAAGTGCCGGAGATATTGCAGACTAATGGCTCAATAGCTAATGTCTTTGGCATTTGTAAATAACAACAGTTAGAATAATGAAAAAAAGTCGGATTTTGGGAAGAAAATTCCTGTTGTTACAAAGCCTGTCTAATGCAGATAAGAGAAAGCATTTTCAGGGAATATTTTGGAAATAATTGGGGATCCAATTATTGATAAGAGCGGGAAATTCCTTTTAATCTATTGTTTATTTAGTTTACCTTATAATTTGTTAATGCATACACATATATGATTGTTATATCCATATTGAATTTTCAAAAAACAGGGAAAGAACCGGTGTTAAAAACTAAAAATGAAGCTATCATAGCTAAAAAATATAAACTATTTTATTTTAACACATTTTTATTTCATGGAATTCAGACTTCATTTTACGATTATTTAAATCACTATGAGAAGTATGAATATTCCCGAGAGACCCCAATATTTCCTCTTCGCATGTATAAAACTTCGCGACCAAGCCTCAGTCAGATAGGCGAAATTTTACTATTCACAAAATGCAGATCTGCTTACAATTATTTATAGTGACATGCAATTTTGTGATGGACACATATGTCGAATGGCGGGATAGCTGACGCTCTCAGAAAAATGACTCCAAGTCTATTGGTCTGACGTCACGCCGGGGGATCATAAATCAATGTTGGGAGAAAAGCGGGCTATCGAAGCATCTGGCACCTGATATAAAAGTCATTCATCGAGCGGTCTTCCCTTGTTCCACTAGAACCGCAGTCAAAGAAAAGAACTGAAATGCAGAACTTTTTCCGAACATTGTTCGAGAAAAGTGTTCTATTCTGTTTAGGGCCCGTGTCAAAAAATCTTCTAAAGACGGGGTCTTGTAAGAAAAAAATACTGGTAGCCCTTATTTTCTACACAAAAAATGCTCTGCAGATGAAGAAACCATTTGTCTATTGATGAGTTTGGCTATATAGAACATTTAGTTAACAATTTTAAGGTATATCGTTGTTCTATAAAGTCGATTAACGAGAGATACTATTTATCTTTTTTCTGATCTGATTTGAATATTTTTTTATATGACTCAAAGTGCTCTTTTCCAACTGTCTAGTAAATTATACAGTAAGGAGCTTTTTATCAAAACAATCAAATACATATCCCAATCCCAATACCTCAAATATCTCCAATTGCCATAATAGCTACCGATATTTGATAAAATGTTTCAGACCCTGCATATTATTTACTCCTGACACGTGTGTGCATGTACGAAATATCGACATTATATGAGGATATACGCACATGAGATATTCTTTCATAATAAGTAAAAAGTATTATGCGCATAAAGTTACTAAAATTAATTTTCTTATTCAGTTACAATATCTCTTCTACTCAAAGTTCTTCATTAATTTAGTTCTTCCTCCTTTCGACAATCATAATTTCAGGCTAATTGTCTTGTTTTAAAATTTGAAAAATACTGATTGTGGAAACCATCAATTAAAGCCCGTTTAATTTCAACCAAAAGTCCCCTGGTTTTTTAAATTTATCTTTGGTGGAGTCGAAATTCAACAATATATTTACTTCAAAATTATGATTTCACAAATTTTTAATAATTAACCCTCTTTTTTCATATAATTCTTATTTTATATTATTATTTAAGGTTTAAATCGAAGAGATCTTAATATTCGTAATAATATTAACAACATTAATAAGGAATTGACAGAGCTATAAATTCTATTTAGAAAGACGCCTCAGATAAATTCCACAATTCATTACCGATCATTCCTATAATACTGATAGGGGTTTGCCCCTCATACAGTGTAGCGTTACAGACGGGGAAAAAACCTTTATGGCTGCTGTGTACTAACCCTATTGGATTCGCTGATCTCAATGTTAATCTATACAGAAAATATGTGTCTACTATTTACAGCTACATAAATGCTGATAATCCAATAAAAATGATATTTACAGACAGCCTGAACTTTTCTGTACTTTGCAACGGGATTCATTTCATTAATTTTGTCCACCAAAGGAATTTATGAGCGATTAAAACACACTATACCAGATTTTTTTGATGCATTACCCGAGTAACTTAAATTTTAAAATATTTGCATTTCTTTCAGAAAACGAAAAATGCCCCAAGGTATAAAATTTCTTTCTCTATTATGGAGTCCAACTTTAAAAAAAAATCTTTCAATCCAAGTCGGCAATCCTTGGGCAAATTTTCTCCATAGGTTGACATTGAGGTGAGTGAATCCAATAGGTTTAGTACACAGCAGCCTTTTTGGGCTCTGAATGAGCATAGATTTTGAGTTTTAGCAAAGCGATCGCAGAAAATAGAAAAATTGTATGCCAAGTTTTGCCGATAAGGAATTTTTCTGTATATCGACACACATTAGCACATCATAATGCATAAGTTTTGTCCTTAATTATATAATTTCCTGTTAACTAACTTTAAGAGACCAGCTTTTTACGGACAATAAAAGCGAAGAAAGTTTTTCCAGCTAACAGATTTCCATTCAATCACTGTCTCCGAAGGGGAATCAACAACTTCTCTTGCTGAAATCAATCATATTCTAAGAACTATAATCATGTTGATGAATCACCGACGGTCTAATTTCATCCGTCCAATGAGTACGTGTTTCCGTTTTGTTTACAAGTGGCAATACATCTTTAATCATCAAGAGAAACGGGTTTAACGAAATTTACCTTTTCTGCAGAAAGAATGATTTAGTGTGAGAACAATCCATTCTTTCACTTTAGATAACCCATAATTACTTTTTTTGTGTGTTTCGGGAAATAGATGGAAGCGCAAAGGCATTTGTCTTTTACTTATGAAATGTTGAAGAAATATTACTGTATCTTGTAGCAGTAGGGAAATTTGAAACAAAATTACGGATTTCAATAATTCAAGGTGATCAGAAACAGCTACAATAGCTCTGCTTAGTACTTAGAACGTTTTCGACGGCATCACCCAATTAAATTTTCAGTTAAACCCCCCATTCAAGGGCAAAACACGGGACTGAAAAAACTGACCGTAAAAGTAGGCATGTGCAAAGCATTCAAATGTTACTAATGAATATGTTTTTAAATGATTAAATTTGAGGGATTTTTACCATGTTTTTATTAACTTGTTTTCTTGTTTGTGTGCGTGTTTGTGTGTTTGTCCAGTACTAATCTTGCAATCGATTTTTAACTAACTTCCCGACTAGCTAGACATTTGAAACTTGTAGAATAGCTCATAATACGATGACAAGGTATTTTTTTAATACTTTTAGCCATCTTTAAGCAGATTTTTACCAAGTTTTTATTATTTTCAGTTCATTTTGTTTTGTAGACTGGTGCAGCCATCTGTCGGCCGGGACGGGAACGAAAAGTTAAACGCAAGTTAACTTCCAATTAATTTTCTTTCAAATTGATGGAATAATTCATTAAAAAATTTTTAAAAAAGTATTTATTAATACATAGAATTGTCAAGTTTATATGATTCAACAAAAAATTTTAAAACATGGTATATAAAAAGTTCTTTTTATCTTGTAATTATTTTTACTTTTAAAATAAAAGAAATAAGGATGTTTACAGTAGTGGGTTTAAGCAACTTCTGCACATACAAACTAAATTTTGTTTAATATATACATTAGTATAACTTTTCAAAAATTCATCAATTAATGTTTTGTGAAATGATATTGAAGCCCATGCTTTTGTGTGATTTTGCTTTTATGAAAACTCTCCAATGTTCTTATACAGAAAATAGCATGGAGTGTTGACCAGTCGGACCTTGGTGGAAATCATTATAAATTCCATTGTAGCCTTTATCAATTATATTTTTTATTAATATACAAGAGGGTCTGTTGTCATTGTGATTTCTAGAAACGTATATCCCTTGTAGTAAACTTGTATATTCGTGACTGTTAAAGTCACTTAAAGACATTTACTGTAAGAATCACATTATGGGTTATTTTTTTCCTTCAATGCATTAACAAACACCTCTATTTTTTAAACTATAGTTCTGGTGTGAGAAAAACCTATAATAATTTGTAAGTTCTAATAGCGTCTATTGTAACGTCACCAGCTTCCCATTTATCCCTTCTGAGTCGAACCGACACTCAGGAGCTCAGGCGAGAAAAAAAAGCCTGTGCGGACACACCACACCGTTCGGTTTTCGTTTTTTGTTTGTTTGTTTTTTTCTATAAAGGAACTCGACAACACTGGTGTTGACAAGTCAAGCTGTTCGAGTTATACTTGGAGGCAATCCGTATGAGACTGAAATCTCTTGGTTTAAGAAAGGATAGAAATGTACATTAATAGACTTCTGCTGTAATTTAAAGCACTGTATAAAATTCCTGCAAATATAATTTTTTATGTAAGTTCTCTAGATAATGTTAATATTTTTGGTGTCGTTGACTGACTTTGAGAACGTTAAACTGTAAGTGCATCTTTTCCAAAGTTAGGAAGGGGGAATATTAAATCCATGTCCGAGGGTGTGCACAAAAGAGGGGCTCAAAACAGATTGATGCTAATGCATCTCTGCTAGTGAATATTCGTGAAACCTTAAAAGAGATGTGTCCGTAAGTCGGGGCCTTACTTTCTTAGAATTTCTTTTTTTCTTTTTGGCAACGTAACCATGAAGACGATATCCCCTAGTCACCACGCATTTACACCTCTCTACATCCTTACCATTATCATCAGCTTGAAAATAGGAATGATATTTTTTCCCATTATTTAACCATATTTGGGGACGTGAGAGCTTTTACGTTATACCACAGCTCTAACTGTGACATTTACAGCAGATTCTAACCTACATAAACTCCTTAAAATTGAAGATAAAGATTTGAATCCACAGTAATAATTAAAGATGACATCTATTTTGGTAACGACGGGTGTATTCTTATTCTGGCATTACAAACGAAACGATCAACTGACTGGACAAATCACAAAATGCAATCCAAATCATTAGAAAACATTTGTATCTTATCCAATGTGACATTCCCCTTTCCACCCCACATATTTATAAGGGATTTTAAAACTTTTTAATCATCATATTTTTTGTTCTCTACAAGAGCCTCGTAATAACCACTTTTTACTCTATTTAATGAATACTGCCATGATTGCATTCTCCCAAGTTATGCTAAAAATTCCTTTTGTTGTTCATTATTAACGGATTTCCACTTCTCGTGATTGTGCTTCGCAAAAAAAGAAAAATATATTTTAGTTAGTTAAAAAATATCACAAATCAGCATAATCTTATTCTTTTCTTTTAAATTTGTTAAAAAATAGATGCTCTGGAATCGCATTTTATTCCTTAAGTTGAAACAAAATAAGTGTAATTTTGATTTTTAGGTTTTTACTAAAATAATTTTTAGCAAAATTTCGCATATATTGTTTGAAAGTTTTTTACATGTAAGTTGTCTACAAGTGTGAATACCTATAATAGTTAAGTTTCGTAATTTATAGTAAGTGATTATATATTTTGTATTAATACTTTGTTTAAAATCGAAATTGAAATTGTTATGTTGCATAGATAGATTTTTAAAAAGTTTCTCCACTAAAAGCAAAAATTGCCATCACTTATAAGGGTTGAAGGTAAGGTTTTATCTTAACGGGGCAGTTCCTCATTGCATATTAAAACAACTGTGCGCTTTGGCGTGTTCTCAATATTAACACGCATTTCAGAGCTGCCTTATAAGTGTCAAAAGATACTCAACTTTTGACAGTGATTATACAGTTTGACATTGTCGTCAGATAACCAGAATGTGATTTATACCCCTTTTCCTCATTTCCCCCTGGGAAATATTGATTGGCGATAACTGCAAACTTCGCACAGGAAAATCATTCCGATTCGCCGCCAAAACTCGCATTCGGGATTACAAAATGGGCAGAATAAATGACTCAGAAGTGAGATAACATCTACGTGGGCATTTCACGAAATGAGATTTCACAACGCAAATTTTATTCGAAAAGGTATATTTACTGTGTGTTTATCGAAACTCAACACATTTCGCCCATTTGAATTCCGAAAGAATGACGACTCTGAATCCTTAGTTTCAGATATTTGAATTATTCTTCTATAATCATTAACAATGTTTCTTTTGAGGCGTGCAAGAAACAGATTATCAAATATCTTTTAAGTAAATATAATTTCACTTTAAATCTAGCAATTAAATAAGTTAATGTATTTATTAACACAATAAATAACATGTATTGTTCATAGATTGCTATAATTTTAAAAACCATTTATGGAGTTCGTGTAAACTAAAATGGGACAAGGCACAAGACAGTTTATTTACACTAGATTCAAAAATATATAAGTTTTCTTTCAAGTAGATCTTATATCTCTCATATTTTGGTTTCAATAAGTAGTTTTCCACCCACTGCCTAAAAACAGAACTGCTTTGTACATAACTTCGAAGTATCATTTTTTATTGATACACGCATTGTCCCCGATGACTAACTACTGAACGTCAATCCAATTTCAAAATTGAAAAGCGACTTGCTCAACTTTTGTACATTTATTGTACTGCATATCATTATTATTATGGGACCATAGGTGACCAGCGGAGATATCATGCATATCTTCTATTAGAAAAGTTCTCAAATGACGCGTTATATCGTTTGGGAACTTGTTCTTTCGGAAAGTTAAAATTAAATCGATATTTAAGCCCTAAATTCCATTCTACTACTTTTAATTTGGTTTCATAATGTTTTCACTATTTCGGGACTCAGCAATTTATGATGCGTCCTAGGTTTATAAATGGGCACATAAATTTGAGAATTGCTCTTTGAAATTGTGTCGTTGGTAACCCTTTTCGAGCCATTTTGTAGTTTCCACTTTTATGAGATATTAAAGCTATTTTCCTTATTATATTAATAATTTTAATTGTGATGTAATTTTACTTTTTGTTAGAATAGATGTCAGAATACTTGATAAAGCATTTTGAAGGATTAAAGGAACAGTTAAGACATAATTCATAGTAGTGCATATTTTACTAAACAATCGAAAAAACTCTTCTGAATTCTAACTAATGACATGAGCAATGTTACTCTGCAATATTATTTCTTCTCTAGAGAAACAGCTAGTTATCCCTCCCCTTCCGACATTCTATTAAATCTGCCTCGCTAGAAAATATATATATGATGGCATGACTTCGTGATACAGTGCACATTAATCCGAAAAGTGAGGTCCATGTCGCTGGCCCGGCACTTATGGAATTTTGAGTTGAAACTTTCACAAAAATTAGTACCTAATTAGTACCAATTAGTACCAAAATATTAGAATTAGTACCCATCAGGATCACGAGTTATAGCGTATTCGATTCTTCCGGGCCAGCGACAATCATGTCGCTTCCGAGCCAGACGCTTTGGAAATTCGAGTTGAAACTTTCACAAAAATTAGCACCTAATTAGTACTAATTAGTACCAAAATATTAGAATTAGTACCCATCGGGATCACGAGTTATAGCGTGTCCGATTCTGCCGGGCTACCATGTCGCTGGCCCGGTACTTTTGGAATTTCGAAATGAAACTTTCACAAAAATTAGTACCTAATTAGTTCTAATTGGTACCAAAATATTAGAATTAGTACCCATCAGGATCACGAGTTATTGCGTGTCCGATTCTGCCGGGTCAGCCACAATCATGTCGCTTCTAAGCCCGAGGCGACAGTTACGCTTGCTGAGTGAATGCAACTCACAGCAAATGAATGGCGTAAGGGAGTCAAAGAACTTTTAAACCTCGAACGAGTATTTAACAGTGAAAGACACAAAGAAAAGGTAAGTAAATTTTATTTCACATTGGTTTTAATGAATGTTTCCTATAGGCATGCCAATTAGATACGAGTCACTTTTATAAAACAATTTGTACAAAATTAATCATTATCACACCATTGTATATTGATATAACTCGTTTATTAATTTTTCAGAAATTTGGGAATAGGGATCTAATTTATTAGGAATCGTTTATTAACTTTTTGAAATCGTTAATTAATTTATTTGTTTATTATGTTATTAATTTATTATGTTATTAATTTATTCAAAGCTGTATTATTAATTTAATAACATTTTTTTTTAAATTGAAGTTTCTGCAACTCAACTCTATGTTTAAGCGACTTTTAACTGAAGATTATTTCTAAACATCTGTTAACCGAGTTAGCAGGCGTTAGACTATCATTTCCTCATTTAATTCATTGTAATAATTGGCAATAATAATCGTAATTTTAAAGGTAGTACGATTGTGCTTTCAGTTCTATATCTTACGGATCCAGGAGAAAAAATTACCCAGACAGCTTCTTGCTGTTATAATAATAAAAAAAAATAATATTTATATTTTATATTTATATTTTTTGAAACATAGAGTGCGTTTTAAATTCAATATATTTTTTAGTTTTTCTGATGGTGTAATCTTAAAATAACACTACCCACATAAAATAAAAATGCTCATTGAAAAATGCTCATTGAATGGGTACTAATTCTAATATTTTGGTACTAATTACTACTAATTAGGTACTAATTTTTATGAAAGTTTCAACTCGAAATTCCAAAGCGTCTGGCTTGGAAGTGATATGATTGTCGCTGGCCCGGAAGAATCGAATACGCTATAACTCGTGATCCTGATGGGTACTAATTCTAATATTTTGGTACTAATTGGTACTAATTAGGTACTAATTTTTGTGAAAGTTTCAACTCGAAATTCCAAAAGTGCCGGGCTACCATGTCGCTGGCCAGGCACAATCAGACACGCTATAACTTGCGATCCTGATGGGTACTAATTCTAATATTTTGGGAATAATTAGTACTAATTAAGTACTAATTTTTGTGAAAGTTTCAACTCGAATTTCCAAAGCGTCTGGCTTGGAAGCGACATGATTGTCGCTGGCCCGGAAGAATCAAATACGCTATAACTCGTGATCCTGATGGGTACAAATTCTAATATTTTGGTACTAATTAGTACAGATAAGGTACTAATTTTTGTGAAAGTTTCAACTCAAAATTCCAAAGTATCTGGCATGGAAGCGACATGATTGTCGCTGGCCCGACAATTCGAATACGCTATAACTCGTGATCCTGATGGATACTAATTCTAATATTTTGGTACTAATTGGTACTAATTAGGTACTAATTTTTGTGAAAATTTCAACTCGAAATTCCAAAAGTGCCGGGCTACCATGTCGCTGGCCCGGCAGAATCGGACACGCTATAACTCGCGATCCTGATGGGTACTAATTCTGATATTTTGGTACTAATTGGTACTAATTAGGTACTAATTTTTGTGAAAGTTTCAACTCAAAATTCCATAAGTGCCGGGCCAGCGACATGGACCTCGAAAAGTGATGGGGGCAAGCCAACTTGTTTTTCAAGTATGATGTAAAAACGTTTTAAAATGTGCAGTTTATTCGGTGTCATTATAAAGGTATTTAAACTGTCTCTATTATATGTCCTAAAATTCATACTTTTATTAAAAATTTAGCACACTTTCGTTTCGGCTTGTAACAGCTCTTTTCTAAATAATTATATAGGTAAAGGATTCCCTCACGTACACCATACTCGGCCTATTCTCGAAACATTTCCAACAAGCAATTTGCTTTCAAAATGCTGTTTGAAATGTAGACAAAAAGCTACTTACTCCAATCTAAGTTATAAATCTTACTTAGCCATTATTTGCTACATTAGATAAGCTAGAGAATGACGAGGCTTTCTGTAGCAGTCTCCACACGACCCAACACTGTTCGTAAAAGTTATCAGACATTAACTGGATATATTTTAGCGCATAAGGGATCTTTTACTACAACATAAGGCCACATAGTCATTCTTTTGGTTTGACAATTAGCAATAATACATAGAGTAGGAAGAAGTTGGCTGGAAAAAGTCGGGATTTGATAAAACTGCTTAGGTTTACTTAGAGTTTTGGGGTACGTGAACGCCGGTCACAGAGAGTATTTTCAGATAGTAACTGTGCAGATTCTCCTAAGGAGGTTGGTCTAACCCTAAACAGAGAGGAAATATTGTAAAAAAAATTCTTGAGAAGTAGATCAAAAGATAGTAAAGCTGCCGTTAATCAAATGAGGGGATATGTTTAAAGTAAAAATCATTCACGCGTAGAGAAAGGAATTAAAAGGGGCATTTAAAATTTTTATGGTGTATGCATGTGTATTAATAAAGAAATGTTTCGAAAAACGGTTTTCTCTCGAGAAAATCAGAAAGTAAATACATTTATACTGCATAAAATGAAACAGAGATTGCCCTCTTTTTTTCTTAACACCATAACATCTAATACTTTTCTTGAAAAGGCTTTTAAAAAAATTCTCTCATCTTTCTCACAGCCTTTCATACTTTCCTAAAAGTAATTCGCCCGCCATCTTTATGTCCTTTTGGTGGTCAACAAAAGACCGAAGACCTAATAAAAAGGTCCAGAGATAAAAAAGAGACATTCCATAGATGGAGAGCAGAGCTCAATAGAGCTCTCCTCTTCGTTCCGTCTGGCAGACATTGATTTGTTACATTAATCGCTGTGTCAGCTTGTGAACAGGAGGACCCGATTCATGAGATTGGGCAAAATCTTCATTTTTTATATATGAGCCACTTTTAATTTTCAGCATTTAGTTCTTTCTCGATTGTAGTAAATTTTGAATATAGTTTTTAAGCGCATTAATATATTTTTTTAAATGTTTTTATTTAGTTTAAACGAGCCTAAACATTTAAATGGCAACTTTAATTAATATAAAAAAAATTGAGTTGGGATGATTATTAGTTCAATAACAAGCATGGAAAAAGACATTTTCGATTAAATATGCTGTAAAAATATTAAATTTAAATTCAAAAATTGTACTCCGCATAAAAAAATCTCTTTCATAACGATGCATGATCATATTACGATTTACTGCAAAAAACTTGTGTTATTATATTTTGCATGTAATTAATTCACTAAATTGACAGAATTTTTGTAAAAGTAACGTCTAAAGCATAATTCATGGAAAGGATTCTTTTTCGTTTGCGTGTGTGTGTAGCCAGTTGTTAATGTTATTACTCTAGAAATTTAATATTCGTTAGAGTCATACATTTTTATGCAAGGAGGGGGGAGACTTTCTTCCCAATCTTTTCCTCGGATTTTAATCAATATTTTTGTCTTAAAAGAAGTGGATAAGTTTCATATGGTTTGCATAGAATATTTTACTCAAAAGTTGCCCATTTACTGTAATGCAAAACGAAAGCGATGAACAGTAATATTTTTCTTCTTAAAACAAAAAGTAATGTAAGAGGTATAATCGGGAAACATTAAACTTGAAATTTAGCTAATTTTTTTCCAAACAATCAACTGCTCTAGAACTTCTGGATTTATTTTCAGCTAAAATGTGATGACATCTTAGTTTCACCTCCATTTCTCAATGAACTATTATCTGAAAGAAATACAGCATTTTGTTTTGCGAAATGGCAGATTGTTGATGTAAACTCCCAGATAGGAAGAAGGTTTCATAATATTAGCTTTATCGGAAGTTTTGAGGCAGAAATTCTCCTGCTTCTGTAAAATAAAAGTCGTTTAAATTAATAAAAGTTCCTTATTTAATTTTGGACTGAAACTTAGAATAAATTGTGTGCTTTTTGACTAATATTTCACAATCCAGTTTTGTGTATGTGATCTCGGTTTTCGAAAAGTTTTGCTTTTACGTGCATAAAGTAATGGATAAAGTGATATATAACTAAAAAATACCAAATTCTGTAAACGGTATGATATTCATAAAACCTATAAGTTAGTTTTTACATAATCTTTTCACAGTTCAACATTTTAAATAACTTTTTACTAGGTTTGTTTACAAATTTTAACCATGCACCCTAGAAGATATTCGTAGTCCTTTACATCGAACCTTTACGACGCTGGTTATCTAAAAACAGCTTTACAAAGCCGCAGAACTTCTATTCCAATTCTAAAATCGTAACTCTTGGTTTTTCCAGACCTTTTTCTTTGTAACTACCATCTATGGAACAAACGTAAGTGGTTTTCCAATGAGTAACGTATTCCGATAGATGTTTTCCCAATAGTACTCCAACGCTTATGTAGCGAGTCTGATTTATGACTTTTACAGACGTCTCCTGTCTTTAAATACGGGAAGATTTATGAATCATTCATTCTGTTGCTCTGTAAATTAATGGAATATATTGCTAGTACGTGAGAATATTTGTAATCAAGATAGTGCTTTTAATTCATTTACCTGACAATATGCAAAGATAAAAAGATTCAGTATGAAGAAATTAATTTAACAGAAAAAAATTCTTAAAAGACCATGCGCTATAGACAATAATTTTTTATTATTTTGAGATGAATAACTTTTAAATTATATATGAATGTATTTTTTGTCTTCTTTTTGAAGCGAATTTTTAAAGGACTTAACATGCAATGCAGTTCCTTGAGTAAAATTACGCAAACTAAACCTCTCTACAATTGCATTGCAGAAAAGATTTTTTTTATGTTGAATTGTCTATGCGTACCCCAGTATACTTTTGCGACTGTTTATCTCGAAATTAAATATTTCATGATTTACTATCTTAACAGGATTTACCATCCTAAAAAGAGTATATTCAAACTTCCTTGTATATCTGTATGAAGTTGACAGTGTTCCATGGTTATATTTTGAATAAACTGTCTTCGGGAAAACTGAATGAAAATAGAAGTTTCGCAAAGGTTTTCCATAAAGCGAAAATTTCCATAGAAAGAAATGATTTTTCTATGTCCTTTAAAATGGTTAAAAGTTCAATAAATAATATTTTTATTAATCCTGATGAGACTAATTGCTTTGAAACTTTCCCTATCTACAAAAGGGAAAAAATTATTCAAATAAAATTAGTTACTGGCGCAGCAGATATATGAAAAATCTACTCATGCTTTCAGTTTTGAATTTTGAAATTTTTTAAAGAAAACTATCAAACTATTCAAAATGAGAACACAGAGCCTCCTAAAATCCACAATAAAAATAAAGGGCTGGCAACTAGTTTCTAACTGGGTCATTATAAGTCCGAGGAGCATTAGATGTAATTGTCTCGATAGACAATTCTCAAACGCCAGTTTTGAATTTGCATTTATGAATGATCATTTGTGAATAGTCAATAGAAATAATTACACTTAATGTTCTTCTATCTTATGAAGATCTAGTTAGCACCCTATCATTTTTATTGTGGATTTTAAAAAAGCTGTGTGCTCCTATTTTGCGTTTTCAAAACGTGTCTGATTAAGTTATAAAATTTCAAATTGTTGAACCATTTATTTAAATGTAATGATTTTTATATGAAGAGTAATTTTATGGGGGAAAATATTATGAAGAGTGTGCAAATAAGATAATATTAATAAAATTTTCTCTCACGTCCCACTTTGCACGACAAAATTTTTAACCCGGGTGTTGTTTTATCATCCCCAAAATTCTACTTACTCATGACACTGTAACTATTGCCTGTACATGAAGCCAGTGAGAAAGTTAACACCGTTTAAATTGCTGTGTTAACCTTCCAGGAATCTTTTACTTCCATTGCAGAGAGAAACGAATGAAACCCCTCGTGAAGAAATTTTCCTTTGGCGGAATGATGTCAGGGATTTGAGAATTTTGTACAGCCAAAATCAATTTTTGTTTAGCTTAATGGAAAAAAAGTTCAGAAACTGTTCGTTCCTTTTTGTTCTTTAGTGAGAGAGACAAGCAAATAGAGTGTCTTTCAACGCCATAATATATCCTATTGATGCCTAGCTTTCAGCAGCTGCCCTCCCACTTAACATGACGTGACTTATTTATCTCATGATGGAGGAATCCTTCAAAAGATAGCATAGACGTTTGACGTTTCCATTTTCATTCTAAATCGCATTTAAGATATTTTTTGGGCTTTGTAATATGAGCATCAAAGATAGTCCTCTGCAAAAATTCCAGGAATAAAAGAAATATATCATATTTTTTGGCAAAAGCGGCTCAACGTCCTAAAGTCTCAAATTTTGAGGGATCATCACTATAACGTCTCAAACTTTCATAGCGGAAGTTAAAATTTTACCACCTTGCTTTATAAAATTACAAAAGGAAAGTAATATGTTTTCGTGAACTTTTTCAAAGCTGAGATTTGTCAACGCAATGTTTTTTATTTATTCTAAAAACTCTAATAATGTTTCAATTTTCGATAAAAATCCTATCATGAATTTCTTTTTTAATATCATCTTTGATAAGCGCTAAAATACGATGATTTTTTGATGAGCGTTCAGCTCACGTTCACTATATGTTCCGATATCTTAACTCAGAAAAGAAGAGCCCGAATACGTAGTTTGGCTTTATCAAACTGCAAGTGGTCCAAGAAAGAATTCCCAAACTTTTGATGCAAAGACCATGGATTTGTGAAAAGTGAAAGGCATTTTGAAGAGAAATGGAAAGACCTTTCCAAACTTAAGTGACCATGCCAAGAAAATTATGGCTAAGTTTGTCCCGTTTAATTTAAAATTTTAAATCCGCTTTTCTAAATTATTTTTGTATGTTTCTAAAAGAATCTCTTTACTCCTTTCCTCCTTGTAAGACTTTAATTTGTACACTAGCTGAGTGGCAAACCGATGTGTTGAATTTTCGATTTAAAATGAAATGGTTTTATTTCTTAAAGATTGAAAAGTGTTTAATCACTTTTAAAAATACATTAGAATTTTTAAAAAACAAAATACTGATTTAAAATTCTCTTTTTTCAAATTTTGGTTTTTGGCTTTTGAAATAATTCTTTCAAATTTCCGTTTTCAAATTTTGCTTTTTAAACAAAGAAAGAAGCTCATTCAATTAGAAAAAAATTCTAAAGGTTTTAACTTCTCCTTTCCTGAAACTAAAATTATTTTTGGTGTTTTAAAATTATTTCTGGATTTCAATTATTAAATGACTCGTTCTCAACTAATAATTTTTCATTTTGGCAACATGGCCGAATGTAAATAGAAAATGTCATGAGCGAAAAAGTGCTTAAAAAAATAGAAAAACAGTTCTCAGGAATTCAAAATTGAAGGCGGAAGAATCCTCATCAGTTACTCATTAATTAGAAAAAAATTTCACGAACTTGCTGGAATTATTAGTGAGTAAAGTAATAAGTCGAAAAATTACGAACTCCCCATTCAGTTACATTAAGATACTATGGCGATAAGCGCGGGAAATTTCAAAAGAGAGTTTTGTAAGTACGCTTTTTTAGAATGATAACATTTATTTTATTAATTGTATTTGGTATATTTTTGAAGCTGAACATCTAGCAAATGCCGATAAATCGTAAAATTGACATTAATAGGTGCGGAAAACCGAAATATTTGTCCATCAAAATTGTCGATTTCGAGAAATTCGGAAAACTGCTTTGGGGGAAAAGCTTCGTTTGCAAGGAAAAACTTTTTTAACTTTATAAAAATGTGTATATCCTTAAAGATGAAGAGTTGAAAAACACATTGAAATGAAAAATTTGTCGATTGGTGGGCGAAAAAGTTTAATTTTGCATGCATGAAAATAGTGGAAAATTGCGAAACGGAAAGGAGCTGGCCCACCCGGAATGCCATCTGTTCCTGCTGTCCGCTTCTTTTGAGTTCGGTGGTTTTAATTTAATAATTAAAAAAGTTTAAAGTTTTGAAAGTTGAGGGTGGCACCAGTGCACGCGTCTCGTCCGTCCGCGTCCATCGGTACCAGTCGCAATATCCTGCTATGCTCGGATCACGAGATTAGCCCGTCCCCGTGTCTGCTGACTGACAAACTAACATTTGTTTACCTTCAGCTGTTAATAGTAAGATAATCATAAAGCTTTCATGCCCATACGTATATACCAATAACGCTTCTCATGAAACTCTAAACGCTTTTTTCTATGCACACTATTCTTTGAAACTGGCAGATCCGGCCAAAGTTACTTCTACAAAGTATAATACTTTTCTCGGATTTTCTTTGCGTATTCATAGACTAAACAACAAGTTGTTTGCATTTTTGCTTATATTTTATAGTATTTTCATCAAGCTTAAACCATGACAAATTATGGTGGGCTAACTTGAAATTTCATAACCGCCAGCTCTCGGTGGAAAAAAGAATCTTTAGCTCATAGCTCATAGCTCATATTTATTATTCCGATGGTAATAACTGTATACTTAAAATTTAAAATGAAAAATAATTAGATTTCTCGATTATTATAAATGTGAATTAATATAACAATTAAATTATTTATAATATGTGAATATCTCAAAATTATCTTGTTAAATGAAATTTTAAACGATTTTTTTAAGTCGAACGACGGTATTTCCTCCAATGCACTCAGCTGCTTTCAACTGTATATAACAGTGGAAACTATCAATGTTTCGAGGGAGCAAGTACATATTAAAGAAAAATTCACATTGGGTTATATACTGTATTTAATTTTACAGGAAGAAATATCTGCAGTGGTATTTTCCATCTGATGTTATGTAATTCTTAAGATCAAGAAATTGACAGATGGTTCCAAACAGGCAAAACTAAGTTGGTTGCCCCTTACGCACATATATATATTACGCTTACCACCCCCCACCCCCCTTAACTCCTGATTCCAAACAAGATGAATGGTTTCCAGTGACTGCGAATCATGGAGATCTTGTATTTTACACCGTGTTGATTTTTGAGAAGCTCTTCCGATTTGTCAAAGGGGGGCAACCCGTGATTATATTACCCTCTTTTTTCCCTAGAGTGGCATATTTCAGAGAACAGAAGATGGATCGAGGCAGAGGGTGCCGATCTATAAGAAGTAGAGATGCCAAGCTAGGCAGTCAAGAGTGACTGATTATCTCCACCGATTGAATTTTTTATATTACTTTAGCAACTAGTATGTAGACGCTTTTAAAGGAAGTCAATAAACACATATTTTCATTTTATTTTATAGCGGTAGACTGAAAATGCGTTTTGGGAATCAATCTTCTATTGTTAAAAGATAAATTAATCTCGAAATCTTTAAAGCATTATAAACATTGTTCTTAAGTATCAGGGAAATTGGAAATATTGATATCTATTTTGATTGACTTATACACGAACTCATCCATTTATCAACAATGATAGATCTGTTTATAATTCATGCAGCATGTCAGTCGTGATTCCCTGAAACAGAGTCGCAACATCTACCATCCCCGCATTTTCTCTAATTTTTTTATGATTCATTGTTTCTTTATTTTAGCTACCAGAAAGAGAAAGAAATCTTTCTCGTTTGATAATTTTACACCTCTATTTAAATTTCTAGGTCGTATTTTATTTGATCTCGTCGGAATCTCTAATTACGATGATAAAAGTATTTTGTAGGATTCAGTACTTACAAAGCTTAATGATTAGTGAGCATAAAAAAATTATGTTATTGTCAGCCTGAACGACCAAGTAATTAAGAAAACTAATGTTATTAATTTCAAGGTGTATGTAACGCTTCATTTACTTATAATCAATAAATTTAATGACTATCTTGGATTCATTTTTACTTCAGCAGACGGTGTTTTTCTCTGCATATTGCTTTAACATTAGATATTAAAATCACAGTTATGATTGAAAGTAATCTCTCAAAACTGGATTTTTTTCTCAAAACTGGATTCCCGTTGAAGTTAACTTCAACGGGATTCTAAATCCACGTGACGGATTACGTAAAAGAGTGAACTAATTTAACAGTGAAAGAGTGAATTCAATAAAACTGGAAAAAATCCCGTGAGGTTTTCCGAACATCAGAATTTTATGCACGCACACACGCAAGCACCCCCCCACACACACACACACACACATATATGTATGTGTATGTGTGTGTGTATGTTAGTTAAACCCATAGGAAAAATATTCATAAAGGTGCGTCTACATATTTTTCCCAGAAAGTCATGAAGCCTCATTCTGCTTTGAGTATCGTGATTACCTCTGTTAAATAACATGAGATGTGTAACTCTGCCTTTATTTAATGCGCTCAAGAAAACTCAACGCATATAGTAGCTCATAGATTAGCAACAATTAGTAGTTCACTCCGAGGTTTGCTCGTTTCCCAGATTCTCTAAACGTTTATTACTAAAAAGGAACTAAGAGAATAATTCAAATAGGACATATACTTAAATTTATTATTCTTCAATTTATAATAAAGGACAATTAATTCTGTAATATAATGCCTATTGGATACATTAAAAGGACACGTGAATGCTTCGCATGCATCCATACCTAATGCAATATGTAATAAGAATTCTCAAGTGCAATGAATTACATTTGTATTTTAAAAGGAAATTTATTGGCATTGTAGAGTACTAAATCCTTTTTATTAGGCATTTTCATTCGCATTAAACTTCAGTTATGAAAATTTAATAATTTTTAATTCTTTCCTTAACCGTTCAAAATTCCTTTTTGCCTTTTTCTACCTCTTTACCTAAACAGCATATGCGATTCATACTGGAAGCTATGAACGACTTTTGAACAAACACAAAAGAGAGGTCAACTTAAAACGCTAGTAACGTATTTACACTTCTTTGATAACTTATTTTACTGGTTCATTTTCTCTTGCAGATCCGTGTGAAGGGGTGGAATGTCTGAATTCTCAAGTTTGTCAACTGGACGACAACAGAAATCCGACGTGTCGCTGCAACATCATCTGCTCTGAAGATCTAAGACCAGTATGCGGATCCGATGGTAAGACCTACACCAATGAATGTACCTTGAGAGTGGAGGCCTGCAAGTCAAGGAAAAACATTCGTATCGTCTACCCTGGGGAATGTAGCGCTGGTGAGAATCAAAAGCTTTTATGCTTAAATTTTTAAAAATATTATATTCCCAATTTAAAAATTAGGCTTGTTTAAAGACTTTGAGATAAAAATAATATTTTAGCTCGATCACTTCCATTTAACTCAGAAGCTTTAAGATTTAGAATAGAGTTTTATGTGATAAAGTAGAAAATATCACACTTTCATAATTTAGAAAATAAGCCCAATATCTCATATTCAAGATAATATTATTTCCTGCAATATTCTTTTGTTTTTAGCTCTAATGTGATCAAATATCATATTAGTATTATTAGCCTTAGTATTAACTCCAAAAGTCTAGCTTCAATTAGATAAGAGTTATCATCCTTTCTCTCTCAGGTACAAACCCATGCGAGAGTTTGCAGTGTGGACCGTTCCAAGAATGTGACATTAACAAATTTGGAATCGCATCTTGTCAGTGCCCACCCGGTTGCGAGTCTGTGATGCGACCAGTTTGTGGCTCAGATGGACAGACCTATAACAACCTTTGTGAACTCCAACGAAACGCTTGCCTCATGCGGAGAATGGTCAGCGTGTTATACAACGGACAGTGTGGTAAGTAAACTTTATGTTCGTATATATCTTCTGTTCAGTTCATTTTCAACAAGATAGATTCAGAGCTAGAGATTAATCTTACTTTTAACTTTTTTAACGATTATTTCTAATTGTTATCTTAAATATGAAACATGGCAGTTGTTCAGTGTCATATAATGTCATTATCTCAAGCCTTTTCATGTAAAATTTGATTCAACTTTTAGTTATGCTCGTGTATTGCCCCTTTTTTGTTAAATTCAGTGAAATATTTTCAATGGATATAAACAAGTTTTATTAAGAACTTTCAAAGTTTCAGCATCTACATTTGCTGTAAACTGAAAAAATTATATTTGCCACATGTTTGAACCTAATTCATTGTTTTAATTTTTCTAAAAGGGGATACTGGACCGTGTCATAATTATCTGTGTTCATTTGGAGCAATTTGTGTGCTGAAAGCAGGCAAACCTGGATGCGAGTGCCCCAGCTGCACAGAAGAATTCGAGCCCGTCTGTGGCACCGATGGCATGTCCTACACCAACGAATGTAAGATGAAGAGAGAAGGCTGTGAACAGAGGAAAGAAATAGCTATAGCTTACATGGGACTATGTAGTAAGTATTTAAGACTCCCTGCTGAGAGTGGCGTAGATTTTCGAAACATTTAATTGTGAATATCTTTTGATATTTTTAATCTTTGAAAGAAATTTTAAACGTCACATTTAATATTTTCTGCACATGAGCAGTAGGAATTCTACTATAGCAATAAAATCATTGTTGGACCATCATAAGAGGAAAAGATTCTGGGTTGTATTTTAACAAGTCTAAAAAGAACATTCGGTGCACATGGTCAGCAAGGAAGAAATAATTAAAACTTCTTGATTCTTTAGAAATAAAAACAGATCTCGTCTTTTTTATTCATAATTTTATCTTTTGACTTTTTAGACTGTAATGCCGCTTTACCTTGTTTCTTATTTTCATACTATAATTTTACGGAGAAATTAAACTACGTATGCTTTACTTTCTCTTTATCAATTTAAAAGCTTCAAGCAGAATGTTTGCGGGCATTAACGTATAAAACATTCATTAAATATTTATTCGTCGTGGTTAAAGCGTAATTTAAAGGGCTCTTTGGAGGATCTTCCTTTTTAAAATTTTAAAACTCTTGAGCATTTAAGTTAACTCGGGTAAACAAACCTAGACTTTTTAACACAAATTTATATTTGAAGAGTTATATCTTAAAACTAGCTGAAAACCCGTACTTCGCTACGGAGTACATTTAAATTAAATACAACGGTCAATCTATGTAATTAATGCCAAAACAAAACGAAAAAAATATTTTTGTAAAGAAATCGTAACGGATATTTTTATAGATTAAATAATGTAGAAGAAAATATTCAAATTAAATCTAATAGAACATACTAAAGAATATAGTACAGTTAATATAGTACAGTTTTAGGAGCATTTATTTTACTGTATTTTAATATTTTTTTTTGGATAATGTCCAATCGTCTGCCGCATTAGAAATTTTAGAAAATATTTTTTGTCAAAATATTTTGTTGTCATGTACGTGACGATAAATTAATTTAAAGTATCACAAAAAAAAGAAACCACGTGATCAGTATTTAATAAATTAAATTCTAAAAATTAATCTATAAAAATTCACCAAAAAATCAAAAAATGGAGGTAAAGATTCGAAAAAATATCATTTTAAAGGAATCTTTATGATCTTTCTCGAGATTTAAATTTTATAACCCTCAAATTATTATTTTAAATGCAAACTTAAAAAAAGTTACTAAAACAGCTTAAAAATTTAATTTTAAAAAATCTAAGAAGTATCTTCCAAAAATCTTTCTTAGTGCACCCTTACACTATAAGAAGTATCGCCATGCAAAATTTCAGCCCTTTAGGTCCAGCGGTTTGGTCTGTGCGTTGTCTGTCAGTCAGTCACTCAGTCAGTTACGGAACTGATTTATATATAGAGACTAGCTGAAAACCCGTAGATAGCTACGGAGTACATTCAAATTAAATACAACGGTCACTATATGCAATTAATGCCAAAAATATGTATAAATATATTTATAATAAATAGAACGATCAATGTATAAAATTGATGTAAAAATAAACGAAAAAATATATTTATAAAGAAATCGTAACGGATATTTTTATAGATCAAATAATGTAGAAGAAAATATTCAAATTAAATCTAATAGAATATACTAAAGAATATAGTACAGTTAATATAGTACAATTTGAGGAACATTTCTTTTACTGTATATTAATATTTTTTTTGGATAATGTCCAATCGTCTGCCGCATTAGGAAGAAAAAAAAATATTTTTTTGTCTATTTCGTTGTTATGCACGTGACGATAAATTAATTTAAAGTAATTGAAAAAGAAATCACGTGATCAGCATTTAATAAATTAAATTCTAAAAATTAATCTTTAAAAATTCACCAAAAATCAGAAAATGGAGGTAAAGATTCGAAAAAGATTTCATTTTAAAGGAATTTTTATGATCTTTCTCGAGATTTAAATTTTATAACCCTCAAGTTATTATTCTAAGTTAAGTTATTAAAACAGCTTAAAAATTTAATTTTAAAAAATCTTAGAAGAATTTTTCAAAAATATTTCTTAGTGCACCCCTACACTATAAGAGAAATCGCCATGCAAAATTTCAGTCCTTTAGGTCCAGCGGTTTGGTCTGTGCGTTGTCTGTCAGTCAGTCAATCAGTCAGTCAGTCAGTTACGGAACTGTTTTATATATAGAGATTACAGTAAAAAATACTTTGTAATGTTTATCAAAAACATTCTTGTTCCGGATACTATGAAAAGTTCCGTATCACTACGAAAATACTTCACGAAATATTAAGATTAGGATTGGATTCATCCAGAACTTTCAGAAATCTTCCTTAAGAAAAAAAAATGAAGGTATAATCAATTAGGTGCCCAAAATCCTTTTTGAAATATTGTAGTTGTCTCGTAACAGTTTCTCTCATAGTTTCTTTTCCATATTTCCGTCAGGTCCCTTACCAGTGAAAATATACTTAGAAGTCTCGTAGATAACTAATTCCACTTGTAATAGGAATCGTTTAACTGTAACTCTTAATTGTTACTTATGAAATTCTTTAAATTTATCTTCATTTTCAGATACCTGCAGCCAGACCCAATGTGAATATTATGCAGTATGTGAGCTGGACAACGGTCGACCTAATTGCGTTTGTCCAGAGAAATGTGTAAAGGTAAGTTCCAATCCGAAATCCAGATGCTGTATTCAAATAACTACATTCTCTACTGAATTAAAGATTCCTAAATTTTAACTAATACAGAAGAACAAAGAGAATTATTTTTCTCAACATAATTCGGAAATAAGTGTCTGAGATATTTCAATATTATCGCCGCGAGATACATTTCTTTTGATATGGGGTGTAATGAATATCCATATAAATATCGTTTTGTCATAATTTGAACTTAAAAGTTATGTAACGTTTTAGAAATATTAAAGGAGTTGTTGATAGCTAGCTTTTAGACAGCTAGCTTTTAGATTTCTAGGAAGATGCTGCAACTCTCTCAAATATGGAACCTGAATGTCGATGTTACTGTTAATAAAAGCTTAAATATCTCTGGATAAATTCTAGAGGCATTCTAGAGAGGATGTATAATCTCTACGTAGGTCATTGAAAAAGCTTTATTGCTTACGTATACTAACTTCAGTCTTGTACGAAACATGCAGATGCAGAAAATTAATTATCTCGAGTTAAATCTTATCTCTAGTAACATACGTATATCATATCTCTCTAAATGCTTAAAACTTAAACTGACTGAAAAGTAACTTAACACTAGAAAGACGGCTGCCGTCATTTTGATGGTTTCGGACATAATATTGAGCGCTATGTCTGCATTTATGTCCTCAGGCTTCTGAAATTTTATAACTTTATTTTAATTTTACGCGAAATATGCACACACATTTACAAAATTATATTTGATAGTAAAGAGGGGGAGAAAATGTGTTGTATATCTACTAAGACTGAAAGCAGTCAATTTGACGGCAATATAGAAAACAGGCAGAGATCTTTAAAATAATACCGAAAAAATGTTAGTTACTTTTTGTCTTTTCTCCTTTTTGCAAATAACAGAAATATTGGCTCTTCGGAAATATTGGTGTTGAAAAATAAGGACTGCACAAAACATGCATATATTTTTACGGATAAACCATACCAGGTTGTCAGCTCGGCATACCTGCATAAAAATATATCTAAATATATACTAATTTATTATATATTGGTATAAAATAGTTCAAATTTAAAGTATTTGACCATTTAAAAAAAACATTAAAAATTTTAAATTCTTGGTTTTATTTTTAACCGTCAAAATGACGGCGTTCAGTCTTTTTAGTAAGAAAAAAATTCCCGTCTTTCCAGTGTTAAGCGGTTTATTTCTCGTTTCTAATCTGATTTTTCACCTATTTCCATTAAATAAAAATGAACAACCGGTCTAATATTATCAATAATAATCCAAAATCTAATTGATAAATATTCTTATAAATATTTTGGACGTTGTTTTCGGGTAACCTGAAATACTAGGACATATGAGCCTGTATAAATAAAATGTTTGACTTACCATTCTCACGATAGATAAATTTTCACCAACAAAAGTTCTTCCTCAAAACTTCTCCCTCTTAATAACCAAGTTATTCTCTTATCTTTAAACTAGATCGTAAACCCAATTATACCGCTAATATTTATTCAATTAAACTGATAAACACGAAAGTAAAGGTTTGGTCGATCTTTCTATAATAGCTTTCAGCGGAATCAGAGTGAGGGGAAATACCGCTAGTATTTAAATAGAAAATAATTTGAAATCCATTTATAGATATTTCGATTATTTTATTCATTAACAAAGGTTAAATAATCTCAACGTTAAGGGAAAAGTATGAAGCAGTGGTTACGCATGTATACTAAAATGGATTTGAGACACATCCTTTTTCATTTAGGAAGGCAAACATACCCTATATTTATCAATCAGTAAAAGTAAAAAGCTCATACATGTGTGAGTGGGTGTGCGTAAGAGAGAGATTATAAAAATAAACATTATAATCATTATAAAATTAAAACTATTACATTGAGATTACACGCTGATTTTTATGTATTTGTTGTGTCAGTGTCTTACACATTCTAGATAGCAATCTCCAATATTTTTCAAATTTAATTAAATATACTTTCTTGTAGTATTTCAATTAGCTAAAAAAGAAAACTTTTGGAAAATGGCCTACTTATAAAAAAATTACGGGGGAATTTTCGTAAAGGTAATCTCAAATTTATATCTTCAAAAAGGCATAAGATATAGTTCTTTGCCCTTTACCAAAAAGAAGATCTGATGGAGATAGCTATTTTTGATTCTATACCGTTCAGTTAGTCTGATTGTAAATGCATATATAATGCAACAAAAATATATTCTCTTCAATAAAAAGTTTGACCGAGTGTTGAGCATGCTATTATGGATTTCTGGATTTATCTCTTAAAACAAATCTATTCTATGAAAATAAAAATTAATTTGAAATTCATAGCTACGCAGTCTACATATAATATAAGAAATGTGTTGCGTTTTAAGAAATGTCCATAACTTTTCATGCTTTAAGTTGTCCAGCTTTACTACTTGAAAAGCTTTGTTTTCTTCATTCCTTGGCAGTTTTTATTTGTTACTGAGTACAATACTTCATGGAAAAAAATTATATAAAACTAAAATTACTAAGTCACAGTTAGATAATATTTTAAGCAAAGAGAGAAAGAGAAATATATACAATTCAGTTTACGACATTTTATGACAAAAAAAATGATATTGAAGTGATACCAGATTTTTGATAACGCTTTGTTTTAGAGACTTTTAGGCCGTCTGCACACGGAGCAACTCAAAAGAAACTGGTAACTGACTCAAATCACAAACCAGTCCTTGATGAGTCGCAACCTATGTAATTGAATGGAGCCACGCGCACGGCGCAACTGGTGACAAACCCGTCCGACGGGTTTGTAACCAGATTTTGCACACGGCGCATCTGGTTACAAACCCGTCGGACGGGTTTGTCACCAGTTGCGCCGTGTGCGTGGCTCCATTCAATTACATAGGTTGCGACTCATCAAGGACTGGTTTGTGATTTGAGTCAGTTACCAGTTTCTTTTGAGTTGCTCCGTGTGCAGACGGCCTTAAGTAATCAAAAGGAACAAATAATGGGGAAAAAACTGACCCTTAGATGATAAATTTCATATTCCCAACTAACAGTGGATCGCGTACAAAAGAAAATACACACTGAAGACAAAAAAGGTTTACTATATGAATGGCAGGTAGTAAGAGTTCTTTTAGTTCCCGTTAACAGTGGAAAGATCCATAAAAATTTATACAATACGGTAAAATGTTTTCGTAATGAAATATTTATGCAGTGTGCCTTTCATTTTTATACTAATCAAATTTTATAAGTTCTGGACAGTTGCAATTCAATAACTTTTTCAAGATATCGCTATCGGATTTACATATTATTATTTTTACATATGCTTATTTTGTAGACGGAAACTAAAGTTTGCGGGAATGATGGCGTGACTTACATGAATGAATGCGAATTGAGAGTGTCGGCATGCACCAAGAGGCAGTATATCACTGTTGCCTCAAGAGGACCTTGCGGTAAGTTCTGATCGTAGTTGTTGTTAAGAGCCATACTGTCCTGAAAATGAAATCGCATTCTATCCGATTTTTGTTTACAATGGCTCAAACGATGTAACCTCCTTCACCCATCCTCTCGAGAATATTCAGTTACTCACCTTTTTAATCAGGGTCGGGGAAATTTTGTAAAGTAAACCGTCTGAAAGTGACAGTTTCAAATTTTCATCTATAATCCATACTACCCTGAAAATAAAATCGCATTCTATGAAATTTTTATTTACATTGGGTCAGACGATGTAACTTCCTTCACCCATCCTCTCAAGAATATTCAGTTACTCACCTTTTTAATCAGGGTCGAGGAAATTTTGTAAAGTAAACCGTCTGAAAGTGACAGTTTCAAATTTTCATCTATAATCCATATTACCCTGAAAATAAAATCGCATTCTATGAAATTTTTATTTACATTTGGTCAGACGATGTAACTTCCTTCACCCATCCTCTCAAGAATATTCAGTTACTCAACTTTTTTAATCAGAGTCGGGGAAATTTTGTAAAGTAAACCGTCTGAAAATGACAATTTCAATTTTTCATCTATATTCATACTACATTGAAAATGAAATCGCATTCTATGAAATTTTTACTTACAATGGGGTCAGACGATGTAACCTTCTTCACCCATCCTCTCCAAAATATTGAGCTACTCATCCTTTTTAATCAGGGTCCGAGAAAAATTGCAAATCAAACTGTCTGAAAAAATAACAGTTTAAAATTTTCATTTATAATCTAGATGTGGGGATTTCGGTAAGACTTTTCCTCATCTACCTAGATCTAAACATTCCTGCTAAAAATCTTGCAGTCATCCGTGCTGCAAATCTCAACTATAAAGGGGCAGGACTTCAATGCAGTATACAGCCAGTTATATTTTATTCTGTTATTACCACGTTTTTATTAACTCGCTTTCTTGTTTGTGTGTTTATCCAGTACAAATTTTGCAATCGATTTTTAACTAACTTCCCGACTAGCTAGACATTTGAAACTTTTAGAATAGCTCAGAACACGATGACAATGCATTATTTTAATACTTTTAGCCATCTTTAAGCAGATTGGATTCATTTTCAGTTAATTTCATTTTGTAGAATGGTACAGCCATCTATCGGCCGGGACGGGAACGAAAAGTTAAACGCAAGTTAACTTCAAATCTCGAGCTAAACGATTGATTACGCATTTGATCATTTTCTTTCAATTTGATGGGATAATTCATAAAAAAAATTTTTAAAAATATTTATTAATACATAGAATTGTCAAGTTTATCTGATTCAACAGAAAATTTAAAAACGTGGTATATAAAAAGTTCTTTTTATCTTGTAATTATTTATTTGTAATGTTTATATCTCATGACAAACGCTAAGTATTATCACCGTAAAGAGACACGTATGTTGTCAAGCCCCACGATTTGCTGGAAAAATTGTCAATTTTAAAAATTGCCAAAACTCTTAAAGTCACCTTGATAGTCCAGATGTAACTGATATAACAATGACGTAATGGTGTCATAAAAATAAGAGGACGTCAATTACGGTATATTACAAGAGCTAACGAGCCCCTGCCGAATGACCTTGCTTACATTACGGGACTATAAAAGGGAATGGGGAAACAAACAGTATGGTCAAAACAGAAGAACACGTGCCCTTTCTTAAACATAAACAAGTTTCCGATAATCTTGTGCTGTTTGCCAGCTCTTCTCGAGTCTCATGAAAAAATGGAGACTGATGCAATAGCTTTGCCCTAATCCACTATACCCCAGTAATAGCATTCAACTGTTTATTTTATTCCAATGTTTAAAACATTCTTCGGTTTCAGTGTGCTTTCAGATTTGTACTTAAATGATCGTTGGCACTCTGAGAAAAGTTATTGTTGTAAGACAGTGTTTAGTCGGGGTTAAACAAATAAAAAGCAGTTTTGACTCATCGTGTTTTTTTCGGAAAATAACTTTAGCTTGAATTGGCGTTCTGCCTGAATTTTTTAAACATGGGATAGACTCTCATTGGATAGAAATTTAGAGTATAACAACCACAGAGGAGAAAAACTGATAATATTAATAGCTATATAAACAAAAGAGAAAAAAGTCTAACTCTGTAAAAATGACTTAGCATTATGTTTTAACTTTGGAAATGCTTTTTGGTGCACTCTACATGTCTCGTTTCCAGATCTGTGCATCAATGTGCACTGTAAACATGGAGCACGGTGCGAGGACGGTCGATGCGTGTGCCCGACGGATTGTCCAGAGTCTCTAGAACCGGTCTGCGCTAGTGATGGTGCCACTTACTCGAATGACTGCGAAATGAGGAGAGCAGCTTGCGTCCACACCCAAGAGCTCAATGTACTCTTCTACGGCGAATGCGAGGACGTTGGTGGATCCGGAGCAGGTGGGTGCTGATAATACAAGAGAATCTATTAAAGCTGCTGCGTACTAACCCTATTGGAGTCGCTCACCTCAGTGCTAAACTATGGTGAAAATTTGTATTCTATTTACAGCTACAAAAATGATGATAATCCATTAAAAATGGTATTTTCAGATAGCCTGAACTTTTCTTCACCTTTCAACAAGATTCGTTTTATAAATTTCGTCCACCGAGGGCCGTGGCGGCCTTGTGGTACAGCGCGCTGGTTTTCGGTGCTGAGGGTACTCAGATCGAAGCCTGGTGAAGCGCCACTAAAACGCCTCCATTTGTGTAGTCCCTTCATAGAGGGCAATGCTGGTCTGCCTATATGGCGCCCTCATAATAAAATGGCCAGCAAAACTGCGGTGAATTATAGGTGAATGTCTTCGCGACAAGTGCCTCCGCATTGAAAAAAAAAAAAATTCGTCCACCGAAGGACTAATGAGCATTTAAAGCATACTAGACCAGATTTTTTTCCCCAAATAATTTAAATTTTAAAATATTATTCACATTTTTTTAAACGAAAAATGCCGCGAGATGTAAAATTTCATTCTCATTACCCTTTTCTTGAAAGCATCTCACTTTATCGACAACTTTTGAAGAATAGAGTAAGATGCAATTTACTGGTGTCTACAGAAGAGAAAAAATCACTTAAATTTTATATACGTATTGTAGTGATTCCGAAGACTAAAATTTTTCTGGACTCTTAGCAGCATCCCTCATTCAACCTCATACAAAAGCAAGGATAATCTTTCATGCTTGAGTTCGTCCTTTATTATACAGAGAAAATAAATTATTAATCCCCACAGAAAAATTTTCATAGAATGGCAAACTTCTAGTTATACCCGAAGCCGGTCGCCGACTATAGAATTTTTCAATAAACTATGTTTTAAGATAGTTTTCTCAGAATTAACAGAATAAGAACTCTTAGTAGCGTGGTTGATATGCCTATAAAAAACAAAGAATTCTTGAACAAAAGGCCGATGAGAATTATTTAGAATAATTAAAGAAATTGGCTGGAATTGACGTCTGGTAAACATATAGGAATATGGTACACAAAACAGAGAGATGGAGTTTATTAGAATACAGAAAAGCAGCAATTGTAGATTTGTTACTTGTAAGATATATAAGTATGTAGATTTTGTAAAAAACATGCGACCCTTTTGAAAGGAAGGAAAGAATCATATACATTTTACATGCAAGGATAGGATGGAAAATATATAATACACATAACATTGCTCAAACTACAAAAACCTGTATTCAAACTCTCGAGGAAACAATCCCAGTGGTTCGAAGTATTTGTTACGAAAGACCTTTGAACCCCTAGTCCAGACCTGCCAACTTTCCGGATTTACCCCGGCAATGCCAGATTTTTAATGCATCTTTCGGGTTTCCGGAATGGACACTATTATCACCGGATTCCGAAACGTAAAAAAAATAACGCGGGTTTTAACAATCCCTCACAGTAATGCAGAGTGTTAGAGGATTTTCAGTTACATAACAAATATATGTACTCAGTTCAGGTCATCTATGTCAAGGGAAACCTTAGAAAATTTGCTAATATGCAAATCGAACCCACAAGGACACTGTTATGAAAAGCAATTTCACAATGAATTTTTAAAAAGAGCAAAATCAGCTACAGTAAATACTACAAAAATTCCAAGATTTTCTGCATTTAATTAAACCAAACATTATAAAGTAATAGAAGTACTCAAAATATAGACTGCTGGGATCCCTGCTAGTGTAACTATGATGTACATTAAAATGTATGATTACAAATTTCAAATATATAACTTTTGTTTAATATTATAATTTCAAGATGAGCTGAACAGTAAGGAAATATTTTGAACTATGTAATATTATCAAAGAGAAACTATAAACTATAAATAAGTATACATTATAATTCTTTTATTATAATTTTTTACTATGCTGTTTTGTGTTATGTCGTTTTGTCGATTATTTTATGCACGGTAGAATATTGCAGGATTTTGCTTTTACTGAGGTTGGCAGGTCTGCCTTAGTCGCCAAACTTTTCTCACGTCTGATAAGAATATGAATCCTTCCAAAATAAAACTGGAAACCCCCTTTCTTGAAACATAATGAATAGTATTTTATGGATACATTTTATATTATTTCTTTTTAAATTATAGCAGTATATACTCCTCGTGTATCGACTAAAGGGATTAAAAATAAGAATGATCTCGCAGACCAAGCTTATGTCATTTTTTTACTCACATTTAATCCATTCTTTCCCAATTCAGGTGCCAAGCCTCCTGAAGAATCTGGATCTGGCCATTTCGCCTGCGAGGAGGACCCCTGCAGATTCGGAGGCCTCTGTGATTACGACTCCGAGGGTCAACCCCAGTGTGTGTGCCCTTTCGAGTGTCCGTCGATCAGAGCGCCTGTTTGCGGTTCGGACGGCAACTTCTACGACAGCGACTGCCTCATGAAGGAACAATCTTGCAAGCTACAAAAGAAGATCGTCATCGTGCCAAAGAACCGCTGCCAAAGTAAGCAAAGTGTGGGAGGTATCATTGATAGGGCTCGTGAAATATGCTTGAAATTTCTTTTCGAGCAAAAAGTGCAAAACTGAAACAGATAATACATAACTTAAAAAATGCTAAACACAGCATCCTCCAACAAGTAACTTACTAGTTTATGGTTAGCCAAGTCCGGTATAATCAAGTCCGGTATTTTCAAATAAGGTCCAAGTCCGGTATTTTCAAATAATATTATATTGCTGAATACATTTATATATTATTCAACATAATGATCTGCGAGCCAAAAGCACTTGGGCTCTGGTAGAGAAGCTATAGTTTCTCCACTGTTGCCATTAGAAGAACTTTAAAAATTGTATTTAATGCTACAACTGTGATATTACTTGAAAAGTTACTTGTAAATCGATAGAAGTTAGTGACGCTTAAATTTTTATCTCGATTTTTTTCAGTTCCCGAAGGAATCTATAGCGCTGTTTCCCAACGTCTCTTACGAAATTCTTGATTCTCCAATTGTAACGAGAGACGAAACCTGTTCAATATTGTGTGAACATGTTAATGAGGCACAAGTATTTCAGACCAACGACCTAGGAGATTAGTATATGATTTTGTAGTTCCTTCAGCAAACGACTGTTTCAGTTTCATAACGAAATATTCACCATAATCAAACATTTTAAAATCAATCAAAAACTTCATTTGTAGATCTATTGTAGTCAAATATTTCAGTAGTATTTTGAAATCTTTATCAATATTGGAGTATATCCTTGACTTGCAAAATACCTTCCAAGCCCGATTTGATTCGCGTTTCATTTTATCGGTCGTAAACAGGAAACGGAGTTAAAAATATACTCACTTTATAGCAAGCACTCCCTGATAAAATTCGGATTAATATCAGAAATACGTTTGAAACTCCTCCATAGACATGCATACAGATATATAAAAAACTGTTTATTGAAATAAAAGTTCAAGAATATATACACAAATAATGCTATACAACAATGCAGTTTAGTTGGAGCAGCTCTATAACTTCTGATCATAAGTAAAAGTATTACTTTTGTTACTTTGGAAATTATGATGTTGCCTTGACTTTCAGCAAATGTCTTAAAGGGGAAGAAAATTAGTTTAAGAAACAAATAGTCATTGTAATTATCAAAAGAATTGAGATTGACATAATATAATACTTTTTTTTCTTTGAAGTTCTCAGAAACCAGAAGGAAATTTATTTTGAATATTTTTTTAAGTTTCATTTTTATAGTACAAGCCTTGTGTAACCATGTAAATAACTTAGGATGAGGTATATACAGGTAAAATTTAAACGAGACACAACTATGATAAGTGTTAATTCAGATCATTTTATCATGTATTCGAGACACAGAATTTTAAGTGCATAAAAATAAAAGGTAAGAAAATAATTTATGGTGAAACTATATATTTAAAAATTTGAATGTCATACAGTACACATAATCTGATTGTTTTATTTCAAATTTTCAATAACTCAATTTTACTGCTAGCTCACTCTTTTCTTTGATTTTAGTTTAACAAAATGAAATGTAAGTCAGGGCCAGACCTACGCCGGAAATATTTTAACGTAAATTATTACATTCTTAACTCATTTCAATCTATAGCAAATGAACTATAAAACCTTGCAGTATTTTACTGAAAAATTCGACAATTTTTACTCCTCTAATTCATAACCACTTGCGCTGGAATGACAGGCTGTATGTGCAAATATACAGGGTGTCCATAATTAAACTTCCCTACTTTAAAGTTGTCTACAGTCGAAACTATTGTTCAGAAAGTTACGAAATTTTGTGTAGGACATATTGAAGGGATGGGAATTTGTTTGAGCGAATAAAAAAATTAGTTCAAAATTTCACCACCAGAGGGTGTTTTTGATGAATTACACATTTAGCCAACATTTACTATAGTCAAAAAAAAAATTATTTCAACAAGACATGTTCAACATGACAGTCATCATTTTCAGCTACCATTTGAAATCGTAAGATAGCATGTTCTACAGTTGACCGCAGTGGCTGAAAACGTGTCGTGAAATGCTGTCTTTCAGATCAGGTATATTTCTTGGTTTATCAAGACTGACTAGATGATTCACATGCCCCCAAAGCCAAAAGTCGCATGGGTTGAGGTCTGGGGATCGGGGAGGCCACACAATAGGAAAGTGGCGGCTGATGACACGTTCTTCTGTAAAGCGATTTTTGAGAACGTTCTTAACACGAAGGCTAATCTGAGGAGGAGCTCCATCTTGCATAAAAATTGTGCGTGAAAGACACTGACGTTATTGCAGATCGATTTTATTCAGTAACAACGTTGCATATCGCTCCCCGGTGACCGAGCATGTTACTGGACCTCTAGGACTTAATTCTTCGAAGAAATATGGGCCGAGAATAAAAAATGCAGAAAATCCACACCACACGGTTACTTTCGGTGAATGCATCGGGACATCTAAGATTAAACGCTGATTTTCTGGTTCCTAAATTCGGCAGTTGTGAGTATTCACCGAACCGTCCAAATAAAACTGTGCTTCGTCTGTTCAGAGGATATTCCAAGGCCATTCTGCATCAACCTCAAAGCGAGCAAGAAACTGAAGTGAGAACCGCTGTCGAGTCTCGAAATCATGTGTAAGCAACCTCTACACAGTGGCGTACGCAAGGGGGGGTTGATGGGGGTTATAACCCCCCCCCATTGGTTCTGATTACATATATTTAATTAGGTTTACGCTTTGCACTGATTGCTCAAAACTACTCTTTTATAGTAATAGTCCAGTCAAATTAGCACAAAATGGCGGCGATTCATGCATTAAATGAAGGGGTTGAGATTTTTATCAGGAATGTGTAGGGGATGGTCCCCTGAGCAACGCATAATAAAGCCCCCTCGATTTCAGGCGCCGCGGGGGGGGGGGGGGGGTATGAGGTCACTCTTTACAGTTTTTGGCGTTTATCTCGAAAACGATACGTCGCAAAGAAAAATGTCATTCCCAAAAATTAAAGCTTATAAAATTCCCTTCCAAATGGTATATCCATGTTTGTACCGAAGTTTACCGTTTTCGAGATATGAGCCGTTGAATATGAAAATTTTTCAAAAAAAGTGGTAGCGGTTCAGGTATCTCGTCAAACTTCCTCTTCTAACTCTTTCCCCTTCTATTCCTCAGAAAACTCGTGATAGAAAAAGTTGTAGAGCGAAAGATTTCCTTCAAAAATGTAGAAAGTTATGCTAATTTATCTTCACCAGGCAAATAGTTAGAGCGTTTTGAAGTTTAGGGGTTCTTTTCAACATTTTGCTTGTAAAATGCTCGTCACTCGAGTTTCGTTTCCATGGCCTGTAACTCTCTTAATCACTTTGTATGCTGTTTAATTAGATACGTATAGTATTCATAACCCATATAAATAATAAATTATGTATACCTGGACGTATAATGTATATCTCATAATATACAGAAGAACACTTGTAGTACAAAGGAGGAAGTAAGAAAACAAACCAAAATGTATAAAAGTTGGTCATATAATCAAAAAATTGTTATCAAAAGTAAGTTCAAACAACAGTTACATTAAATATATTATATACAATTTATTTCATCAACTGCTTTCCTGTATATTAAAAGCCGTCAATCTGATACTCCGGAAAAAGTTTCAAGCAAGTCAAAGTCTTCACTATCATTTTAGCTTCTGTAGAATGTCCGAATTTTCATGAACTGATTTCCCACAAAGGTGGCATCCCACTATAATGCCACGATCAAAGTCACTAAGCTCCTTTTACTTACTCATCGTCTCACAAACGCATAAATATGACCTGACAAACCACTACCAATACTTTTATAGCTTTCGGTTACGCATCAAATTACGTCACCTGCTAGATGCACTTCTTTAGGGGGGGTGTCCGGATACTTTTGGCCGGATAGTGTATAATGTATTATTGAATATTAATGAATTATATGAATTATTAAATTTACTTTATGTGGTCAGTACGAGCAAAGAAAAATGAAAGGTACCTGTGGTGATTGAGATCATGCTCATTTGGCGGGGCCTGGAACATGAGCAGGAACATTCGTTCCTCAGCTCCAGTAATGTCTCCTGGTGAAGATTTGGAATCATAAAACACTTTGGCGATGTTTGTTGTTTCATTGGCATACCGCTGGAAACATTGTACTATTGCTGCTTTGCTTTTACCATAAATCGCTGACGTAGTGTCACATCCTGAGAAACTATGATGCAGAGAATGTACTGGCTCAATGATAAGACCTGAAGATGTTGGGGAGAGTAGAGCCTGTCTTCTGTGTTGCCCCGTCCGGCCTTCATGAAACACATATTCGTGTCTCGTGGGGTGAGTGCCACAAGTTAGATGAGCAGGTCTTACCTATCTACTATCACCACAGTTGAATGAGAGGTGTTTTGCCACTCACCTCTGACAATACTGCAGTCAGCATCTCCTTTTTCTGTAGTAGACTGTATACCTCTTGCACCCACGGCCTGAACTAACATAGTAATGAGCTTGGTTTTGTTCCTTTCATTGGAAAGGAAGTTTTCCTGATGAACAGTAGCCACCGTGTTCTTATTGAAGTCAATATCCACTGATGTTTTACTTGATGCTCTCCGATGTTGTTCGTGTCTTTCCGTGGAGTTCGTGTCTTCATAACCATCAAAAACCACAGCTGAACTGCTGCCGTAATGATTGTTTATGTACGATACATATTGATTGCAGATGGAGGCGAAGGTGGTGTTGGTGTTCCACTTTACTCTATGAAGCAGGAAGCCGCCATGGATTACCGTGAAACTGTTCTTCACATTGATCAGTTAATTGCATTTTGGGAAAGTATCAGACAGTGCTGACCTTTTGATTTTTCTCATTATCCCCTCGGCGAATATAGACATAGGGTATGAGGCTAACTCGTGCGTTAGCAACTCCTCTACATCCCCTTCTTTTTTCTTGGTGATCAGAGTTCTTTGAAATTTCATCAGAGGCTCTACCACCACTACCTCATCATTAACTTTGATCATATTGCTCATCGCAGCTAAAGGAACGACTGAGTCCTTCTTGGATTGTTTCACTTCTGAGAAATTCATTCCAACAAAAGTGCTCATTTTGCGGGTTCCAATTTTCAAGGCCTGGTAGCAGTTGACGTTACTTGTTCCAATTACTCCCGTTGAAAGTGACATCAATTAATTACGTTCAGCAAAAGGCGGGTGATCAGCCAACCATTGAGCAAGCTTCCTTCTGTCTAGATCATCTGTGGTTATGCGTGATGCTCGAAACTCAACATGTTGTTCTCCTCTTGCAGTATGGACACCACAAAACATCTCAAGTGAACTACATATTGCTGTAGCTGTGCGTGCTCCCCCAACCCATTTCGCCAACACCGAATCACTAAAGCCTCGTCCACGTGTTAATTCTCCTTCACTCTTCATGTCACACATGAGTGTCACCTCAATTGCCATGTCAGACCACACACCAGCCATTGGTGTTCCAATTCTGTTGACAGTGAAGTATCCAGGATCAATAAAATCCTGTTTAAGTTGAAGGTGGCAAGTTGTTAGTCCCAGCATGTGTTGTACATATAGGTGAGTACACTTTGCATAATGAAAATGCCCGCTGGCATGGAAGTAAGGTATCATCATTTGGGCGCTTGTCATATGATCTTCCCAGTTGCGCTGTGCTGCAATGAATTTTTTCATCAACACCACCATTTCAAAGTACTGGACCCACAAAGCTGCTGTTAGCCCATTACCTTCGAGACATGACAATTCGTTGCTCAATTTCCACTGAATGCTGGCAAGGGAGGTATTTGTGGAAATGTGATGTCGAGTGATTTCTACTGAGGTCAAAAGAAACTGAACTACTTCATTTTCATATGGTGTGGTATCTAAATTTTCCAAAATGATCTGAGTTAGTAACACTTTTATACATTTTGGTTTGTTTTCTTACTTCCTCCTTTGTACTACAAGTGTTCTTCTGTATATTATGAGATATATATTATACGTACAGGTATACATAATTTATTATTTATATCGGTTATGAATACTATACGTATCTAATTAAACAGCACACAAAGTGATTAAGATAGTTACTGACCTTGGAAGCGAAACTTGAGTGACGAGCATTTTACTAGCAAAATGTTGAAAAGTACCCCTAAACTTCAAAACGCTCTAACTATTTACGTGGTGAAGATAAATTAGCATAACTTTCTACATTTTTGAAGGAAATCTTTCGCTCTATAACTTTTTCTATCACGAGTTTTCTGAGAAATGGAAGTGGAAAGAGTTAGAAGAGGAAATTTGACGAGATACCTGAACCGCTACCACTTTTTTTGAAAAAATTTCATATTCAACGGCTCATATCTCGAAAACGGTAACACTTGGGCTCTAAGTTAGCACCTATCCTTTTTAATATTTTTATAAATTACATTCCTAACCCTCCATTCACTACTCTAGCCATGTTTGCGGATGACACGGCAATACTACCTAAGCATCAAAATGTTAAATATATGCACAAGTTCCTACAGAGACATATTGGAATTCTTGAACGATGGTTCGAACGGTGGAGGCTCAAGTTAAGTCCTTCAAAATCTAAAGCTATTTTTTTCAGTTACAATAGAATTCCATCTCCTCCGGTCACAGTATGCAATCAACTGGTTCACTTTGAGAGAGAGGGCAAATACCTAGGAATTTACCTCGATAGTCGACTGACGCGGAGGAAAAATATTGAACATAACATTAGAAATTTTTTTTAAGCCCGTAAGTATATCGCCCACCTCCTGTACCAGAATCAAAAGGGTTTAGATAACAAACTACTCTTGTATAAAATCGTACTGCGTCCCTTCCTGTTGTACGCCGTTCCTGTTTGGGGCTCAGCGGCTGACACCCATATCCAGCGATTGCAGACAATTCAAAATAAAACACTCCGCGGTATTAGGAAGGCGCCCTGGTACCTTAAAACGTACTTATTCACAGGGATCTGAGAATCGAACCCATTCGGCAACACATTAAAGATCTCGCATCTAACTTCTACAAAAGATTATATTCAATAGACAAAGAAGAAATAGCTAACCTCCCCGACTACGACCCAAGGGAATGCTATAGGCGTCCTAAGGCCACTTTGATTATTCACCCTGGTCTCCTTCCCCTTTCTTAACTCTCCCTCGAACCTCTTCTAAATTTTAATTTACATTTGCCGTTGCTTCTGGTTCTGACCTGCGTTTTTTTGATGGATCGACCTCAAGACTGTCCTTACTAATTTTTGCTTAATCGTCTGCTACCGTAATTTTTTTAAATAAAACCTGCCACATTATTTACTTATTTATTTTTTGCTAGTATTAGTATTATTTATTTTTATTTATTCATTTATTATTATTATTGTTGTTATTATTATTATTCTAACTTTCAAGTCAACACTTTTCTTTTAATCCTGAGAACGGAAGTATAGCCACAAAAAATTACCCATACCGAGGATATGGAGCCCTGTTCTCTGGTGCCTCGTTAATGTACCATGTCTATGTCTATGTCTACGGTAACATTTGGGTACAAACATAGATATACCATTTGGAAGGGAATTTTATAAGCTTTAATTTTTGGGTTTGACAATTTTCTGTGCCACACCCTGTTTTCGAGATAAACTCCGAAAACTGAAAAAAGTGACCTTTGGACCCCCTCGGCGCCTGAAACCGAGGGGACTTTATTAGGCGTTGTTCAGGGGACCAACCCCTACACATTCCTGAAAAAATCTCAACCCCTTCATTTAATGCGTAAATGAAAACCTAATCTGACTGGACTATAACCCCCTCCTTTGAAAATTTCTGCGTACGCTACTGCCTCTACACAAATTGAACCTTCTTCGGATAATACCGGAGGATATTCCGCATGACCTTCTGGGCAGATCCTATGCTTCTGCCACACGACGGACACTGGTACTAACCTGTTCGTTGGAAGCTTTGTCCTCTTCCACCTGAAGCGCAACCTTCTCTACAGCTTCTGCGGAAACAGGTTTCCTTCCTCTTCCAGAACGAATGTTCAACGAAGAACCAGTTTCTTCAAATTTGGCCACCATTAATCAAAGACCTTTAACAGTTAATGGACCTTTTCGTATCCCCTTCAAACTCCGAAATTTTCGTAGAGTAACTAGTGCTGAATTATCGTTTTGGTAAATCAATTTTACTAACAAAGCTCTATCTGATAATCGTAACGGTGACATTCTGATTAGCAATAGCAAGCACGCTGAAAACAAAATCTCCATGAAAGTTTCTAGGTTTTATAACATCTTCTGCTCTACGTCGACAAAAATTAATTAGCATATTTGTTTCTTCTTCGTTCCTTCAAATCTTTTGTCCGAAAATTAGTTATCGAACAAGTTTCCGATCGACTTTGCAATTACTTTAAAGATTGTAAAATTTAATGAGTATGAGTTATTGTGTAGGGTGACCTATGGATAAAAAGATGGTGAAATCTTAAGTAAAGAACCAGTCGTAAATGTGTAATTCATCAAAAATCGCCCTCTGGTGGTGAAATTTTTAACTAATTTTTTTTATTCGCTCAAACAAATTCCCATCCCTTCAATATGTCCTACACAAAATTTCATAACTTTCTGAACAATAGCTTCGACTGTAGACAACTTTAAAGTAGGGAAGTTTAATTATGGACACCCTGTATATGCGCAAATCCCCATCATTATTGCTGACTGCCATAAATGAAAACGAACTGCATAGCCCGTCATCTGATTTTTCCTATTTCTTTTAAAGGATTACTAATTTCACCAATGAAATGTTTATTAAATTTTAAAAATTTTATATGTGTGTTAACCATATATATGATTATTCAAATACATACTATGTATTTCGTGCACGCATTCATTAAACATTTTGTCAAAGGATTTCTAGTACACGCTCACTATAAAGTTACTTGAGTATATGTGTTACTCGTGCCCAATAGTAAATTTCCAGCGTATTAAACATGGAAAAACTTTTAAATGACGTGAAAATTGGTAACTGATTTTTGGAGGAAAACCTAGTGAGGTTGCTTTTGCGTCTTCTCCAAACTAATTGCTTCCCATTGCACGATATGAATTTGATCTCATGCCTTTCATTGAGGAATTCCTAATGTAAATAGTGTATAGAGTATAGCTACTTCTACCCAGACTTGGGTGTATATAATTTGAAGTGGCACTCTAAATGAATTGGATACAAACACAGTTTATACACGAAACAATGTTTATTTTAAAAGTTTGCACATATAGATTTTGCTTTTCAAGAACAATATATTTTTCAATACTCACAAACTAGAAAGTCAAACCAGCAGTGCTGCTACGTAAACTTTGGGCCCCCTAAGCACAAGCGCCGGTTACCACCTGGAGCTGCTTACCTCGTAGCTCCCTTAACTCGCTACTCTATCAACTTTTTTCAACCTCTCTATTAATCAAGCTGCATGGTATTTATACCAAGCGCGTATGCCGAAATTAGCATAACTCAAGCAGCTTATTTAATTCATTCACTCAAAAGTTCCTTTCTTGTGAATCGAATCTTATGTATACCTTACAAATGTCATATAGGTCGGAAAACTATGGTAATTTTAAATTGCCAATCATTAAGCAACAATAGATGCTGAAGCAATTCAAAATAGAAAAATTTCAATCAAAATTTTCATTAATTCTCTCTCCGCCATCACCCATAATGGTAGCTAATTCTATCCGCATGAAAACAGTTTCCGCCTTTCAAAAATAAAAACTGGATTGTCAAACTTTTTTCGTCAAAAGCCTTAAAGTTAAAAAAAATCCCCTTAACGTCTAAAAAATATTTAATTAACAAAACAGTTAGTTCTAGCAAGTTGCAATAATTATTTTTAATTTAAATGCTAAATGTTATTAATGGGCATTTACAGTCGAATTCCTATAGAAAAAAAATAAATGGGGAGTAAAATTAGATGTCTGATATTGAAGTAGTAATAGACGCATAAATAAATACAAACAATGACGAATAGATAACGAATTAAACATTTATTTCTCCTTTAGGGAAATATTTTCCTCGAATATTTCTGAAATAGGCATACAAGAAAGACTTTTAGGCATGTTTTATTGGTGTAATACTTTCAAAAACATTCTTTTTTCTTTTCATTGTAAAAGATAAAACATAGTGTTGATAACCTAGACACAAATTCGAAGAAGAGAGCTTTGACATTACTTGAATAAAGGACGCGTTTGGCTTCAAAGAAATACAATTTAGAATCCACAACACAAAGAGGATATACACTGCCCAAATGTTGTATCCTTGATAAGATTGGAAACAAAACAGAAAAAAGGTTGTTAATTACAGAGCTGAACATCACCCCCGATTGTAAAACATTGTAAGTTCGGACCAGAAATCGCATCATTATACGAAATACCTAAGATAATCCATTATATTAATAAAAGTGAGATCCGGGGCAAAAAAAATTAAACCCTAACAATGCAAAATATGTTTAAATACATCAACTAACAACGCAAGCAAAGATATCTGTAGCATGAGACTCGTTTTGAGTTTGCTGAATGCATTGAATTGTTGGTTGCTTGTTTGAGTGCGTTACGAACAACTTTTGCTACACAGGGATTCCGTAGAATGTACTGCCAATGAAGTTAAATTATCATCACTGCTATCTCTAATTTTTGACTTGTAACACTAATTTTTTTCATAATTGTACCAAATTCTACAACAAAATTATAGTTATAACTTAAATTTTCTATAGTTGGAACGTACCTTCAAATTTACCTGAATTATTTCTTTCAGACAACTTAATAACTAAAAATCAATGAAGGCTTAATTTCATACTTTTCCTTTGGTACTGTGCATCATATTTCCTATTTTTAGCATACTGACCAATTTATTTCGAAATATACTTTTTCATAATACAAAAACATCTCCAAAGAGACGAACTTAGACAATTGAATGATAGAAGCCCAAAATACCTTTATGTCACTGAGCTAGGGCATTATAAAAAAGCAGTTAACAAAATTTAGAGCATCTAACTGGTTTGCCTAGTTTTATCTGATAGAAAGATGCTCGGATAAAGGGATTCTTTTCTTTGATGAAAGATATTGCCCCAAGTTATGTGGCAATATCTTTTATCAAAGAAAAGTTTCTTGACATCTTTTGTTTTCCCTGTACATACGTAATGACTAGGGCTCTGGTATTCAATACCTGAATCTGTGGGTTCGAATCCTGCTCTTGGAATGGACGTTTGTAACCATTCGGAATCGGCTTTAAGCAGTAGGTCCCGGTCTAATTAGCCCTCGTATAGCAAAAATTGACCGTAGAGCTCCAAACCAAACCCTGTACATATGTACATTACACTCACATATACCTCTAAACCAAGCTTTCTGCTGGACATTATAGTTGCTGCAACAGAATGCTTCTCCGTACATAGGGGCACGTGTGATCTTAAAATGTATTGAACAAATAAGCAATATTTAAGAAAATATTTTGAATCACGCGGTGTTTGGAAAATTTCTTTACTACTTACAAAATGAGAATTAAAGTAAATCACAACAAGAGCAAAAGTAAGCCTTTTTAAATTTATAAAATATTAAACAAAATATACTTTTTACTCAAATCCTTTAAAACAAAGCATTCCACTGAAGAAATAATAATTCATTCAGCATCAATTCATTTTCGACAGTATCGAGAATGCAGACTTCAAATAGTACTAGCTGAAAGCTACAAAAGAATATTGAGAACAAATTTACAATGCTGACCTGTTTGAACTGTATCGAAATAAAGTAAAATCTATGAGATTGGAAATTTTTGTAGCGTCGATATGGGGTTTCTTCCATTTCAAGATGAAAATAGAGTCCAATTTTCTTGAGAAAATAAAACGAATACCTTTTTTATTGCTTTTCTAAGTACTGTAGCGAACGAAATTGACCGTCGCTGCTCTGAGGCACGGAGAAAAAACGTCAGAAATATTTCACTTTCCTTTTAAAAAGAAATCACAAAAAAAAATCAACCAATTTTCGATTTCTGACGTCAAATAAGAAATTAGATTGCATATCCTGAGAGTAATTCCTTGTTCATCAGATTACTTTCTTTCTTTTCGGTGACAAAGGATGCTTTAGCGTCGTTTTAATTTTGCTTCGTAAGAAGCAAGAAGAAAAATATCGATGTCGGGGAAGAATCATATTAGTGTTTAACGCCATGTTATACATCTCATAAAGTGTTGACTCTGATTAAATGGATTTTTTTTCAGATAATTGCTGGATTGTGGCAAGTGTCAAAACGGTATTTGATATTAAAAATATTAACGTGTCTAATGCCACTTATAAAAGTATTTAGTCCTGAAAATTGTGACTGGTGTGTTGCTTTGTAAGTTGGTTGGAGAAAAGGGGGGATACTGTTGAAGTAAATAAAATCTTAAAAAGGTTACATAATGCAACCTTTTTCACTTTGTGTCACATGTAATGGCTTGCGTCCACCCTGATGTCATATGCGTTGAAAAGACTTTTTACAATGCACAACGACATCTAAAGGAAGCAGCTTCAGTAATATTAATAAATACATTATCCGCTTTTCTAAATCACTTTTTTGAGCAATTTATAGTAGTAATCAGCCTTTTTCTCACAAGGCGATTGGCAATGCTTCGTCAAAATGGCGTTAATGAAAGTAAGGTCAAAAACAACTATGACAACTTAGGTCTTAAAACAAAAAATAATCTACACTGAAATTGAATTATCAAACACCTTTTGCGTAACTTATAATAAATCTAAATCCAAACAAACCGAAAAGGGCATAATCCTAGCAACTAACACTAAGGCATAAGAATTATTTTTACAATAGATGAATGCGTTTGTGGTGCATTAAAATTTAAATTACCATTACTGCTGTCTCTAATACTTGGTTTGTACTAATCAGTTACAAACTTTCCAATATTACTAATGCGCAATAAAACCATTAAATTTGCAAGAATTAACGTGCTATAATCAACTTATTTATTAGATAAGTCTTTTATTAGTAAATTGAAAAGATGAAGTCCAGAGGATTATGATATTAGTACTATATTTAAAAATACTGATTGGTACCCGTCAAAGCATGACGGCTGGATAGGAAATAAATGCATTAATACACAAATAAATTGTCTTCAACACATCAATACCAAATGTTGAAAATCATAATATTAGGAAGAGCGATGTGTCCCAGTTGGCAAAGGCAGCGAGCCAGTGATCTGAACTCATTGGTTCTATGCTCGTCCCTGACAAATCCACCGCCGTGTACACTGATGGCGACTGTGCACGAAAAATCTGTCGTGGCTGCAATATCCTCCAAGTTCTCAAATTTACCTCTGGAGGTGCGGGGTCAAGTGTACTGGTCTCGTCACTTGTTTCGGTTCTAAATTACGGGACCGGCTTGTAGGGGTTAATGCTAGCCACCTATACGGGGCCCCCTTAAATGGATGGCTAGCAGTCTCGCGGTGTACATACAGGTGAATGTCTAGCGATAAAGTTCCTTCGCGTTCGAGAATAATAATAATATTATTATTATTATTATTATTATTATTAAGAATAGAGAAATTCACTTTAAAATTTCCGTCAGGTTTAATTCTATATCTGAGAAACAATTAAAAATAAATATGGCAGAGAGAAAGCTAGAGAGATTCCTCGGAATAAACAAATTAACGTGAATATGCGGCCTCGTGCTTAGTAAGTATCTAAAGCCAGATCAAAACATGTCACTGAGCATGCACAGAAGCAAATTAATGTGTTAATGCTGCTTCGTTCTTAGTGATTATCTAAAGCCAGATTTAAGCATGTCACTGATCATGCATAGAAAGTAATTTTTAATTGCAAATTATCGCTAATTAATAAAAATTGCTGTTATAAAAACCAAACTTGACACATCTATAGATTAAAATCTTTCGTTTAAGACCAAAATGAAGTATATTGATACAGTAGTTTTCTCTCACGGACTGCCCAAAGAATCCGCTTAGCAACTTAAATATATAGATTACTTTTATTGCTAATACTAATTTTCATGAAAGTGCTTTAAAAATTGAAAACTCAGCCAATAATCACATAGTAATCCCAGAAGAATTTTAGCCCTTGTATTCAGGTCAAGAGTTCTGCGGATTAACGGTAAATGCCCCTGCATGCTTTGCTAATCACAGTTGAGAGGTCAAGATTTCGAACCTGGTTGCAGCAAGTGCCAAGAACTATAAAAGGCTATCAGAATTTTTTTAAGCATGTAACTATGTTGCATTATCTACATAATTCAAACTATTGTCTACACATTTAATTCTAATTCCCATAATCTGTAATTTTTACACAAATGTACCCCTGCACAAATGTAGGTGCATTGCTGTAATGAAACCCTCCCTCAGTCCATTATAAATTGTGATGCAGTCCAGAGAATTTCTGCTTCTTAGCGAATTTAGATTGGAGCTTGCCATTTGTACGTATAAATATAAAAGCGCCGGGGAATAAGATTTTATATTTAATTTATTCTTTCAATCTACTGAAAATGTTCATTAAGAAGTATCATCGCTTAGCAGTACGTAAAAGTATTAAAGTATGGCAGCTTAATGTATTAACATCTTATAGTCAAGTACTGCTTCCTCTAAGAGCATTGTTCAGGTTGTAAGATGAATTAAGGGCCTGTTCACATAAGAGTCCGTTGCGTTGCGTTAAGGAAAAGATGACGTTGAGACGAAAATAAACCAATCATAGGCGTTAAAAATTTCCTTGCTAATCGTTTGGAGGCATATGATTGGTTTATTTTCGTCTCAACGTCATCTTTTCCTTAACGCAACGCAACGAACTCCTATGTGAACAGGTCCTTAACGTAATGTTTTATAAAGAGTGTTTTCCCTTTTTTTCCTCTTAAAAATAAAATAGAAATAACATGGTTTTGCTACACTTCCAAAATTCATTTCTCAACGCGAGTTTGCCAGAGAAATTCCCAAGACACTGATATACTTCATACATTTAGTTAATGTCAGGATAACTAATGAAAACTTAGTACTTACGACGGATATCAAACACCGAATTAAAAATTAAAACAAATTTAGATTTAACTCTGGTACCAGTGTAGGAACAAATCAGTCGGAATTCAAAGCGGTATTCAAAAGTTAAGTATTTTATTAAAAACAATTATTTTGAAAACATTTTATTGTAATGAACAACGTAATTGAAAAGCTTATTCTTATTACCGAGTTTCTATGAGTATACAGATTTTTTATAATAATTCTGGGAGTGTTGTAGGTAATTATTTTACTGTCTAACGATACCTATTTATAAGCGATAGGAAATTACACCAACTCTAGTTCATAGTTCACATGTGCATAAGATTGTGCACATCTTGTTCAATATATTGTTAATAGTTCAATATATCGCTCAATATATTGTCTGGTTCAATATAATGTTTATATTGTCAGAGAAAATAAATTTTTGATAGAATTTATAGAATTAAATTTCAAAATATTCTCAAAAATCTTTTTTTTCCTCTTAAAAATAAAATAGAAATAACATAGTTTTTCTGTATTTCCAAAATTCATTTCTCGACGCTAGTGCGCTAGACAAATCCCCAGGATACAAATAAAAATGATCGTTGAAGAGTTTTTATAGCTTCACTCTCATCATCAAAGATTGCCAGAGATTATTGCTTTTTGTATTTGTTACTGCACAGGTAGAGTATGCTCAAAAAGCTAATTTGAAAGCTGACATAATTATATATGTATCTTTTATTATTCTGTATCTTTTGTTATTCATAATGGTAAAGTATTTTGAGAGCGTTGAAATTTTTGCTAGAGTAGATGGTTTAAGTCCTCAGATTGGGTATAATCAGTTAAACTCGAATATCACTTTTTTGCTCTGGGAACATTATGGCATTAAAAATATTGATTTAACTAGATGAAACGTTCTGCTTCTGAGTATTAGTCCCGAATCCTACGTATTAACGATAGATGTTTTGTGCTCAAAAAGTTGCTTTAATTAAAATTTTAAGATTGTGTTTGGCAAAATTTATTGTATAGATCCCCCCCCCCAAAAAAAAAAAATAATAAAATGAAAAATAAAGATTTTATATCTATCGTATAATGCTTTCACTGGTCCGTCCTATTGTCTTCCCAATGTCACAGCCCTATTTTTCTATTTTAAATATTTAATTATGACACAACAGTTCATAGAGTTCAGGTATCCAGTACCTCAATAAAAAAAAGAGTACATCGACCACACGAGTCCTTGTCTCGACTAACATCAAAAACTGCTCTACACCAAAATCAAACTCTTCCTCACGGTTACCGTTAACTTGTTAAAGCTACAAATGTAGTCAAATAGAAAATAATACGTGACTACAGTCCATTCATTTTTTAACACGGTTATTGAAAGTTACCACTCATTTCAACTGAAGATATTACCGCAGATTTACTTAGAGTTGTTTTCGTTGTAAAATATCAAGCATAATTCAAGAGTTAGTTTCAGTTAGTGTGGCTGTCCCTTCGAAATTCTTCTAATCCAGATAAAGTAGTTAAAATATTCTATATGTTGATTGCAAACACGACAGAAAACTGTGTTCTAAACGGGATTTGTGAATGTGGGACGTGTCGGCTCTTATTTCTTAAGTCTACAAACTCATCCATTTCTTAGCATTACAACTAAAATCTTTAAAGGAAATTCTCAAATCTAATGCTTCTAATCTAAGTCCTCATGAGTTGTCAAAAGTTACATAAAATATCTTTAGGAAAATCAGGAAGTTCTAACAGATGGAGATGTAACCAGTGATCATCCGGTTAGTTAAAAGACGATGATATCCACATTTTGAAATTCAAAGGAAGAGATATTTACATTAGAAATTATAGAAGATTTTCTTTTAGAAGTTTGCAAAACCTCTGAAGAGAAAGTTAAGAATTCCATTAGATGAATGGAAAGTTAAGTCTTGGTTTGTGAGGGATGGTATCAGATTTCCAAAAGTTCAAACGGCAAATTAAAAAGCCAAAAAGTTCACAGAAAATTCCATCACACTGATCTATTGACAAAAACCATAGACAATAAGTTTATCAAACAAGAACCATCGGTAATAAAGTTATCAAACAAGAACCATAGGTATAGACATTGTATAGTGATGTATATTGTGTGTAGCAAATATTTGATCCACCCGAAAGGCCTCTGTGATCTATCGGGCCCCAACTGTCGCACTCGAGTGCAGGGCCCGATTTAGAAAATTCTTGACTATAGGCACAACTCGGGATGGGGGGCCCTCTAACACTGATGTGTACGTAACATTTTCAAAATTGACACACACAAAAAAAATAATCATGAATCATTGTGAAAGTACCATTTTACCAAGAATTGGCTATTTGAAGCGTAGAAGCCTAGAACATTATCAAATAACAAAAAGCAGTACGCCATATTAACTTCATCACTAAAAGACCAATACAATGCAACCAGAAAAACTTATTAATCCCTTATATACACTATAACAAACATATGATGAACTGTACATATAACTATACATATGATGAACCAATGAATCAAATTTGAAAGGATATATAAAAAAATTGCTATTAAAAAAGGTAAAATAATTTTTAAAAATTTTGAATTGGGAATTTTCTTTTTTTTAAATAAAAAATTTTGGGGGGCCCCCAACATTCGGGAGCCCCTAGGCCCAGGCCTAATGGAAAATCAGGGCCTGCTCGAGTGTAGGAAATCAAATTAATTTATGAAATTTTCTGGCTGATTTCTCCTTTCCATCTCTTTCCTATCGCGAATTCACTTTTCAGGCAGTATTCATGCGAAACGAAGGCTTCCAAGCAATTTTCATCAAATTAAATTTATATTCTTGTAACCACCCCCTAGAACAGGCCTGCACAACTCGATATGTGAGGAGGGCCATATTATTAACATATAGAGAGCTGCTGCTGGCTGCAAGACAATAGGGTAGAGGAGAAAAGGAAAAATATTTTATCTAAAAAAGATAAATTACTAATTATTTTAAAAACTTCATATATTAATAGTTATTGCATATCTATTTCTTTCGTAATATTATAAATCTAGAAATAATATTCCATATTTTTTATATTTTTACTATTATGAGTCTTCAGAGAAGGTTACACACACACACACGCACACGTGTGTCTCTGTAAGTAATTTGTTTTTTTACTATGAAAATGGATATTTTTATACCTGAGACAATGTGAATGAAGAGATGATGAAAAGGTTATAGGGGGGAGAGAATTGCCTTTTATAAAGAGTTTTTTAGATAGGTACATGTGTTTTAAAGCTACAGGCTGATAAACCACATGTAGCGTGCTGGATTTCGGTGCTGAGGGTGGTCGGATCGAATCCCGACACTCGCCATTAAATACCTGCGTGTCTATGCCGAATATGGGCACGTTAAGTCCATAAACCGGAAAGTTCCTCTATGAGAACAGAGAGGGTGGGAAAGGGTACGATCCCCCAGATATCACCCCTGGAGTTTCTCAGTCAAAATTGAGGCCACAACTAGCTAAGACGAACTCCGACCCTTGTGGTGCTATATAAACCGGAGCCGCACACTTCAGCATGAAGCCTATATGGGCATGGTTTGAACTTACACCCAGGGGGCAACAACACTATTGTGAAAATCCCTTTAGTTAAATCAAGGTCGGCCACGCGCCACTACAGCAATTGATGACCGGTATATACTGTTAACAGCTCGTCGAAACAGAACAGACAATGCTACTCAGCTGCAAAGACAGTTGCTCTTGGAAACAGGACGAAGGGTGCCCAGCCAAACAGTACGTAATAGGCTTCACCAGGGAGGTCTCTATGCACGTAGGCCAATGGTCTGCATTCCATTGACCTCACGCCACCGTGCGGCCCGAAGAAGATGGGCTGATGAACATCGAGATTGAGAGCAACATGATTGGAGCCAAGTGCTGTTTACAGACGAGTCCCTATTCAGTTTGGAGTGTGACACCCGACGTGATTTGGTATGGAGGTAAAGGGGCACTCGAAATAACCCCACATTCGTTCGTGAAAGGTCACAATACAGACGAGCTGTTTTATGGTATGGGTTGGAATCAGCATAGGTGGACGTACGGACCTGCATATCATTCGGAATGGTACTTTTATGGCCAGAAGGTATGCAGACTAGATAGGGAGACCTCATGTCATACCTTAAGCTGCAGCCATTGGAGATTCCTTTGTTTTCCAGCATGATAATGCCAGACCGTGTACAGCTCGTCTTGTGGAGAACATGCTTGAAGCTGAAACAATACAGCGTATGGAATGGCCAGCGTGCTCTCCTGATCTGAATCCAATCGAGCATGTTTAGGACATGCTCGGATGACGCATTGCTGCGAGAACAAGGCATCCTTTTACTCTCAGAGACTTCGAGATTGCACTTCTTGAGGAGTGGAATAGTCCCCAAAGTCTTATCGATAACATCATCGCATCCATGGAAAACAGGTGTGCAGCAGTCTTAGGTGTTCGAGGAGACCACACGCCATATTAAAAATCTTGCATCATTTCTAAACAATACTTTTTTTATCGTTTACATGTAACCAAATTGTTGCCCTAAATTATCTTTTCATGTTTTTCCATATTTTCAAAGAATTAAAGCTTAATTACAAATTTGTTTACGTCTTTTTTTCTGTATTGCGCATTGATACGCGTGTACTATCCATTTTATGGGAATACGTTGCTGTCTCGCACGGTTTTCTTAACTTCTTTGCTTGCTCCCCTAATTTTTTTGAGCAGTATATATATATATATATATATATATATATATATATATATATATATATATATATACAGGTGGTTATCAAAAATAATGGAAACACTAATAAACATCATGAAAACCTTTATTAATACGCCGCAGGATCACCTTTGCCATCTAATACCACCTGATTCACCTTGGAATTGGATTATACAAGTCATGAACAGTGGTTAAGAATATATTATACCATTCTTCAGGGACAAATCATGAAAGTTCCTGTAGAGATGCTGTGGTGGATTATTGATACCTGGCTCTATCCGCTTATTCAGATCACAGTGGATGAATGATATGAGGGGATTGTACAGGACAAGATAAGATATTTGACTTATATTTCCTGCTCTTCAAACCAATACTTGATAGATTTAGCTGTATGTGTAGGGGGAATATCATCCTGGAGAACGCCATCTCCTGCAAGAAACAATATTTGCACCATAGGATGGACTAGTGAGCTAAAATTTCGACATAGTCCTTCCCATTCAATCTCCCTTTTAGGGTTACAATGGGGCTTGAAGAAAACCATGAGATGTCATCCCAAACCCTGATAGATCTACCTCCATGATTGACAGTTGAGATGAGACAGCCAGAATCTCACGCTTGTGTAGGTGTTCTCCAGACATACGCCGTCCTGTTGCGAGGAACAATGTGAACAAGGATTCATCGGGCCAAATGTCATTTTTCGACATATTACTCTACCAACATTTGCGCTCGTGGCACCATTGTGGACGATATTTTGTATTGGCATCTATTTCAAGTGGCTTGGGAATAGCTACTCTTCCGTAAACCCTTATGAAGTTCCCTTCTACCTCAAATGGTTGATACCGGAACATGCAGATGCAGATTTAACTCTTCGGTCATTTTGGTTGGAGTTGTTTTCTTTCTTCATGTCACAATCTGCTTCAATACCTCGTCCGTCTCTTTCACTCAGCTCTCCTTTTCATCCACTATTCTGTTTGGCAAAGGATGTTTTTCCGTGCACTCTGTATGCTATCATGACTTTCGATACCATAGCTCGAAAAACACTCATTAGCCTAGAAGTTGCAGTAACCGATTGTCCAATTTATACGCGCTCCAACAATTTGCCGTTTTCACCAGGTCTGCGAGGTTTGACATTTTACGCTGTTCCCCCCAAAAGCACGATGCTCTTAGCTTCATTACTGCTACATGACAGTTGAATAATACATACACTATTTTATATAAAATAAATCGGTGGCCAGACTTGTTTTTTAAGGAATTCGAAGCACATTCATAAACACCACTAATATTGATAGATTTTTCCATTATTTTGATAACCACCTGCATATATATATATACACCAATTGCTATCAAAAATTCTCTATATACTTAAAATGTTCTGGGCTTTGACTGTGACCAAGGTCTTTCTGTTGACCGGAATAAGTGAATTGGGGCCTGTTCACATAGGAGTCCGTTGCGTTAAGGAAAAGATGACGTTGAGACGAAAATAAACCAATCATAGGCGTTAAAAATTTCATTGCTAATCGTTTGGAGGCATATGATTAATTTATTTTCGTCTCAACGTCATCTTTTCCTTAACGCAACGCAACGGACTCCTATGTGAACAGGCCCTTAATCTGTAACAACATTTAGTTCAATTAACTGAACCCGGTAGTCTCAATTATGAGTTTTCTCTTGATTTCTGCATTCTTCCTCACTATTGCTAAATTCTTGGATTTTGTTTGGTTTGGAGCACTACAGTCAAATTTTTGCTACACGAGGGCAAATTAGACTGGGACCTACTGCTTAAACGCCTTTTCACAGTGAATCCGGATCATTACGTGGTCTCAGCGTTAAAAATTTTATTCCATCACAGACTCAATTCATTGACCACGTAATACGTCATGCCAATCATGGGTCATATTAACAATCTCAGAGCCAACGTAGTAACGCAACACAACGCTCCAGATGCAGAGTGAACATGCCTTAATGCCGATTCCGAAGGTCTACAAACATCTATGCCAAGAGTGGGACTCGAACTCACATACTCTACCGAATGCAAGTGCCCTAGCCATTCGGCCATCTTCCGGCACTAATTTTCTTGAGGCGAAGAGTAAATTGGATGAATGACTAAAATGTATCATGGAATTTATAACTTTAACCAAAAATAAAAGAAAAATAAAGAATTTTAGCGAATGACATCTATTTTTTTTAGATTGAAGTTGAGTAAACTGGTGAATTATGTTTAATGTTCAAATATCTAAAAACAATTTCTTGGATTATATAAAACCTTAGAGTAAGACTTTTCTACAAAGACTCACACAAAGTAAATTCGTAATTGTATTTTATATATGACTTCTGACTAGCACTTATTGAAAGCCAGTGAAAACCTGAATATTTAATTCATTCGTAAATCCCCAGCAGTTAATTTGTTTGGAGATACAGGTATAGGACAAAATAATAGGAATACCTGGGAAAGAATGCAATTTTTTTATTAGTATGGGGTTGGACCAACCTTGACCTCTATTACAGCTTGCATTCGACGTGGAATCGACAAATAAAGGTTTTGTTCAAAGTTCGAGGGAATTTGCACTCATTCCTTGTGCAGAGCAGTCTCGAGCTCAGGTAGTGTGCGTGGAAGAGGAAACCGAGCACGGACTTTGTTCTCTAAAAAATCCAAAAAATGCTCAAAGATGTTGAGATCAGGGGAATGAGGACAGCACATGAGATGTTCCACTTCATCATTATGCTCATCTAACTATGTTTGAACACAGCGAGCCGTGTGAAGAGGCATTGTCATCTTGGAGCACAGGACGTTCTCCAGGAAACAGAGTCGGTAGAGGATGGGAATGATCAGCGAGAATACTACGATAATGCTTGCTTGCGATCTTACCCCTCAGGACTAAAAGTAGCCCCAAGCCACGCCACGATATCGCGCCCCGTACTATCACAGAGTCCCTTTCATGCTTCACGGTAGGAACCAGACAATCAACATGAAATGCTTCTGCCTGTGTTCGCCAGAGGAACACACGTCCAGTGGTCTGAAATAATGTAAATGATGATCCGTCATACCAGATGACCTAGTCTCATCTCTGTTATGTCCAGTTTCGATGGTCTCGGCACCACTGTCGTCGCTTCATAGTATTCTGCTGCGATGCTAACATCTTTGGAATAGCCCCTTTGCCATGAATGGTCGCAGCATGCAGCTCCCGTTAAATATTTTTGGTGGATACGGGGTTCTGGAGATGGGTGTTCATCACTTAGGTTATCTGTGGCAGGGTAGTCTTCGTTTTCAGGCGACTATCCTCTTCAACAATTGTCTATCCTGGTTGGTCAACTTCGACTTTCGCCCATTGTTCTGTTTCGCAGAGGATACCTTCCCCAAGTTTGTGTAGGCTGTCAAAACCCTTGACACAATGGTCTTTGAAATACCCACAAATTTGGCTGTTCTCGACACAGACGCTCCAGCGAGGCGAGCTAAAATGATCATTCTTCTTCGCACATCGGACAGGTCGGGCATAATGGCACTTTGCTGGGAACAGAACTTTCTCATAAAACTGTCCCTTTCTCATAAAATTGTTCAAATTCTCGACTGATACCTTCCTTTTCGCCACGACTAGATGGCAGACTGTTGCGACACGTGGCGGGATTGTATTGGACGATCGAAGTAAAACACATTTCGAAATGGGTTTCCTATTATTTTGTCCTATACCTGCATTTAAGTGTCCAGTGGAATCGCAGAATTCGCTGTATTTGTTTTGTTTTCCTCTGTTTCAGCTCGAGTCGAGGTGGCCTGCGACGGCGAAAAACCTCTCCTCAACCCGATGACGGGAGAGGACTATTTCTGCGGAGATGAACCAGAGTCCAGAATCTGCCCGCCTAACAGCTATTGCCACAAGACCCAGGAATTTGCAAAATGCTGCAAGAAAAGTGAGGAGAAAAGTTTTATATATTTTGCTGTAAAAGATATTTCTGTCAAATATCTTACCGCAAATAGTATTTTATCTTTGATTTAGCTAATTTCAGGCTGAACAGATTCTCATTAAAAAAATTCTGAATTTTTTAATAGAAGCGTCCATCTTGCAGTAGAGATAAAATATGCATACTTTTAAACTCAGCCTACTCGAAGCTTTGTCAAAAGTACAAAACGTCACCCTCAGTCTAATGGAATGGCAGCGATGAGTATACAGGGAAAATTTAACTTTTAAATTTACACAACCCCCATCCCGTGCGGAACTTCTGCGTGACATTAAAAGACGCATTTCTCTCAACTTAAGACTCTGTCAGATGTACAAAACGTCACCCTCAATCTAATCGAGTGGCAGCGTGTAAAACAAAATCCTTTTCCTTCTTACAGCGATGGTGATAAAAAGCTGCGAAGACACAGTTCACGGATGCTGTCCAGATGGCAAGACCGCTGCTCAAGGACCTCAACAAGCAGGATGTCCAAGTAAGATTTTTGCGTCACTGATTGTTTCATAATTTTCAAGCTACTATATTCCTTATCCTTCAACATATTTGTTGCTAACCATGCTAAATTTTCTGATAAATAACTTCAATTTATTGGCTATGTCAATCAATGTATATGACGACTTATATTTAATGTACATGATCTGTACTTCTCTGCATTTCGACAAAATTATTAATTTCCAGGCAACATTCGAGTTGTAAATAGAGTTCTTATCATCAAGAAACATCTATTTTAAACATAGGAGTCTTCATTATAAATATTTTCTAAAAATGAGGTAAACTCGAAGACTGTTAAAAAAAATCATATAGACAAATTTTGAAAAATAGTACATACAGAGAGGGGTGTAATGGAAATTCACATTTTTAAACACGATGTTTTAGAATCAACCTTATAGAGAATACCTCTTAACAACGAATATTTATGATGACAGGTAATGGTAACATTCCTTACATATGTTACTTTCAGTTGAGTTATTTTGCAAAAGAAAATATGAAACTAAAAGCGACCATGCTGGTCTCGCAGCGGCTAATTAAAATGAATACACCGTATTTTTAGGACAAGATGCCCCTTTTTACTGTAAAAAAATCGACTTTAAAATTGGGTACGTCTTATGGTCTGAAGGTAACATTAAAGTAAAATGAATATTTTATCATATATATTATACATATTTATTATATATATATATATATTGGGGCTCGAGGTAGCCTTGTAGTAGCGTGCTGGCTTTCGATGCTGAGGGTGCTGGGATCGATTCCCGACATGAGTCGTTATAAACCTCCGTGTCTAGGCAGGATATGGGCACGTTCAATTCATAGACCGGAAAGTCCCTCTATGATGTCAAAGAGGGTGGGAGAGGGTGCGATCCCCCCAAGAAGGTCTGGAAAAGGATTTCCGATTAGGGGGCATCAGAAACAACAACAACAATACAATGGTGGGCACTAAAATATTTCTAAGTAAGGTATAGAGTATTACTAAATCATTTATTTCCATCTCATCTTACATGTAACACCGAACAATCTCATTTTTTATGTGAAAAAGCTCTCTCTTCAAGCCTTTACCATCTAAATCCTTTAAAATTAGTCATTTATTTGCAAAATTAATTCCCGCAATACTAAGATCACTCAGACGAGGAGTAAAAAAAAAAGAAAAAGGCGAAAAATATTTATAAATTGAAATGAATACACTAGACACACATATCTATTCTTTAACGACCTAAGTTTTCCAGGGACATGTGTCGTTCTATAAATCTTCAGAAAAGATTGTGTCCAATTAAATAAGTCCATTTAACAACAGTAGTCATTTTTCATGTCAGCCATCGCCGTTTATTCGACAGCTCAACTGAAAGGCAATAAATGTGTGGACTCTTCACGATAATTGCGTCATGTGTCCCAGCGTCCTTATCTCTTCCATTAATGAGAGGTGATTTGGTGTGACAAATTTTCTTACCCGGGAATTAAAAATAGATTTCGAAGCCGAAACAGTGGATGTTGTATTTAACTAAAAGGGCATTAGAATTGGATATTTATTTGATTTGGCTCCTTTCTTTTACTAATTTGTTTACTTGCACAAATTAAAATTAGCTTTTATAAATACTTGATTAATATTTTTGTAAGGTATGCAATTTTAAACAAGTAAAGTCTTATTCGGAATTGCTATATTAAACATAGTTTATGTGAACAATTTTGAAACATGTTAATGCAGGTACAATTAACTTTCAGAAATTTTACTCGTACATTAAGTGAGGTACTACTTATGGTGCAATTCTCCGTGTGTTTTAGGATATTTCCCAAATTACAATCACGTGTAGAATACACTTGAAATTAAAGGCTTGACACATAAGAAAGGATATATTTGAACATAATTATTGTTGGAATTATTTTTTCAAACGTAAATATAATATAATAATAATTTTTTCAAACGTAAATAGATATTACTTGCATGAAATCCGTGAAAAACGCATAACAGGAATGCACAGCTTCTGGGCTTGTGGTGGCCCCGTAGTACAACGCGCTGGATTTCGGTGCTGAGTGTGCTCGGATCGAATCCCAGCGTCACGCCACTAAATTACCCCCGTTTATGTCTCCTTTCATAGGGGGTAATGCTGGTCCGCCTATAGGGTGCCCCCATAATAAAATGGCCAAACTGCGAGAAAGTATAGCCGAATGTCTATACGACAAGTGCCTCCGCTATGGAAAAAAAGCACAGCTTCTTAACCCCTTCCTTCTCGCTGCCGACAAAATCACGGGGTGAGGTTTCGCCTTCTATTTCTCGTGCCCGAGATATTTCCCGGCTGGAGTGTTTAAAAGTAACGCACTAAAAAGTTTAAAACAATCCATTTCATTTACCCTGAAAAAATTTTATTTCTTATTTTACATACCAGATGGCAGCACCAGTCAATTTATAATGTAATTGGGGATGGGTTTTTTTTAAACTAGATGTGGCAGATCAAGAAATAAATGAAATCCTCCGGAAAAATTAGGCACTTTTATTACCGTTTTCTTGAAAATTATGCGATCGTTAAGGGGTTAATATCACGTTTTCATATCCAAAAGATGCCACTCTTTATTGGGAATCTTGAGAAGCTTCGTGTTGCTGCTATTCCATATAGATACTATAGAAATCCTGAAAGTATCATCATCGATAACATTTATATTTAGTATCGTATTTCTACACTGGTTTCCAAGTAACATGCTTAATACTCACAACTACGACAAACATGGCATAATGTGTAATGCAGTTTCACACAACGCGTCTCAATTATTAGAAATTTGTTTCATTCCTTTTCCTTTTACTTCCGCTGCGAAAATTTTTTAGAAGCAGATAAAAGCAGATGATTCTGAAGTTTTCTATATTTCTTTATGGCTCATACATACAAGTAAATATATTTACAGGACCAATTTCTATCCTCTTTTTTAAAAGTAATCTTCAAATTAAGTTTCAAAAGAAACCTCAAAAATGTTAATCACCACAAAAAAAAATTAAGAATGTAAGTCAAGCAATTCAATATTAACTCCCAATACAGTGAACTGATTTGTTTTTCTTTAAAAAAATGAAAAGTTTATGTAAAATCCTACTACTTTTGACATAGTTGTGAAATTTTTCTGAAACTTTGACTTCTGTCATTGTCAGTTTTGATTCTTTCATCATTTGTTCTTTTGAATACATAATCCAAATATAAAATCGCTATCAAAACTAGTTTTACTGCATTGTTAAAAGTTATTCAAAGAGATGTTAAAACGTCGGGATGATTGCATTAATATTTTTCTTTAAAACACTGTTTTCTTTTTTTTTGTTGTTTATACGGGGGATAAATATTGTACCTCCCGAACAATAACTCGGCATAGTTCGTAAATATTTAAAGGCCGTTGCGGTGTTCAGACTCATAACCGGACATGACTGCGTCATGGCTCACCTCTTTCGTAGTGTTTCTACCAGCCCCAATTGCCACCTCTGTGGGCTTGATGTACCCATGGATGGAGAGCACATTCTTCATTGCAGGGCAATCCGCATCAGTTCCAAATGTGGAAGATGTTGGGAAACACGAGGCATTCTACTAGGAAGATGACTTTTGTATTGCATGACTGCGTCATGGCTCACCTTTTTCGTATCAGGGTTTCTACCAGCCCAATTGCTACCTCTGTGAGTTTGATGTACCCGTGGATAGAGAACGCATTCTTCATTGCAGGGCAATCCGCATCAGTTCCAAATGTGGAAGATGTTGGGAAACACGAGGCATTCTACTAGGAAGATGACTTTTGTATTGTATGACTGCGTCATGGCTCACTTTTTTCGTATCAGGGTTTCTACCAGCCCCAATTGCCATCTCTGTGGGTTTTATGTTCCCACGGATAGAGAACACATTCTTCATTGCAGGGCAATCCGCATCAGTTCCAAATGTGGAAGATGTTGGGAAACACGAGGCATTCTAGGAAGATTACTTTTGTAATGCATGACTGCGTCATGGCTCACCTCTTTCGTATCAGGGTTTCTACCAGCCCCAATTGCCATCTCTGTGGGTTTTATGTTCCCACGGATAGAGAACGCATTCTTCATTGCAGGGCAATCCGCATCAGTTCCAAATGTGGAAGATGTTGGGAAACACGAGGCATTCTACTAGGAAGATGACTTTTGTATTGCATGACTGCGTCATGGCTCACCTCTTTCGTATCAGTGTTGCTACCAGCCCCAATTGCCATCTCTGTGAGCTTTATGTTCCCACGGATAGAGAACATATTCTTCATTGCAGGGCAATCCACATCAGTTCCAAATGTGGAAGATGTTGGGAAGCACGAGGCATTCTAGGAAGATTACTTTTGTAATGCATGACTGCGTCATGGCTCACCTCTTTCGTATCAGGGTTTCTACCAGCCCCAATTGCCACCTCTGTGGGCTTGATGTACCCGTGGACGGAGAACATATTCTTCATTGCAGGTCCATCCGCAGCAGTTCCAAGTGTGGAATATGTTGAGAAGCGCGAGGCATTCTAGGAAGTTGACTTTTGTATTCCAAGTTTACTTGTTCATTTGTGTTTACTTGTATCCGTAAAATCCTTACCATTAGAAAAAAAGTTCTTTAATTACATATAACATTGGGAGAAAAAAATCTGCAAGCACTTAATTTTTAATATGCTAAAATCTTTGAAATATTTATGCGTTCGAAACATTAGTAGTTTAATTGACAGAAAATTTCTCTTTTTTTTATCCAGTCCAAATAACAGTTTTACGTAATTTTAGTTCCTTTCTCTAACAACCAAACAGAATTCAAACTAGACAAAAAGACAATCCGTCGTTAAAACTAAACTTTCGAATAAATGGCATTGTATTTTGAATTAATGAAGTTCTAGGAACACACGCTGTTAAAACTGGGAGGGAAAACAACCTAAAAATATTTTAAAGCTTAAAAAATATCATTAGTAAATAATCACTTCGATTGTCATACTGTCGGCAATAAAAACAAGTACATTTGCTGGCAGATCGTGTGACAAATATCTTCGATTAATTGGGAAAAGTTTCTTTGTCAAAAACTCCCAATTACGGAGCATTAATTTTGGATGGCTTATGTGACAGGCCACATATTGCAGACTTTGAATTTTGGAGATATTGGAATAAAAGCGTCACTGCCGAGGCATTCTTTTCTAACAAGGCTTAAATAGAATCACAACATTATGCCGTTTTATCTAAGAATTGCATTTAGCATTTAATATTTTCTATCACGGAGTAGCTAGTACATTAAATTTATTCATATAAACATGTATGACCAGACGTAGGCAAAAGATTAGTTACTAGCACTCCTTTTTCTGTTTATACATTTTACGCCTTTTTAACAAAGATCTTGAATTTCTTCATTTATTTTACTGTTTATTAAAAAATTAAAGGTTATCGATAAAAATAAACTCAAATACTATATCTGGGGAAATGTATTAATTCTAGTCTTAATTTGTTTAGATAAGTATTAATTTCCTTCTCAATTCAAATTCAGTTAGCTGGATTTCATGGGATGTTTCAGCATTTATATCTGTATAGAATGAATCCGTTAAAGCTGATGTGTACTAATCCTATTGGATTCGCTCACCTTAATGTTAACCTATGGAGAAAATCGTCTACCATTTGCAGCTACATAAATGCTGATAATTCAATAAAAATGGTATTTTCAGATAGCTTGAACTTTTCTGCACCTTGCAACAGGATTCATTTTAAGAATTTTGTTGACCAAAGGAACTGATCATCGTTTAAAACACATTATACCAGTTTTTTCTCAAATAATTTAAATTTTAAAATATTATTTGCATTTTTTTTAATGAAAAATGCCACAAGTGTAAAATTTCCTTCTCTATTACGAAGTACAATTTTTAAAAAAAATCTTTAAATCAAAGTCGGAATCCTTAGACAATTTTTTTTTGCATAGGTTAACATTTAGGTGAGCGAATCCAATAGGGTTAGTACACAGCAGCCCCCTTCAGTGGAAACATCTGCCTCTAAGGCAGCTATGGTTTCTTCATTCAACGCTGGGTCCCCCACCCTTAAACCTTGGGTACTACTGTGAGTCTACATATGCTTCAGTCAACATCTTGTCTTCAGTTTGGAAGGGTGATTTGTGACGCCAGCCTTCTATGGGTCATGTAAAAATTAGATTAATCAGAGCAAAAATTAAAAATCCCAACCCAATCACTTGTTCGACTAACTAAATGCCTCTATAAAACGAACCGTAATATAACCTGTGATAATTGGTTCTGTTCAACAGAGGCTGGACAAGAATCCCAACCCCATCCCATTAAAAATCCCAACCCAATCACTTGTTCGACTAACTAAATGCCTCTATAAAACGAACCGTAATATAACCTGTGATAATTGGTTCTGTTCAACAGAGGCTGGACAAGAATCCCAACCCCATCCCATTAAAAATCCCAACCCAATCACTTGTTCGACTAAATAAATGCCTCTATAAAACGAACCGTAATATAACCTGTGATAATTGGTTCTGTTCAACAGAGGCTGGACAAGAATCCCAACCCCATCCCATTAAAACTCCCAACCCAATCACTTGTTCGACTAACTAAATGCCTCTACAAAACGAACCGTAATATAACCTGTGATAATTGGTTCTGTTCAACAGAGGCTGGTCAAGAATTATTAAGAAATGTTTTCACGATTGTGGCTACTATAGAATGTAGTAAACCACAAATAACCTCTGAATTTCTAGTTAGGAATACCTGGTAAAGAGATATTCCATCTATATCTTCCTTCCAGGCAGATGTTCCTAAGCGGGAAAAGAATTATGTTCCTGCCGAAGGGTTAAGCAGGTTATCTTTTAGAATCTCTTGCAATATATCTTGCAATTTAGCACCAACGTGGCTTCATGTCAATCACTTAAAATATTGAATGATGCAAAAAAATATTAAGTTGAGATGTCCTGAATAATATTTTTCTTTATAGGCCAGTGCCAGTGCAACAGGCTGGGATCTTACAGCCTCACGTGCGACCCTGGCTCGCAGCAGTGCTCTTGCAAACCCGGAGTGGGAGGACTCCGCTGTGACAGGTGCGAACCCGGATTCTGGGGACTGCACAAAATCTCAGAAGGAAGCAGCGGCTGTTCTCGTGAGTAGGCTCCTTATCTTCCTTCTCGACTTTAATTTCTATGATTTTATGGCTCCGAAAAATAGCTGGTTTTATGTGGAATTCAAAAAGTGGCGACAAAAAAGTGTTAACCCTCAATCTGATCTCGTGATTAGGTTATCTAAGTACCAGAAAAATAACTCGAAAGGAACGCGCTGGGCAAGACATTTCGAAGTACTTTGTTATTCATTACATACTTCTTAAGTATTTTTCCAATCAATATATAATTCAAAAATGAGTGAAATTATTCCTTTTCACTGAGGATTCACAGTGAGAAAATTCTCTTTGTGTATGATAAAAGTGTTCTAAATATGAAACAATAAGGTCATCTTTTACAAAATATATGTTTTCAAATGAGTGCAAGGAAGCCAAAAATATCATCCTTAGTGATATAATGGATTGTATGCGGTTACTAACTTACAAATCCAACGAACTTATCAGTTAGCAAAGAGGAATCTGTTCATAATGAATAAAACTGGACAGATTCATTAAGTTCTTAAAAATATATAAATAGGACCTTTTTACATTATTATATTCACTTACTAGCTGAAAACCCGCGCTTCGCTACGGAGTACATTCAAATTAAATACAACGGTCAACGTATGCAATTTATGCCAAAAAATAAATATATATATTTATAATAAATGCGATGATCAATGTATACAATTGATGTAAAATATATATCTATCTATATATATATATATATATATATATTTATAAAAAAATCGTAAGGGATATGCATTTTTTTGGGATAATATCCAATCGTCTGCTGCATTAGAAAGAGAAAAAAATATTTTTTTGTCTATTTAGTTGTTACGCACGTGACGATAAATTTATTGAAAGTACCAGAAAAAGAAATCACGTGATCAGCATTTAATAAATTAAATTCTAAATATTAATCTTTAAAAATTCACCAAAAATCAGGAAATGGAGGTAAAAATTTGAAAAAAATTTCATTTTGAAGGAATTTTTATGATTTTTCTCGTGATATAAATTTTATAACCCTCAATGTATTATTTTAAATGCAAACGTAAAAAAAGTTTAAAAAACAGTTTAAAAATTTAATTTAAAAAAATCTAAGAAGAATTTTTCAAAAATCTTTCTTAGTGCACCCCTACACTATTAGAAGAATCGCCATGCAAAATTTCAGCTCTTTAGGTCCAGCGGTTTGGTCTGTGCGTTGTATGTCAGTCAGTCAGTGAATGAATGAATCAGTCAGTTACGGAACTGTTATATATATATAGATTGTTATATATACTTATTATATTATAATATATTGTATATACTTATTACATGTATTTCCGTCAAACGTTGTATCCTTTTGACAGCCTGTTCTTGTAATCAACACGGCTCAGTACGCGATGACTGCGAACAGATGACCGGCAGGTGTGTCTGCAAGCACGGAATTCAAGGCATGAAGTGCAACATCTGCCCAGTAGGAACTGTCCTGGGACTAGACGGATGCATGGACGGTAAGTGCCATCTGCAAGACAGAGCATGAAACAGTATGATAATTTGGAAATGAGTTACCAAGTTTGCAAATTGTAGCCCTCAAATTTCAAAGCTTTTTTTTCAATGTTTAGACAGCCCTATAAACAGTTTTAATTTTTAATTCGCTTTAAAGTATGTCAAACGGAGGAGAAAGAATAAATTGCATTAAAAACATAAAGATCTCTAATCTGGAGCAAAATATTTCCAAAAACTTAAAAAGTGATAAAAGCATCTTAAATTTCTCCTTCAATGTTGTATTCTAGAATAAATGGATATTTGTTTATCAGCCTTTAAGCACACTCTCAAGAGTAGACGTGCGAATTTTCGTAGTACATTTTACAAATGAATCCTTAAAGGCACTTTTTATACATAATATGCTTTTTATCTCTATCGCTCTTTCTCTGGGGATTTGATGCCTTAGCACATAATTTCCTTATGTCGAAAAAAATAGTTAAAGCCCGAAAACTTGTCTACTTATTTAAACTAAAGCAAAGCTGACTAGGTCTAGAACTGACGGCATTTTAAATATACTTGAAAACTGCAATAAATTAAGAATTGGTTCTATAAAAAAAACTCTGGTGATAGAAAAATTATATAATGCTATAATAAAAATAATTTAATAAATTCTCAATAATAATCCTGCTTACCTCAAAACTGTTTATTGTAATATCTTCAATATAGTAATCAAAATGGAGAATTCTTGCCAATCAATATGTTATGGAACGATAAACAACTCCAACAAAATAATTCAAAAATTTAGATTTTTAGCATGTTTCGCGGGGGGAAAGTCAGAGTTTCGATCCGCCGTAATAAAAATCCCTGGTAACTCCACTGATAGAAAAACTAGAACCTTACTTACTGCTGTATTTTGAAATATTGACACCGTTTTGTCTTTTAAAAAAGCAAAGAGTACTGAAAATATAAAGTTTAAGTATCAGTTGTAAATGCCTTAAGATTTAAGTACTCATGCAGACTTTGTTTCGTCTCAAGTCTGCAGATTTGCTTGAATGTCAAATTTTGAAAAAAGACAATCTGTTACAAGTTATATAGTATAATCTATGGAAATGATGGGAATGCTATGAGCAGCCTTCATAAGCAAACTAAGTTTTCTTTACTTTTAATAGTGCAGTCTGCCTCCGAAAAATTAGAACCGTGATGGTGGGATTCGTATAAAACTGGAAAATAATTAAAAAAAGTTGGTATCGTGTGTATTTAATTACGCCCTTTTTTATATTATTTTTTATGCAAATTAATTCTACCACGTTTATTTTCTTTTAGCCTCAATTGCCAAGCCAGTAACTGGTTCGTGCGATCAGTTACGATGTCACCATGGTGCTACTTGCAAAGAGAAGCAAGGAGAAGCACAATGCATCTGTGATTTTCGTTGTACTAGTGCCGTGGACGATAAAGACGTCACAAAGGCACCTGACGATACGACTGTCTGTGGTACTGACGGAAATTCCTATGGTTCGGAATGCCAGCTCAAACTTTTCAGTTGCAGGTACCAAAAGTCAATAGAGGTGGTTGGACTAGGATCCTGCTCAAAGTGTAAGTCGATAATGCATGCGTTCAAAAATTCAGCGGCTGGACGATGGCCGAATGGCTAGGGCGCTGGCGTTCGGTACTGTGGGTTCGAGTCCCACACTTGGTATAGACGTTTGTGGCCATTCGGAATCGGTTTTAAGCAGTAGGTCCCGGTTTTATTAGCCCTAGAGTAGCAAAAATTGACCATAGTGCTCCATATCAAACCAAAACCAAAAATTCAGAGGGTCGGCGTAAGATATCAGTCACAGCTAACTTTTCTTCACCCCTGGGTATTTGTTAGGTTCAAAAGATTGGCAGCAATGCAGGCGCGATGTGTATTGTTATTTTTATTATTTAAAACTTAAGTTGAGATGTTAAAAATCCCAAGAACTTGGCATCACTCTCGTTTGTTTGTGAGTTGCGTTTTGTAAAATGATATAATAAAGGTGGATTTTTTTGTTAGAAATGGCGTTATTATTTGTAGAAACTGCTTTCTGTGGATCCTAGGGCTCAGAAGTAGGTGAAATACTCTAGAGATAACGTTTTTAAATCAACTTTACTATTTTTTCCTTTATAACGTTAAACTCAAGTATATATTTTACCAGAGATTTCGGTGTAATCTTGGTTTGATCAAACAATATTATCTCCTAAACCTTAAAATATTACTGTAAGACAAAAAAATCTTCAAATCTACTAATGAAATTTTGTTTGTTACTTTACTTTGAAAACGAATAAACAATAGGGAAATCTTCTCTAATATTAATACCCCAACTCAGTTTTGAAGATATTGATAACTTGACATACCGAAAATTACGCCGACCTATATTCACGTGGTTTCTGAAAAGGAATTTATTGACTTTTCTAAATTGAGCAAATCAAAATTCGTTCAAAAAAAATTAAAATTTGAAGTACTTTTTTTCATCCAGCCATAACTTACTTAACTGCTAAAACTGAATTTTTTTTTTACAATGAAACGGACAAAAATTACGCTTGAGCGTACCTCAAGCTGTTTCAAGAGTTTGAACATGTTGTAACTTGTTATATATGAAGTTTAAAATTCTCTATTGCTTTAAGCAACTCTGGGGTCAGAGTTCTAGTAATACAAAGAAATTTACATCTGTTTATGTCCTTCAAAGTATACATTTTTAACTTGAAATCAGGAAGATGGACGTGTGATATATAATCCCACGTTCTATGTATTTTATCGGATAAGTTTTTTTCAAAATCTGGACCCGTTTATGTAAGCATTATCATCATAGAAAAAATACCTTTTGAGTGAATATTGGCGCTATATAAATGGGAGCTACTGATAACAGGGATGAAGATACACTGCTTAAAATCTGTGTTTCCTTTCAACAGAAAAATTTCGTGTCAGAATTAAGCACCCTACAGCCTCCCAAATTACCTAAAATGTCTTATAACAAAACAAAAAATAGACAAGGTACATCCCCTGATTTCTAATTTTAAAAAAATAGTAGCAATATACTTTATTAACGTAACTTAGATATACCAAAGTCCTGAAGTAGCCTAGTGGTAGCGCGTCGGCTTTCCGTGTTGAGGGTGCTTGGATCCCGACAAGCGTCATTAAATACCTCTGTGTCTAAGCCGGATATGGGCACGTTAAATCTGTAGACTGGAAGATTCCTCTATGAGGTCAGAGAGTGTGGCAGAGGGTAGGATCCCCCCCCCACACCCAGATATCTTCCTGGAGGGGGGGGAGGACTCTGTCAAAATTGAGGTAGCACCTGGCTAAATCGGACTCCGACCCTTGTGGGGCCATTATAAACCGAAGCAGCACCCCTCAGCCCCCTAGACTAAATGGACCTGGTTTGGAATATTCCGGCCAGGAGGCATTACAAACAAAAACAACAACAAGATGTACCAAAACAACAGATGTACCAAAAATTATTAGAAATAATGTGGCTATTCGTTCTTTTCATAAAAATAAGGGATAGGGGAGAAACAACGTTTAAAATATCGCTGGCCGACGATCAAAAGATCAAAATTTAAGTTAGATTCATTTCTATGCTTTTCCCGTCGAGAAATTAGCAATGTTATCTCCAAAACTAGAAAGATTTGGGGATTTGTTTTGAGCGATGTGAGCACAGGTAGGCATGTTTTCTACTTTGAGCCCAGAAAAATTCTTAACATACAAAATGGTGCGGAAAAAATTAGCAACTCCATAGAATAATGCAGAAATTTAAATTTTTAGCCTGGTTTTTTAAAAAACAGTAATAGTTTCCATCTTTCTAAACAAAAATCCTGGGAAACTTAATCGACGAAAACTAGAATTGGGCATTATGCTGCTGTGTACTAACCCTTTTGCATTTGCTCACCTCAATGTTAACCTATGGAGAATTTTTTTTTACTATTTACTGCTACATAAATGGTGATAATCAAATAACGGTGATATTTTCAGCCTGAGCTTTTCTGCACCTTACAACAGGATTCCTTTTATATATTTCGTCCACCGAAGGAATTTATGAGCGTTTAAAACTCACTATACCAGATTTTTTTCCCCGAAAAATTTGAATTTTAAAATATTATTTCCTTTTTTAACGAAAAATGCCCCAGGGTGTAAAATTTCTTTCTCTATTGTGGAGTACAATTTTCTTTTTTAAATCTTGAAATTCAAGTCGGTAATCCTTAGGCAAATTTTCTCCATAGGTTAATATAGAGGTGAGCGAATCCAATAGGGTTAGTACACAGAAGCCTTAAGATGTGGACGCTGTGTTCTACAACGAAAAAAGAAAGAAAAAGTGTCGCATAAATTGTAGTTTAATTATCAGCTGAACGTAGCATCAGTTCTTTTTCTACCCTTTTATTTGAATAGGTAATTATACCAATTTTCAGTGACATCCTCTCTTGCCGATTTCTATTTAAATATAATTTTAAACTGACCCCATAAATAGAACTTTAGATCAAAAATAGAGGGAAAATCTTGTTGTATGAAGGCTAAAAATAGTGGTTTTGAACTCTACTTAACACCAAATGAATCAGTTTATTCCATTATATTTTCAACTAAAACTACAAAATTGTAACACTTAGAACCAGATAATATTTCTTAAATCCCTTCAACTATATTCACAACATGTCACAAATTAGACATCTGCAATGAGCCTGCAGTTCATCATTATAGGAAAACTGCCTTAAATCTGCTACCAAACTGCAAATAGACCCCCCGAAATCAAAATAAAGCTCCCTTTGTATTATTCTATAATTGACCCTGCGCCTTACTAAACAATTTATGATGCAATTCAAGACTATTATCTCTGACATTTAACCACTTCCTATTCGATCACAGTCACCATTCTAACTTTGAATTATGATTCCAAATATCGTAATTTCTGTTAGGTTCGCAGATTGAAATGGAAGATGTAAACTGCAGATTTTGATCAGTTTGGTAAATCATTTGATACTTCTCTAGTTATTGTCGAAGAGTGTCAAGTTTTGGAGCTATTTTATTCATAATTTTTTCATGGTAAAATGTAGCAGATATGAAATTTCAATATAGGCTACCGTTTATTTATTTTTTTTTGTTTGGTTTTTGCTATTACACTCTCCATCATAATAACTGAAAATTATTGAAAAAGTTAATGCATAAAGCTTTTTCGATTTTCTCGATTTAACATATTTCTACCCCGCATGAATTTTCCACTTTCAAGATATGAACATCCTAGTGGAAATCCGAATAAAGGACTATTTGGGCTGCGAGGTAATTCTTGATAAAATCTGTTTTTACCAAGTGCTTAACATCAATCTTTGACATAAATGCTGCAGATTTTCAGTATGCTTTCTGTACATTGTTGCAATAAGGCTTTCTAATAAACTTTTAAAATTTCTTATATAATTATAGAAAACTTTATAAATTAAGTATGTTTAAAATCATAAAATAAAAGTAGCTAAATTTTAGCTGAAATTTTTTCCACCATGTATAAAATACTTTATCAGTCTTCATTTAATGTTTGACAAGCAGCGAGTTATTTTCTGCTAAAGATCTCACTGTCTTCCATTTTTCTTCATTAACGTCTAAAAGGAAATTTGAGTTAAATTTTTGTTCGATTCTGCAGGCATCAAAAATACGCTTGTATACATTCTGATACCCGCTGCTCACATGAGTATAGTGGCTAGCATCGTCAAATTCCACGCAGTGGGCTTGGGTTCAAATCCCGAACAGGGCTTGGTCGTCGATGTGTTGTTCCTTCATAGGGAGCAATGCTGGCTTACTTAATGGGTGCTCCCATAATAGAGTAGCCAGCAAGACTTCGCGGGGAATAACAAAGGGCGAATGTCTCAGGAACACTGCCTCCACAGAAGGCAAAGCCGGACGATGGTCGGATGGCTAGGGCGCTGGATTTCGGTACCGAGTCCGTGGGTTCGAGTCCCACTGTTGGCATGGATGTTTGTAGCCGTTCGGAATCGGCGCTAAGCAGTAGGTCCCGGTCTAATTAGTCCTCGTGTAGCAAAACGTTGACCGTAGCACACCAAAACGCATAAGACAGAAAAAAATTCTGATACCCTAAAGCCACAGTTGTCTGTTTTCTTTCCAATCATAACGATTAATTATTTTCTCCTTTCTTTAGATAATCTCACTGGTCTAAGCACAACAACCACCACCTCCACTACTACTCCAGAGCCAACGACTAAATCCACCGAGATTCCGAAAACCTCATCTGTAGCAACGGAAACGAAAATTGCGCGAGAGGTGACTGAAAATCCTTTAGAAAACTTGGTGTTGACCACAAAGGCCAACTTTACCACTCCTGCAAGCGGTACAGTATAATTATTCCTCCTTGTAATTACTTGTATTTGAAGTATCATGAAGCAGGTTTCTTTAGTCAAGGCAAAAGTGCGCATGATGAGTTATTCTCTGGGGGAGGGGGGGGGGGAATGCTTCTGTACAGTAGGAATAATTTTCAATTTATTTCTATAACTTAAGAAAGAATTTAATTGTTTCATGTATTTAGTTCACATTTTAACAGCTGATTTTAATGTATCATACTATTAACAGCTGAAGGTAAACAAACGTATGTTTGTTAGTGAGCAGACACGGGGACGGGCTAATCTCGCGAACCGAGCATAACAGGATATCGCGACTAGTACGGATGGCCGCGGACAAACGAGACGCTTGCACTGACACCATCCTCAACTTTCAAAACTTTAAACTTTGTTAATTATTAAATTAAAACCACCGAACTCAAGAGAAGCGGACAACAGAAACAGCTGTCATTCTGGGAGTTCCAGCTCCTCTCCGTTTCGCAAATTTCCACTATTTTCATGCATGTAAAATTAAACTTTTCCGCCCACCAATCGACAAATTTTTTATTTCCATGTGTTCTAGAACTTTTCATCTTTAAGGATATGCAAATTTTTAAAAAGTTAAAAATATTTTTCACTGCAAACGAAGATTTTTCCCCAAAGCAGTTTTTCGAATTTCACGAAATCGACAGTTTTGATGGACAAATATTTCGGTTTTCTGCACTAATTAATGTCAGTTTTACGATTTATCGGCATTTGCTAGATGTTCAGCTTCCAAAATATACCAAATACATTTAATAAAAAAATGTTATCATTCTAAAAAAGCGTACTTACAATACTTACTTTTGAAGTTCCCCGCACTGATCGCCATTGTATCTTAATGTAACTTGGATGCCGAGTTCGTAATTTTCAGACTTATTATTTTACTCACTAATAATTCCAGCAAGTTCGTGAAATTTGTTTCTAATTAATAAGGAAGTGATGAGGATTCTTCCGCCATCAATTTTGAATTCATCAGACTTTCTATTTTTAAGCGCTTTTTCCCCCACGAGATTTAATATTTACATTCGGCCATGTTGCCAAAAGGAAAAATAATTAGTTGAGTCATTTGATAATTGAAATCCAGAAATAATTTTTGTTTTAGGAAATGATAAGTTAAAACCTTTAGAATTTTTTCTAACTGAATGAACATTTTTGTTTAAAAAGCAAAATTTGAAGAAGGAAATTTGAAAGAATTATTTCAATAGCCAAACACCGAAATTTGAAAAAGAGAATTTTAAATAATTATTTCGTTTTTTGATAATATTAATATATTTTTAACAGTGATTAAACAGTTTTTAATCTTTGAGAAATGAAACCATTTCATTTTAAATCGAAAAAGCAACACATAGGGTTGCCACTCGGCTAGTATAACATATTCTCTGTAATTTTTTGCGTTTTCTTTTTATAGTAGTATTAATTTTGAATGAGAAATTATCAAAAGAGATAGAGCAAAAAGAGTTCCCTTACCTTATTTGTACATATCTGTTATGACTTTAACTCATCTATCCTGAAGTCAATAAAAATTAAAGAGTAAAATTTAATCTATGGAGCCGACGAATTTGTTCCTTTTGAGTCAACGAATCTAGAGCAACGGCAGCACCAGGAACAATTTTTCTGTCACTGCAATGGTCGATTGTTGAGTTGTTAGATTTGAAACACCTTGTAATGCAATTAATGTGTTTCCAGATCAGTTCTATATAGAAACAAAAGTTTTTTTTTTATTTCAGAAAGGACATGGAATCAATTTAATACGAGCGGTTATCGTTCATAATAAAAATGTAAGATAGCATTTAGTGAATACCTGGAATGCCAAAAATGATGACGTCATTTGCTTAAAAAAACTATCTATGTCTGTTTTTACAATCTATTCCCCTTACAAATGCGAACTTTTATTTTTAGAAATGAACTTTTTTAAAGATAATTTCAGGAATAGACCGACATGGGAATTTAGTTACGTTGTTACGTTTCCCGGTATGATTTATTATGAACCTGATATAAAAAATTTGAAGTTCAATATTGTTGTTTTCTGATGTCGGAGACATGAAATCCAGTCCTTAGATCTTGATTAATTAAATTTATTATACATAAAAAACAGTTAAAAGATAAAATGCACACAGCTCAAGATATGCGCGCACACAGCGACACATTCCCTACGCAGCTCTGGAGAAGAAACGGAGGCGAGGCGGACAGCGCCACTATACGTAGCTGTATTCTTCCGCACAGAAAAATAGTGCCACTCGCTCAAACTCAACACACCCCTCCTGCGAGGGACACATTTTTTCATCAAGTTTAAGAAATTACTACACACTACAAAATTATAACACAAAATACACACATTTACAAAAATACAACACAAAATACATACATATACTTTTCAGAGAGTAAATTAGCTTGTCTTCATTGACAGCTTTTGTCAGAAAATCCGCTGTAATATATTCAGTCTGTATATAACCCAGTTTAATAATATTGTCCATTAACAAATCTTTCACAAAATGAAAGCGTAAGTTCATGTGTCTTGATTTAGTCGATGATCTGGTACATTTAATCCACTGGATTGCTGCTTGACTGTCTGAATTTAAGGTTACAACATCATTTATAAATTGTTTACATTTCAATTCAGATAATAAATTTACAGTCCAAATAATATCTTTACAAATTTCAGAAATAGAAAATAACTCTGCTTCACATGTAGAAAGACTAACACTTTTTTGCTTATTACATTTCCATGACACAAGTGAATTACCTAATAAGATTACACCACCTGAAAATGACTTACCATTTTCAGCATTTCCCCAACTTGCATCTGAACTAGCATTCAAAAAACCAAAATCGTTGCTATAAAACAATACTTTGTCTTTAGTACCTTTTAAATACCTTAATACTCTTTTAGCCATAAGATAATGTCTCTTTTCCGGTTTATGATTAAACTGAGATAGATATGTTGTTACAAATGATATATCAGGACGCGTTCTATTAGCTAAATACAATAATTCACCAATTAATTCTTGATACATAGTTACATCAATTAAATCATTTGTAAGTGGAAAACTTTTATCTTCTCCTTTAACAATTGGAGATCTTACTGATTTACAATTTTCTAACTTATGTTTAAGCAAAAGTGACTCAATATATTCAATTTGTGATACACTTACACCATTGTCATGTTTATTAATTTCCATACCTAAGAATTTAGAATTCTTATTCTCTTGAAATTCAAATACACTTTTAATTTTAGAAACAATCTCGTGATACATTTCATTATTATTACAAAAAATAGCAATATCATCAACATACATACTTAATATAAAAAGATTTGTACCATCATGTTTAGTAAATACACAATTATCAGAAGCCAACTGTACCAAACCTATTTTTTCCAATTCAGATTTTATTTTCATGTACCAATTCCTGCCCGATTGTGGTAAACCGTAAATACTCTTTTTTAATCTACAAACTTTTCCATCCCCAATTAATTTTTCAAAACCAGGTGGAGGTGACATGTATACTGTTTCCTCTAAGTCACTATACAAATACGCAGTTTTTACGTCAAAAAATTTAACTATCAAATTTAATTTCGCTGAAAGCGCAAGTAATAATCGAAAAGATTCTATGTTTACAACAGGTGAATAAGACTCTAAATAATCCTTATTTTTTATTTGATTGTATCCAGCAGCTACAAGTCGCGCTTTATATTTTATTTTATTGGAATTGCTCTCCTTCAAAGTGTAGACCCATTTACTTTTTATTATTTTTTCCTTTAGAGGTTTTTCTACTATTTCCCATACTTTATGCTGATTCAACGAATCTAGTTCAATTTTCATTGCTGACTCCCAATCGCGCCAATTTACACTATTTTTTGCCTCCAAAAAAGTGTTTGGTATATCATCAGTTAGATTTGCTGACATTTGTTTATATTTTAGCCGTTCAGACCGTCGGAGTTGCGGTTCGTGTTGACAGTTTTCACTGTTTATTTCCTCATCGGAGGGTTGCTTTACCTCCTGCATTGAGACTGGCTGTCCCTTATCTAGGTCGCTGCTATCAACAAAAATCTCAAACTCCGCCATTTTGTTTTTTGAACTAGTATACTCTAAATAAGTGCTACTTTTTAAATTTTCATTGAATCGAACTGATCGTTCTTCAATAATTTTATTACTTTTTAAGTCATAAATACGGTATCCTCGGCGTTCTATAGCATAACCTAACATTATCCCCCGTTTTCCTGGAACATCAAATTTATTATTACGCATTATTTTCGGAATGTGAAAATAAGCCACACAGCCAAACTTTCTAAGATAATTTAGTTTGGGTTTTTTGCCTGTCCAGATTTCGAGAGGAATTTTTTCTTTTCCTTTACGTGGCGTCAAATTGGAAATTCTTGTACTACAATTAATAGCCTCAGCCCAGAATTTTAAAGGAAGTTGACTTTCATATAATAAAACTCTAGCTCTATCTAATAAAACTCGATTAGCTCTCTCAGCTTTACCATTGCTTTCACTGTTGTATGGTACAGTTTTTTCCCGAAATATGCCTGAATTAGCAAGAAAATTATCAAATTGCTCATTTGCAAACTCTAGGCCATTATCGGTCCTTAACTTTTTAATTTTCTTACCCGTAAGATTTTCATATTTAGCTTTAAATTTCAAAAATACATTAAATACTTCACTTTTAGTTTTTAAGAAATATGTAAAATACATCCCAGAAAAATCGTCCACTAATATCATAAAATATTTCGAACCGCCAATTGATTCCGTTTGAACCGGACCGCAAAGATCTGCATGAATTAATTCAAGGATTGCAGAACTTTGCTCAATATCAATACTTGGATGATTTTTCCGTGTAATTTTACTTATATCACAAGTTTCACAGACAAAATTCTTTACATCATTAATATCAATATATTCCTTCATTTTAATCATATATTTAGGATTTAAATGACACAACCTATTATGCCAAAGCTCATAATTTTTAGTAGAATTGTCATTAACAATACAACATTCAGAATTATAAAAAGGTTCTAAATACACTTCAAGTCTGTTATCATTTTTAAACGCTTTGGTAAGTAACTTATTATGTTTATCAAAAATCAAAACACAATTATGATTTGAAACAATTTTACATCCCTTGTTCATTAACGAGGTTACTGATAATAGATTATATCTTAAATCAGGAACATAATTTACATTACTGATAGTTAAAGTTATAGGCTTAGAATTCTTATTTATAGTATTTGCTTTAACAGTACCTGTTCCTTGAGAATAAATCACTGAGTTTTTACCTGCTTGGTGGATGTCCTTAATTTCTGGTATTATTTCCTCAAACCAGAAAGAATTTTTGGCCATATGACAAGAAGCCCCACTATCTAGTAGCCAAACTTGATCATGCTCATCATCTTGAGCAGAAACCGTAAGCGCAGACCTGGGATGTTGATCACCCGATGAATAATGCGCATTTGGTGAACTCCTCTTTTTTTCTTTATTATTTCTTGTGTTGAAGTAACAATTTTTAGCTAAGTGACCAGGGCGTCTGCATATGTAGCAGTTTCTATTATTAAAATTCTTATTCTTCTTCGAAATGAATGCCTCTGCGTTTCCTTCACTGCCTCTTCCGTTTTGGGAATTCGTCGCTCCTTCTTCACGTAGAATTTCTAATACTTCATCCATTGATTTGTCCCTTTGGGTCTTCAAAATGTCACGCACACGGATAAATTTGCCTTTCAGGCCTCGAACAGTGTAAAAAACTAATTCCCGTGGTGTAACTTCTAATCCGAGAGAAAGACACTTAGTCAATATCCCTCTTGCTCTGGCAATATAGTCGTTCGCAGATTCATTCGAAGTCATTTCCAGATTTTTTAATTCGTTTCCTGCATCTATTTTTCGATCTTCAGCTTGCCCCATGAATGTTGACTTTATTTTCTCCCACAGAGTTTTTGCATTTACTTCCGTGGCGAACTGCAGCGCCTGCTCGTCTGACATAGCGAGCTGCATGTAAGCTACTGCGTCAGCATTCTTTTGATCCCATTTTTCAGATTCCTTTTGATCCAAATTTTCTGGTTTCACACTGAAAATAACAGTATCTAGACGTTTTAATGACAGAGCTGCTTTCATTTTTAAACACCAGATGAAATAATTTTCTCCAGTCAGTTCTGGAACGTTAAGTTTCTCCATTTTCGATTTGTGTTTCGGCAGTTTCGATTTCAGCAGCCTCTTTAAATATAATTAATCATAACCAAACTCTGCTACCAATTTGTTGTTTTCTGATGTCGGAGACATGAAATCCAGTCCTTAGATCTTGATTAATTAAATTTATTATACATAAAAAACAGTTAAAAGATAAAATGCACACAGCTCAAGATATGCGCGCACACAGCGACACATTCCCTACGCAGCTCTGGAGAAGAAACGGAGGCGAGGCGGACAGCGCCACTATACGTAGCTGTATTCTTCCGCACAGAAAAATAGTGCCACTCGCTCAAACTCAACAAATATTCAGAGAAAAACTTACACGAATGAATGATATAATATATAAATTTTTTATTGTTTATTTTCTTTGAAAGGAGTTATCATTAAATCTCTGCGAATTTTTTTCTAATGCAGTTCTAAAAATGTTATCATTAACTAGAGTTTGTCTTTTTTCCTATTTATAAACTAGTTCTTCACGAGTAAGCAATTAGATCAATCATTATCTTTTTTTCTGGTGTTAAAGAAAATTTATAATGGTAAATGTTTATTGATGACAGTAAAAACATTAAATATTTGTCTTCAATCTAATAATTTTCTTTTTAATGTTTGTTTCCAGTCAGCATTATCGGCATGCCACTCTTCTCGGGTCGTTCCCACTTGGCACTGCCGAAACTCGCTGCCTACAGCCGTTTCGCTGTGGAGTTAGAAGTGCGAACTGAATCGACAGACGGAATACTCTTGTATAACGGTCAAACTTTATCCGGAAAAGGGGACTACGTGTCTTTAGCGATCAAAGGCGGCTTTGTTGAATTCAGGTACTAAGTTTGATTTTTTTTTCGGAATACGTAATTTGCATAATAAGACCCGTCCATGGTTGTTTTATCATAGAAACGCTTATATAGTGTGTATATATATATATATATATATGGATCAGGTCACTCGTATTTTTATTGTTATTACAGACCAATTTATTAATGATTAAGGGTGATAGGAAACCAGATTCTCGAATATCATTAAGTTTCAGAGATAGAGTGTTTACAAACAGTCTGTTAGATGCCAACATCACGATCCCTCATAAAAATCTTAGAATATTAAAAAATAAGAAAACTTATTTACTTGAAAACAGCCTTATTTAAATTTTCACCCGATTAAAATATTTTCCTTTTTTTAAAAGGAGAAATAATAAAAGGAAATTCTTAAAAGAGGAAGATACTAGCCGTATTATTTATAATCTAAAATCATTTATAATCTATATTTATTATTATATGTCATTAAGACAATTATTTATAAATCGAATGATACTATTTATTTTTTAAGCTAACTGGGTTCGCAAACCATTTCATAGGTAAACTGCCAAATATGTCCTCCAACAAACTCCACAAATGACGATGGATTAAAACGTGATAGGCGGCGATGCCACCAACTTATTTTCTTCGTTGATTATCTAATAAAAATACTTACGTTTCTTCTTTTACAGTTACAATCTCGGTAGTGGTCCCATACTACTACGATCGTCCGAGCAGCTACAACTGGGTGTGTACCACCGTATCATTGCCAAACGTTTCCTGAAAAAAGGCCTGTTGTCAGTAGACGGCAAAGACGACATAACAGGAGAGAGCCCCGGACCTAGAAGCTACCTCGACCTTCACGAAAATCTGTTCTTAGGAAATGTGCCTGACGCCAGTGATCAGTAATGTTCCTTTCCACTTTTCAGATTTCATGTAGATTTCTGCTTTATTCCATTTGTTTAAATGATTTTACGTGGTTTGTGGTTCTAAGAAGTTCTAAGACTTTGCTAACTATGTTGTTTTGGAGCGAGGTTTCTTATTAGATAAATAGCAAAGTGTACGAGGACAACTAGAATGATGTATCTTTGTGGGGTACGACCATATCTATGGATCAGACATCCCCCCGCACCAGTGATTATGAATGTAGAAAGGGGCCCTAGGAAAATATTTCAAAGAATTATAATTCTTTATGTATCGCCGTTTAGTGTTGTGTTCAGAATTTTAATTTTTTTTATTTTATTTTATTTGAAATAAAGATTTCTGTAGATCGGCAAGAAGATGGACTTGAATCTGTGAAAGAAACTAATCAGGACAAATCTATGTATCATCTTTTTCTTAGCCATAATAATCTTGGAGAGCCCGCATACTTGGTGTAGTGGTTAGCGTTCTGAGCTGCTATGCAGTGGGCTTATATTCGAATCCCCAATAAGGCTTCGTACACACGATAGGGATTCGGTTTTATGATCATCTCGGTTTTGTGGTTTCGTTTGCAGTAAACAATGTATTTTGTTTTGTACGTTCACACGTTGCGGTCGAAAACCGCAAACGTCGGAACAACGGAATCGGTGGCAGATGTTGTTCGATTTTGTATACCGAAGCCGGATAGAGGAAATGTCCGCGGGGCCGTTTCGGTTGACTTTAGCGTTTAGAATTGAGAGGGGGAGTACACACGATTCGGTTGTTTTGAAGAAAACGTACACCAGTGCCGATCTAGCTACTGAAGTGATAGTCTGATGTGATTTTTTAGTTGTTTTTTACAGTTTTTTTTTTTTAAATGGAGAAAATCGACACAGAAATTTTAATTTCTTTGGTTGAAGAAAGACCGACCATTTGGGACAAAACATAAAAATGTTTTGCTTTAAATGACGCTTTAAACGACGTTTATATCATGTTTGTATCTTAATTAGAACAGGAGATATTATTATTATTATTATTATTATTATTATTATTATTTGCAACATTTTAATAGCAGACAATTTTTGTTTAAACCTGTAAATGCGTTTATCTGCATGATGGGGTTTTTCACCATTTCTCATCTTTAAATTGTTACAAGTCAAGAATCGTTAAAGATAAATGGTTGAAACTTGGAACATGTCTTTTTTCAATTATTTTACTTAAATTTTGATTCAGTAAATTTTAAATATATATTTACTTTTGAAAATATGATACATCATAAATAAATTACATCATTTTTTTAAAAAAATTATTCTCTAAATATTTTTAATTTTTTTAAAAATTAATATTCTTAAAATCTCTGAATTGAAATAAAACATATATTTCTGCAAAATTAAATGAAAAAAATTGAAATTCGACAGATAATATTTCGAGTTATAACAATTTTAAATTACCCCACTTTTTTTAAAAATTTTACCTAAAAAAATTTTTTAACTTTATGAGAAGTTTTATGATGTGATTTTGTTTGCAAATTATATGGTTAATCATCACAAAAAAATTCAAAGTTTTAACTCAATAAATAAAAAAAATTTAAATGTGTTCCGGACCCCCTTAAACGTGAATAAAAAGTACTTACCTTAAACATATAAATAATCCAACAGATATAGATAAAAAAAATATACAAAAATAGACAAAAAACAAACAGAAATCAAGCACTCTGGGCATCCACGCACCAACGGCAAGATTCTGTATAAGTGCCGGAACTGAACCATAAAACAATAGAGGTAACCGACAGTTCTCGTCATCAGGGAGCCTAACCATGTCAATTACCTCAAGGGGAACTTTCTGAATAGGATGCAGGTAAGCCCAAAAGACATCCCAAGGCCCCGAGTCCCCCAAAGAAGCAATTAGACAAGAAGAAAATGAAAAGACAAACACAACTTACACTATGGGCTCAACGCACCTTATATGCAAGCACAAAAAAAAAAAAAACTAATTGCTTCTTTGGGGGACTCGGGGCCTTGGGATGTCTTTTGGGCTTACCTGAATCCTATTCAGAAAGTTCCCCTTGAGGTAATTGACATGGTTAGGCTCCCTGATGACGAGACCTGTCGGTTACCTCCATTGTTTTATGGTTCAGTTCCGGCACTTATACAGAATCTTGCCGTTGGTGCGTGGATGCCCAGAGTGCTTGATTTCTGTTTGTTTTTTGTCTATTTTTGTATATTTTTTTTATCTATATCTGTTGGATTATTTATTTGTTTTTTTCATTATGGGGATATGAAGCTTCTGCGCTATCCTTTATTGAAAATGTTTTCTTTGCAGGATAAGTTTTATGTTACAGTGTTTTAGCAGTCTATGCTTGAATTTTAATTTTATTTATCTCTATTGTTTACTTTTTACCTTAAACATACTGTTAGTTTTTCTTCTGGACTAATACTTTTTCTGATAGCTGTATCCTGCTTTCTCAAGTTTTCTTCCACTCTCTTTAATAGATTATGAAATGTATGTATCGTCATTCGGAACTAGTTGAAAATTTTCTTTTCATTTCTTCTTAATTGAATCATAAGCGTTTGAAAAGATCCCAGACAATATCTGTCCCTCACAATAGGATGTACCCAATACGTTCTATTATTTTTTTTTTATTTTTTTTTTTTTGGGGGGGGGGCTTCGACGACGGCGGTACCAGTACATTACAAGAAAGGTATTTACGTCCATCCTGCAAAGTGAACTACACTGCAATGATTGCAAAGGGGTTCTGTGCGGACGGGAAAACCGTATATGGTAAAAAGAAAAACCGAATCGGGTGAACAAAGCTTTCTGTTGACACCGAAACCGTATCGAAGGTACGAGGCCTAAGGCTTGGTAGCTTCCGTGTCGTCCCCCTCAGAGGGAGCAATGCTGGCTCACCTATATGGTGCTCCCATAATAAAGAAGCCAGTAAAATCGCAATGAATAACAAAAGGTGAATGTCTCACGACAAAGTGCCTACGCATTAGACAAAAATAATAATAATAATAATGTAGAAATGAGGACAGACAAAAAGAACAAGGAATTTAAACTATAAAAGCCCTTGTGCTATGACGAATATATTATTTTGCCACAGTTTCAAACGGATGCTTTCAGATAACCTTTAACATTAAACATTCATATGCTTTGATTCAAATAGATTTATCTTAGAAAAATTAGGATACATAAAAATTGTAAAGCTATAGAAATCATAGTGTCAGTGCTAATGAGTGTAGAAGCAGATTCAGCCTTTAAAGTCTACCATGGGAAAATAGTAATTTGTGTTTTAACGTAATTTCCAGTCAGTTTTGAAGAGTTAAATGATAATGTAAATGCGAATGATGAGAAAGAAAAAAAATGGGAAAAAACGATGAGTTTCAAATTTACTGTTGTATAAGCCATCTTGTGTTTCAAAACCTTATAATCACAAAGTATCAATTCACATAAATCTTAAGCCGTAAGCTTATTAATTATCATTGATGAATATTTGCCTATTTACATGACAATCTAACAATTGCGTTACAGCGTGTGTTTTAGATGAAACCTAAATGTTGGTACATTAATTTACGATCCACTCCATAGTAAACTAGGCAGATATGTATTATAAAAGTAGGTAAGAAAAGGCTTGTATGATCTTAAATTTAATTTGTTAAATAATGATAGCCTATTTGCTACTTTATAATGTTCTCAACAGTTGTAATGTACTGTTTTTTACAGAGCTTTCATCTATCGTAAGTAATACAATATTTCATCATTACTAAATTGTCACCCTGAATTCAAAAAATAAGATCCCCTAAGGTTTTATTTAGTGCTGCTGTTTTATTTAGTACCATTTAAAAATGCTACGGTCCGACCTTAGAAAGAATCTTTCTATATGCAACCTCAAAACCATAAAAAAGGGAAAACACTACACCTAAAAGAATTAAACTGCAAAGATTACCAAAAAATTGAATTACAGAGTAAAGTGAAATAAAACAGAGGCAATGGAAGATAACATTTCTTTGTTTTGTATTATAAAATGTGTTATATGGAGTTACTACAGCATTTACTTCAAAGATCACTGAATAGCACATTGTATCACAACCGCAAGAACTCGAGCCTTTGACTCCTTCAGTTACAATTACTCTGTGTTTACAATTACTCTGTGAACCCTGTAGTTAAGCAAAAAGGATAAATTTGATATCTCCGAGAAGTAAAGCGAAATGTACAAACAAAATATTAGAAACCTGACATAATAAATTAGTACATATACGTAGTGTTTACATTATTTGAGTGGTAAACGGTGGTAAACGGTGGTAAAAATAATAAATAAGCAATGTTATAGGTAGAATGTTGTATAAAATGGGTTATAGAATAAGAAATTTGATCTAAATTTTAAGTTAAAATCCTTTCTGAAAGAAAAGTTGTCAGTTTTAACGTATAGTACAAACTTTATATCCATACCAGTAAAAATGTATAACTTTTAGCTTCCTTGTCTAAAAATTATTTACGTTTATGTAGCACATAATTTACCGTCCACGAAAGTATAAAATACCTATGAAAATGTATATACACTAAATTCTTAAATTTAAATGTGCAGTAAAACTTCTCTAGCCCGCTACCCTTATTCGACGTCCACCCCTCTAAACGGCCATATTTGTTCACAACCAATTAAAGACTCCATAGTACTGATGTTATGGGAGAAACTTCTTTTCGACGGCCACCCCTGAAAACGGCAATTTTTTTTAGGAACCATTACTGACCACCATAGAGAAGTTCCACTGTATTCCCAAGCTGTTTGTTAGAGCTTCAGGAATGAGTTAAGTATTTTGAATTTAAATAACACTTCGGAAATAATCATTTTTGTTTCGATCTAAATATATTTGTTTCGATGTAAATATTTTTGTTTCGATCTAAAAGATTTCTTACAATTTAAATTTAATTCTTTTTACTTATTTTTATTTAAAAAATGGGAATTGGTGGTCGAATTTATCTTTATTTTAGCTTATTTTTTCGTAACATTTTACGAAACAGTAACTTTGAGGCCCAAAGAGTTTTTTGTATTTGTGTTTGTGTGTCCAAGATTTAGAACGTTAAAATTCAAATATTGTTAAATCAACGTTATGATAATTAACATTTGTTTCCATTTCAGAATTCTCCAAAACATTGGAGTGTCTACTGGCTTTGTTGGGTGCATTCGCTATTTCAAAACAGGCCACCATTTCGTTGATCTTAAGTATCCAGGATCACAAGTCCTCGATGCAGAAGACATCAGTAAGTATTTTTGTAACAATTTTCCCCATTAAAACTTAATAAAAAATGCAGACCTTCGTTCATCTTCAGTGGGTACTCTACTGTTATTAACGAACAGAAAATAAATGTCAAGTTCCGTTAAAAGTAGTGAAACGCAATTTAATCTACTCAAGTCAGATCATGGGAAATTTCAGTTTTTAAGCTAGCTGCATTTAAAATACATGTGTCCGTTCAACAACAATTAAATCTTTGCTCAAACTGGACTATTTTTCCTCGAAAAAATTAATAGAATTTGCGCAATTTGACAGATGTATTTTAGTGTTAAAAAAATAGTTAACAGGCGGGGAAAGTTGCAACTTGAAAATTTAACATGCTTAACTTCTTATTTAACATGCATTTCTTCGATAAACTGATAAAATTTTAAATAACTTTCCAACAAACAAGTAGAATTGAACAAACATTTCGATTCTTACAGAATTCCAAATTATGAAACTTTCTCAAATATCAGGATTGTATAAAAATTGTCACTTTAATATCAACTGACTGTTTCACTTAACATGTTTTGTGCGTTCATGAAGCTAAGAACTTAATCAAAACGTAAAACTTGTAAAGTATTAATCCATAACTTTTAAGATATACAGGCATTTACTCTTTCAGAGAAAATGTTCCTTTAAAAACATTTGAAAATAATCTTTATTCTCTTTATAATGTTTGCCACCCATCATTGTATATCTTCCTATTTCTTCTTATATTTCCAGGTGAATGTCCGGACGACAGCTGTACGAGCATGCCTTGCCAAAATGGTGCTACGTGTCTGACATCTGATGAACATGTGTACACGTGTAAATGTCCTACATTCTTCACTGGTGAGTACATTTTCAAATAAAGTTCTGGGTGTAATGTGTCTTTTAAAGGCATTAAAATACTCGGCAGTATTTCCTAGTTCATAGCTGAAGTCTAACCTATCGAAATCATCAAAATTAATAAAAATGTTGTCTAGTTTTATAACGGGTGATTCTTAAAAGCAAATATCGCAAATGTACAATCCCTAAGCTACACGGAATTTACTCTCAGTAACTTTTTAACATCGGATTACGTTCCTTCATAACGGTCCTCCGGAAAGGAAAATTTCAGACGCTAAAACCGTCCGTCCGTACCCCGCGAATTATAATTTTGGCAGCTCGCCAAACCCATTCTGTATCGGACAAGCAGTAAACAGTTAAACAGAAAATCCCAAAATGCGTCAAAATTTTGACATATATATATATATATATATATATATATATATATATATATACATACGTACATATAGATACATATATACATACAAAAGAGGTAAGCAACGATAAGTAATCCTACGTTAATAACCCGCGGTAGTTTCGTTAGGAGAGACTACATGAATTTTTTTTATCCCAGATTAATTAATGTATAATTTTTAATTCCGTTATCTGCATTTATAAACAGATCTTCGACAAATTTTCAGCACCCTACAACCTCTCAAATTACCTAAAATGCCCCCCCCCCTAACATCTAAAAACAAAACAAAACATAGACAAGATATATCCACTGTTTTCTAATTAGAAAAAATAGTAACGATATATTTTATTAACTTAACTTAGATATACGGAAGGCTCGAAATAGCCTAGTGGTAGGAATCGGTTGTCGGTGCTGAGGATACTTGGATCGAATCCCGACAAGCGTCATTAAATACCTCCGTGTCTAGGCCGGATATGGGCACGTTAAATTCGTAGACCGGAAAGTCCCTCTCTGAAGTCAGAGAGGGTGGGAGGGGGTACGATCCCCAGATGTCGCCCCTTGGGGTTGCTCAGTCAAAATTGTGGTGGCACCTAGCCAAGTCAGACGCCGACCCTTGTGGTGCTACATATAAACCGGAGCCGCACTACTATGCCCGAAGCCTATATGGACCTGGCCTGGAACTTCCGGTCAGGGGGCATTATTAGAACAACAACATAAGCAGATCTTTAAATGCAGAGCGGTTGTTTTACAAAAATCTTTTCATTCTAATAATTTTTTAAAAATTAAATTTTGTAACAATAAACATCATAAATTGAATTCCTTGTAAAAAAATTAACGACGGAAAATTTTTAATTTCAGTCGATCCAAAGCCAAAACTCAGGTTTTGGAGTTGTAAACGGAATTAGAGCCAGAATTGTTGGTGAAATTAAGATTTATTTAAAGCAGAAATTATAATCTCCCATTTCATCTCCACTAAGGACACTCATTCAAATAACTCCTTTAGAAAACAGCTGAACCTCAAATCTGGAGTTTTGGATTAAAAATAACAATAAACATCAGTTTTATCAACGACGCAACGGAAACGGTACTCAATCGCAGTTTCCCTATCTAATATATATCCCTCCCCGAAACATGCCAAAAGTCAGTTTAATCGAACCCTCTTCAGAATCTGATTAATTATACGGTTTACAAACGATCCTATTTCACCGGATGACGTATATGCACCGTATCGGATATGTGTTACGATATGACCGCGTCTTATCACGCATGTTATCGCGGTCTGCAAGTTATTAAAATCATCCAATTAAATGAGCGCAAAATATTATGCTGGAAATTTAGAGCTGATATAAAGACGTATCCAGTCAGTATGGATCTAACTCTGTATCAGTTTTTGTACCCTGTTTTATAAGTTTTGAGAAACCTCTAAAATACTTACAAAATTGGGGTGAGGGGTGTTATTGTTATCCTCCGAAATTAAAAGTTCAAATTAACAATTTTATCTCAGGAAATTCTAACTCGGAATTTATAGATGTAGAAGCTCAAAAAATGCTCTTTATTATTTACATATACCAAACTTTGATGCTGTTTGTTTAGGTGATTATTCTTGATTCCTATTGCCAATGTATTGGGAATATAAATATTTGCAACATAAACTAATAGAGTTTTGAAATAAACAGTTTCGTTAATGTATAAATTTAGAAACATGAAATTTGAAGCAGTCAGAAATCTTTTATTTTCGGGGCCTACACAGCTAATTTTTTGCAAAAATGTATAAATCCGCGGATATGGATAGGTCAACATTTGCAAACCATTCGGCAGATTGGGGTTTATTAAAATCTCTATGCAAAGACTAGTGATTGCAATACCGGTATTCCAGTATATCGAATACCGGTATTTCGTGCTATTTTTCAATTTCGTAAAACCGGTATTTGCGGAGGATAAATACCGGTATTTCAGTATTACTATAAATAATAAATATTTTTTACCAAAAGTTTCGACTTAAATTATTAGCCATCTACTGTTATTGAAAGTACGTATATTTTTATTCATTGATGTGGCAGTACTAACATAAATCCTTTGCTGTCTCATTTTCGTTCCATTTCGATTAGTGATATCAATACCGGTATTAGCTATAAATGAAAAAAAAAATGTTACAAACAATAATATAAAAGTAATACAAAAAATAGATTTATTCAAAACCGTCAGACAAGAGACCGAAATGTTAGAAGATGAAGGACTTCGAGGCAAATATTTAGAGTAAGTATATCATTCATTATTAACAGTACCATCAACCAATGTAGATGCAGAAAGTGTATTTTTAACTGCAGGTAATTTGTGCACAAAAATATATTCCCGGCTAAATGGCAGTTTAGTAGATGCATTATGCTTTTCAAAATCAAATTTCAAAAATGCACAGTTTATAAATTAGTTATTTTTTCTTTAATAATAGATATTATATTATAGACAGCCCAACAAAATTTTAATGTGATATTTACTCTTCTCAATAATAATACTAAATGTTTTGTTACTTCATTGTATTGTAATAATATAGTGATTTATTTTTTATTTATATTTTAACGTAGGATTACATTCCTCCATAACGGTGCTCCGGAAAGCAAAATTTCCGACGCTAAAACCCTCCGTCGTCGTGAGTTATAATTTTGGCAGCTTGCCAAACCCAGTCTGTATCTCTTGGGCAAGCAGTAAACAGTTAAACAGAAAAGTACCAAAATTCCTCAAAATTTTGACCATATATATATATATATATATATATATATATATATATGACAAAGTGTCTTATATCACGTTACACCATCTTAACGTTTTCCCTAAATAATTATTCTAATGACAGTCAGGGAATAAAGGCCTGTGGTAAAGAACTACAATTTAAATACACCTAAGAGCTTATTTCCGAATGTTAAACTACCTCAATTCAATCCATGTTAATTATCTGCCAAGCCATCAACTCGATCCTCGCGATGCGTGACCAGCCCGATCGAAATCAATCCCTCTCTGCGCTAAAACTCTTTGTTTTCAAACCTTCTAATGCTCTTGCGCACGCGCTCATGACGTCTGCGCTGAAGATGACGAATGGGCGGTACTAAATTTGATATTATATTTAGATTCTCTCCATGGTTCTTCCAATCTCGTGAATTAAGTTCAATTCTAAAAAAGAGGATTCGCCTCCCGCAGTGCATCTCGCAGTGATATTTAATGCCAGAAATTAGATTATTCTGAAGCCCCCCTGTAAATTGTTTAATTATTATTCTTTTTCTAATTAATTCTTAACACGCAGATATATATATATATATATATTATATATATACATACTATATACATACAAAAGAGGTAAGCAACGTTAAGTGATCCTACGTTAATAACCCGCGGTAGTTTCGTTAGAAGAGACTACCTGAAATTTTTTTGTTTCTAATCTTATAAATTATTATTTTACAACTATTATTAATATTTGATTATAACATTTGTTCCTGTATTTTATATTTGTACATAACAAAATTGTTTATATTTTTATAGTATGCGAGTTTTTTGCAAAAACTAATTAATGTTGCAAAGAAAAAAGTGTGCTTTTGTATAGTGTTTGAGAAAATTCTTAATACCAGTATCAAGTTTGAAAAAATACCGAATATCGGTATTGTATTTTTGGGCCGGTACTGCAGTCATTAGTAAAGACAATAATGAAATTAAACATTCGAGAACCAATTTACAATATATTAAACGTTTGTCTGAGAATCTTCTTTTTGATTCAACATTCAAAGATACATTATGAAAAGCGACTACGCTAACATGCACGGTATTTGTAATTATATTAGCAGTAATATAATTACAAATATCGTGCATAAAATATTTATAATAAATATTTTTATAAATATTTTTTCAAAAATATTATTAAATATAATAAATATTTTTTCAAAATAATATTGGCAGTATTAAAGTTGTTGTTCCTTAAAATATTTTTGTAATTTTTTACACCCCTCCCCCAAGTTTTTTAAGAGGTATTTTTCATCCTATTTGCCTCGTGTATACGATTTGGGGAAATAATTTTGTATTTCATAAAACAGAATCACTGGCACCATTTCTTTTCGTCTCTTTAATGTCTCTTATTTACACTGATAGCTGGATGCGCTCTATTCCCAAAAACTAAGGCGATGGATCCTTTATATATACCTTGACTTTTAAAGCCACTCTTTACTTGAAAACACACAGATATATAACACCGCCTATTTTATAGCTAATATATTTTAATAATAATCCGATTTCACTCTTACTCCAATCGCTCTTTCAACTAGCCGTCCCCTCGCGACGTTGCGCTGTTAGATCTTCAAAGCTTCTGAAATACAAACTGACTCATCATCGCCATTATGTTGCCAGCCAGAGAGCACGCAACAAATACGAGATGTAGTTTTGGACCACTTTATATAACACTAGCGGCCCGTCCCGACTTTGTTCGGGTTGAACAAAATATTATACCTATAAATTTCCAGTTGATAGCCAATAAATTGTAAATCTTTTTTTACCTTAAATGTCCAATAAAAAGCGTAGTTCCAAATGTAGTTTTCTTCAATAAACCCTTTAACGTTGCCAGTTTCAAAAATCCTTTTTGTATTTATCAATACCTCCTCTACTTGAATCTTAAAAATATTAAACCTTTTCCTTACGGGTTGGGATAGCATATATCCGAAGCACATACTCTCGAAAAATACGGTGTGATGTCGGCATAGATATAGTCTCGAATTGCACTTCGTTGTGACTTTCCTAACGGCTTTGCCCCCAAAGAACAATTGGGTGACATTCTGGGAACGGAGGGTGAAACTTACTGAAAAGGACTGAATAATAATCTTTTGTCGTTCTAGCTAGAGGCTATTTCTTTTCAGGCGAGAGACATCAGAAGGGCGGTTCACCCGCGGTTCATCCATTTTCTACCTTTTCAAAGATGAAAGAGTTACGGAGTGCCGATGAACTACTATTGAAATTATTCTTCAATAGTAAGAAAGCAATAAGAAAACAATTAACCACTCTTTGGTCCCCCACTGGGTCTACTCCCTGACCCCCCACGCTGAATGTCCCCCACGTAAAATGGGGATAGGAAGTAGATAACATTTTCCCGTTGTAAAGAGCGATTTCGAAAAACGGACCCCGTAAGCTAAAGGGTGTTGCTATGATTACTTGACTGTGGTTGACAAAGGAAAAGATGTAAGGTACATTTTAATGCACAAAAGTTGTACATTACCCACCACATAAAAATCTGCTCTCTCTTTTTATATATTATTATAGAAGTATAGATACACATTGGTATCCCAAAATTAGAATAAGAGATGAAATAAAAATACAAAAATAAAAAAGGATTTTAAGTAAAGAATTTTTTTAAATTATTTTAAGCACCTAAAATAATATTCAAATTAATATTACGTTATTTATTAATTAAAGTTAATTTTTTAAAAGAAAGAAGTGTGCTTGAGACCGTAGTTTTATTCAAAAATGAAAAAGGATTTTAAGTAAAGAATGTTTTTTTTATTTACTTTAAGCACCTAAAATAGTATTCAATTTAATATTACGTTAGTTATTAATTAAAGTTATTTTTTTAAAAGAAAGAGGTGTGCTTGAGACCGTAGTTTTATTCAAAAATAAAAAAAGGATTTTAAGTAAAGAATGTTTTTTTAATTATTTTAAGCACCTAAAATAGTATTCAAATTAATATTATGTTAGTTATTAATTAAAGTTAATTTTTTAAAAGAGAGAGGTTAAGAGATGAAATAAAAATACAAAAATAAATAAAGGATTTTAAGTAAAGAATGTTTTTTTTAAATAATATTAAAATTTTTTTCAAATAATATTCCTAAAATAATATTCAAATTAATATTACGTTAGTAAATAATTAAAGTTAATTTTTTGAAAGAAAAAGGCGTGCGGGAGAACGGCTAGGTTCGAACCACTATCGTCAGAACAGAAGCCCACCGCAATAACACCACGCTAAGGATCGTTGAAGACTTCGGCACAAAAAGCGGTAGAGGACAATAGCGGTAACAATGGAGATTGTTAGGATTAAGCCCCTAACTTTATTTCTACTGATCAGATATACATAATATATAGCCTATGTCCATCTGGAATAATGTACCTTTCAAACAGTGAATTTTTCAAATAGGTGCAGTGGTTCTGGAGATTACCCTCCATGTACAAAATCGCTCTCTCTTTATATATAAGTATAGATAGATAATAGAAAGAGGTTAAGAGTTGAGATAAAAATACAAAAATAAAAAAAGGATTTGAAGTAAAGAATGTTTTTTTAAATATTCAATTTTTAAAAAAATAATATTCTTAAAATAATATTCAAATTAATATTACGTTAGTTAATAATTAAAGTTAATTTTTTAAAAGAAAAAGGCGTGCTGGAGAACGGCTAGTTTCGAACCGCTAACGTCAGAAAAGAAGCCCACCGCGAGAGCACCACGCTAAGGATCGTTGAAAACTTCGGCACAAAAAGCAGTAGAGGTCAATAGCGGTAACAATGGAAGTTGTTAGAATTAAGCCCCTAACTTTATTTCTACTGATCAGATATACATAATATATAGCCTATGTCCATCTGGAATAATGTACCTTTCAAACAGTGAAAGAATTTTTCAAATAGGTGCAGTGGTTCTGGAGATTACCCTCTACGTACAAAATCGCTCTCTCTTTATATATAAGTATAGATTATAGAAGTATAGATACACACTGGTATCTCAAAATTAGAGTAAGAGATGAAATAAAAATACAAAAATAAAAAAAGGATTTTAAGTAAAGAATGTTTTTTTAATTATTTTAAGCACCTAAAATAATATTCAAATTAACATTACGTTACTTAATAATTGTGTGCACGGCCGCCATCTTGGATTTTTTTTTGCGCCAACTTGGCGATTTTACCGTGTTTTGAGGAGGGGAAAATTTCTCGCCAATGTGTTTTAAGCGGTGTTTTCAAAACGCTGGACTTTGAATTTTTTTAGCTTTTTTAATAAAAACCACCTGTTTAAATTATGAAACTTAGAAAAATTTTTGAAAAATCATTTAAACTTTGGACTTAGATTTGTTTTTGGGTTTTTGATAAAAACCACTTTTTTGAAAAAATCATTCTCAAATATTGGAAATTTTGGGTTTTTCTTTTAGCTTTTTTAATAAAAACGACCTTTTTAAATTGTGAAACTTAGAAATATTTTTGAAAAATCATTTAATCGTTGGACTGAGATTTTATTTTGTCATTTTTAATTAAAAACTACCTTTTCAAATTATGATCCATATGAAAAATTTGGTCAAATGAATTTTACTTACAGATAAAATTTCAATGCCATCTATTCAGTTTGCCCTAACTCTTTGACTAATAGCAATGAATCACCAAAATATTATGCCAATATATTGTTAATTAGAAAAAAAAATACAGCATTTTCGTATCACCTAAATAACTTGCAATAACTTAACCTTAACTAACTTTTTAACTTAGGTTCCTGGGGAGAGAGAAGTTGAACTTCAGTTATTTAAATTTATTTGTAATCCACTACAACTTGGAATTATAAAATATTTTAAAATATATTGTATTTAAAATGTATACTGTATTTTACATTTTACGAAAAAATGATGGCAGATAATTTTTACTTCAAATAAATGAAATGGTGTATCATTATAGTATACTAATTGACAATCGATAAACAAAATTAAAAGCAACTTAAATTTAATAAGTTAACGAAAAACTGATAATGGATTCAAAAATTTTCAACAAAAAGACTCTTAGTTTTAAAAATAATTTACTCTTTTGAGTATAGTCAATTTGACTCAGATTTCCAGGTCAAGGCCAAGATCTGACCTAAAATTATTATACTGTAATTAAAAGATCACATCAGAAATAACTGTTTGATCTTAAAATTAGAGAATTTGACAATGGGTTATTTTTACCAGAACGCAATAATTATCGCCATGCGAAATGCGCCAAACCCTGGCGGAAAAATCCAAGATGGCGGCCGTGCACACAAATCTAGATTATCCCCCCTAACTTTATTTCTACTGATCAGATATACATAATATATAGCCTATGTCCATCTGGAATAATGTACCTTTCAAACAGTGAAAGAATTTTTCAAATAGGTGCAGTGGTTCCGGAGATTACCTTCCACGTACAAAATCGCTCTCTCTCTTTATATATAAGTATAGATATAAATCCATGTGAACCCCATGATAAATATGAAAAGATTTTAACATATCGAAACACTAACACATAGCATTGATAATGGCACCAATTTGCAAAAATGTAGGCCATCTGAAAAATAATGAACTAAATTAATACATGAAGGCACTTAATACATATTTACGTATTTCGTAACTTGACGCTTAAGGCTGCTGTGTACTAACCCTATTGCATTTTCTCACATCAATGTTAACCTATTCGTATCTAGAGAATTTGTCTAAGGATTGCCGACTTGGATTTAAAGATTTTTTAAATTGTAGTCCGTAATAGAGAAGGAAATCTTACACCTTGGGCATTTTTCATTTTTATAAAAAAAATGCAAATAATATTTTAAAATTTAAATTATTCGGGAAAGAAATCTGGTATAGTGTGTTTTAAACGTTCCTAAATTCCTTTGGGGGACGAAATTTATAAAAATGAATCCTGTTGCAAGGTGCAGAAATGTTCAGGCTATCTGAAAATACCATTTTTATTGGATTATCAGCATTTATGTAGTAGCTGTAAACAGTAGACAAATATTCGTCATAGGTTTACATTGAGGTGAGCGAATCCAATAGGGTTAGTACACAGCAGCTTTAAAAAAACATTTGTGACAGAAAGTCAAAATGTTTTATTAAGCGTCATGCTGCATAATACGTAAATGTGTATTAATTAGAGATGAGTATGTTTAAGGGACTAGCTGAATACCCGTGCTTCGTTACGGAGTACATTCAAATTAAATACAACGGTCAATGTAAGGAACTAATTTGTATGTTTAATATCTATAAAACATACTAATTTGAATTAAATTCTTAAAGAAGTCCATCTCAATTAATCTAGTGGTTAAATTTGATCTTTTGTTGTATTTTAATTTTTTTGTCAATTTACTTCGTTGTTATGCACGTGACGATAAATTAATTTAAAGTGTCGCAAAACGGAAAAGAAACCACGTGATCAGCATTTAATAAATTAAATTCTAAAATTTAATATTTGAAAATTCACCAGAAATCGTAAATCATAAGTAATCATAAATCATCACCAGAAATCATAAGTAAAGATTCGAAAAAGATTTCATTTTAAAGGAATTTTTATGATTTTTAATCTTTCTCGTGATACGAATTTTATAACCCTCAGATTATTATTTTAAATGCAAACTTTTAAGAATGTTACAAAAACAGCTTAAAAATTCAATTTTAAAAAATCTAAGAAGAATTTTTCAAAAATCTTTCTTAGTGCACCCCTACACTATAAGAAGAATCGCCATGCAAAATTTCAGCCCTTTAGGTCCAGCAGTTTGGTCTGTACGTTATCTGTCAGTCAGTCAGTTACGGAGCTGTTTTATATATAGATTAGTGAAGAGTACAATGGTCGTTTTTAGGAACACAGCGCACCCTCTTTACGTGTAATAAAACATTACTTTAATTACCTTTACATTACTTTAATAGAGAAATTAAACATTACTTCAACAGTGAATGGTGAATTTCTATCATCTTTCGTAAGGAAATCCGGAATTTCAAAAATCATTTCCTCGAATTAACCGTCTGAACACTCAAAATTTTTGAACAATTTTTAATACTTAATTTCCCTTTCAAAAATTCATGTCTCTTTAGGCAACAGTCTCGAACTGAGAAACAAAATGCCAGCTAGGTCAGATTGCTATGTTTAAACTTAAGGGGAGAGGATTTCTGCTGAAAGAAGGTCTTTCCATCACGATGCTAATCCGTCTCTGAGGTATTCAAAGAGGACACTTTTGAAGGCGACGAATAACGAGAGGGGCTCGGTTTATATAAGCGTGGGGCCTTCTTAATCCGCCGTTAATTATATGTTGTTCAATTATATCTCTATAGAGCACAATAGCGCTGTGATGCGTGGTGTTGGAACTACGATGCTTTTGCGAAATAAGGCTACTAAAGTTTGCTGATTTAGCGCACATGATTTCCACTCTAATAACTTCTCCAACGCAGACAAAGTAACGTGTGGGAGTTTTGTCGGTGAGATAATTGTTTATCGACAAAATGTTAAAGCATTTCCTACCTGGTAACCTCTTGGTAATAGGTGAAGATAGTTTAGAAAAAATAAATGCATAAGGCTGAATAATTCTCATCTCTAGAATTTTGGGTATATTTTATCTTAGCCTTTGATTTGAATGTAGGATATACTTTCTCGAAACAGGTATCTAAGCTTTTTATCTAATTTTGTGAATCAAAGATCGAACGACAAAATTCTTTGGAAGACCCTGGATTACAAGGAGCTTGGTTAACCTGGATCGTAATTTATCAAGACTCTCCTGTAATAAATAAGTACTTCAACTGTAGGGTAATCGTATCCATATTTGAATCCCGATAAAAACATATTGTGTCAGGTTCAGTTATAAATTAAACACTTAAACCTTATGGATCTCAAAGATTTGTACGATAAGATTATTTTGAAAAGGTGGCAAATCCTCAGAACTTATCTGAAAATTGTGGTAGCAATGTTATGACATTCCACTATACTGTAAAGCGTACATAAGCAGTCTCCTCCCGCCCCCCTAATGTTGATAATCTCTTGGTGCAGCCAATACATATTTATTAGTTTGCTGTACTTTTGGAACCACATGTAAAACAGACAATTTTTCGTGGCATATAGAACTGTGTAGTTCAAAGTGTGTCATTTTCTGGTTGCTGTTTCAACATCCTTTTTCGTGTAGTAGGAATTGTCGGACTTTTAAAATGCTTCTTATACATTTTTAATGGTCCCTGATTATCTTTCGTTCCAACCAACATCCATCCCAGTAAAAGAGGATAACTCAGCAACCGCCGATATTCATTAAGTACCTATAAATTTACACTTTAATTGTGAATTTTGTTAGGTTTCTTTGCTAAAATTCGACTCATTATAAAAGACTTGATATTTATTTTAATTGGTGCCTAAAACAATTTCGCTTGCTACGGTTGCTCTCCTCACACGCTCACTTCTATGACGATGTTAGTCTCACTTTGTAGTATTGTCACTTTTATATATATTTCCTTCTCTGTGTAATATCTATTTCTCTTCTTTTCCAGGTCGCCACTGCGAGGTACAGCTCGACCCCTGCGCGTCGGAGCCTTGTGCCTTCGGGGGGACGTGCATGTCACTACCCAACAATAAATTTTCTTGCCTCTGTCCTACAGGAAGTTCTGGGGATCATTGCGAGCAAGGTAACGTTAGAGCTTTAGAAAATTCTTTCCTCCCCCTGTATTTTGCCTCAAAAGTTCATTCCCCGTTTGTGTTTCGGGTGACAATCAAATTTTTTTTTATTAATATCGAATAAGAGATAAATTCAGGAATGAGACTTGTGGTTGAAGTAAATTGCCCATAATGAGGACTAGACCTGGTCACCACACATACAGAAAATCGGTTTGGTATATATTGAATGTTTAGGATATTTCCAAAGGAAATGCAATAATTGGGGAAAAAATCGTGAAAAAATTTTTTGTTCGTTTTTTCTTTCGTTTTTCAACACATGTAATCATTTTTCTTTTTTCCTATTTATTTCATTAGTTTCTTTATTCTATTTATTTACTTGTTATGATTTAATTAACGGGAAGATGAAAATTATTTTTAAATATGGAATCTATAAATAATGTTATTCTTATAAAACTACACAATTTATATATTGAGTATTTTGGGAGAATAATTGTAACTATATACCTCTACGAGGAATTTTTAATGAGATTTGTCGGAAAATTCAAAGCAGCCAGTTTCAAACCAATAATAATCTCTTGTCTCCATAATCATGTCTTTCAAAGCATGAAGAATAAATTCCATTTATTCAACAAAATTCTCAGATGAAGTAGCATTTTTAAGCACATATTTCTTATTCACGACAATCTGATCATCTTTGCTACAAGTGACCATAGATACTTTCCTTCGCTGCGAAAAATTCTTCTTCTTCCTCAACATAGTTATCAGTAAAATTGCATTCTTCAAATTTATGAAACATATCATCAAGTTTTTAGGTAAATTTAGTCAAGTGTGACAGAGAAAAGGCTATTTTTTCCGCTTGTATTAATTTTTTTCGTAAATATTAATTTATTTGTAAGGTGAAACTCTCGACGTGGCTGACAGTTATATTAATAATAATTTGAAAATGGATATAACAGACATCGATTTTTAATTAAGTTTATCTTTATTACTTTAATGCATTCTAAACGTTATACCATGTAACTATTCTGCATCACGTTGTGAGATTTAGCAAGCTGTCTGTTGAAATAAAGCGCAACTTGTCCTTTCACAATTGCTGGTTTAACTTCGATAGTTTACCCTGGGTTCACAGCTATCTTCAGAAGTTTTCAACATATCGCATCCCGCCAAGAAAAGTGACACAAGTCAAAAACTGGCAATTTTGAGGTTATGTCATTGAAAAACATGTATGAAGTGCCCCATCGGGCACGAAAAGCGACACATTCTATCTCGCAATTTATCCACCTGAGGGCAGTTGTATCAGTTTTATTGTAATGCCAGTTCAAGCTGTATCGCATTAAGTTGATTTTTTTCAAATGCTGCATTTTTGAGTTGTGTCACTTTCCTTGCCGAGTTGCGATATGATTGTCTAGTATCTCTCTTGCATAGACGCCATGTTACCGTAAAGACAAAGAAACGAACTAATTGAAATTCGTAACTGGGTCTGTTATCTTTTTACATGGCATGATATTATATACGATGACTTTTCCTTCACTAGCTACCATTTTCATTTATGTCTACCTCCCTTTGCAGTCGCCTCCATTAGCGATGAATCGGGGCTGACCCTAGACTTCAGTGGTGACAGCTATTTGGAATTCCGCACGCTACGAAACGTTGCCCAGGCCCTGCACATCGAGATCTTGTTCCTAACACGGGCTCTGAACGGCCTGCTGCTGTACAATGGGCAGAAACCCACGGGGTCCGGCGATTTCGTAGCACTCACTCTGCTGAACGGATTCCTGCTCTTCAGTTACAACCTCGGCAGTGGAGCCGTTAACATGTCGTGAGTATTCTAGTATCAATAGAGAATTAGTTCTACATTGTCTTAATTTTCTTTTGTGGCTATTCCGATACCTACCTTTAAATATAATCTCTTTTTTTCCATTATTGCTCCGCTTCAGGAATGTGGAAGTTCTAAGGTAAGACACAAATACTCCTTCTCGACTTTTGTATCCTGACATTGCCTAAAATGTATCTTTTTTTATGCTCACAGAGTAACGTAATGAAATTTCCTCCCCGTGCAATAAATTTGAAAAATCAAACCAGTTTATCGAAGAGCTATCATTGCACATTATTCCTCCCTATTACAAAAGCAAAGATATACGGATGCAAAAATGTGTTGAGTTTGTATTGTGCAAAATTTCAGCTCATAAAGTTTAAACTCATAAAAGTGTATAATTAGGTCTGTAAGATTTCACAAATGAATCACAAATCTACAGCACATCAGTTATGCGCCCCAGAGGAAACCGGCTGTTCTGGGTCATATTAGTTGCCCGGCCATTTCAAGGGTGTGTGTGTTTTATACCTCATATCAGAAGGGATTAATAGATTTTTTTTTATCAGTTTGACGAATTTTATCCAGAAAACTTTGGTTTTACATAATCACGCAAAGACATAGTATTATCGGCATTATGATCAGATTGATGACGAAGGGCCGTTGCAGTTTCTTTTCCAAAAGCAAATCAATATAATAGTACTATTACATGAAAGTCAGTCTTTCAAAGTTTACTCTGATACTGAGTTGTATAAAATATCGTCTTCAAAACTATTCACGACTTCCTATAACATAGGTATCGATGGCCTCCATAGCTGAGATAGATACGACAAAGAGTAGGCGAAAACAAAATCATTGCTTGTCCTTGATTAAGACTTTACAATTCATTTGGATGATGGGTGTAGTATAGCTCTGCATTAACACCCATGGGGTAGGTCTCTAGAACAACTGTTTATCCGTCTCTCCTTGGCCTAGTTCTGTGGTGCTCAACTTTTATGTACGCGTATTCCTTGGAGTACGTGCTAGACTGTTCAGGGGTAAGCGGAAATTTTTTAGTTATAGCGGAAATACTAGCTTCTTGTAAACTTTTTTTTAAATTTAAATATTCGGTAATTTTTTATGGAACTCCAGTCAAGAATAACGTCCTATTATCCTTGCCCCAAGCAAGATAAATTTAGAACATCTTCTCAGAGTTTGAGTTGATTCTACTTCACCTCCCACCGCTTCCCAAACTCCACGAAAAACGAATTCATTTTCCAATTACAATTTTCTTCTTTCAATTTTCTTCTTTTTTAAATATCCCATAACCTTTTTTTAAGTTATTTCTTCTCTTATACGACTTTAAAATGATTTAAACAATCTCCGATTTGCATAATCTGTATCTTTAGGGGGCGAGGCCCCTCTGACCCGGGATATAATCAGCGAAGAAAGTTTACCAAGGAATACAAGGCTGGAAAAAAGTCGAGAAACGTTTGCCTAGTTGAAATGCAAGTATCTATAGTAAAAAAGCAGGAAAAGTTGCTAAAGTGTGACCTTTTTATCATCCAACTATAAGGTCATACTGTCTTATATTTAATTTACGTCTATCTCTCTCCGATAACTGCAAATACTTTCATAGTATCAGTAGAAATTGCTAACGGATCGCAGATAACAAAAGTTAAGATTACTATTCAGTGCATGACCCGACTGTTAATACACTGACAAACTTTCAGTAAACTTACTCAAGAAACAACTACACTCTGGAGCCATTTTCTCAAGCGTCACTTTATTTTAACAAGCACCTACTCGTACACAGCAACTTGCAAGTGAAGGAGTGCGACGTACATTCTTCTTTTTATTCATTTTACAAAGGGCACAGAGCGCCATATATTATTACAATTCGTAACACTCCCGCCGTTGAAATTAACAATTTCAAACAATAAACACAAAATATGATACACTACAAAGAATAACAAATAATAATACTTAATATCATATATAACACAAATCAGCTTTAAAGCATAGATATGAAGCATTTATTCTACAGGAAGTATACAAATATCACGTACATTTCGTTTTAGCAACTTTTGATTTGGTAATCTTACAGTTACTATTCGTATCTTGTTATCCCTACCATGAAATATCTCAGTTATTCTTCCTACTAACCATTTGGTAGAGGGCCGCAAAAATCAACTCGAGTGATATTGAATGGGTAAGTTGGTGTAACGCGCTCTTTCGGCAAATCAGCCATTAATTGTTGAACTGTGGCTGGTTTGTTTTTGAAGCATGTCACACATTTGTGAACAATCTTCCTGCAATTGTTTCTGCCATTAAGGGGCCAGAATTTCTGTCGTACCTGATACAAAAGTGCTTGCGATCCTAAATGAAAATATTTTACATGAAAATTCTCTAAAATAATACTAGTTAAACGATGTTTACCTGGCAAAATAATAGGGTATTTGCTATTTGTGGGTAGGTCTGTATGTGACAATCGTCCGCCTACTCTAATAAGTCCTATGTTATCAAGAAATACATTCAAGGACGCAATTTTGCTTTTGGAAGGAACACATTTACCCTTATTTAGTTGTTTTATTTCCTCACTAAACTCACCCTTCTGGGTTTGTAACAGAATCCTCGTTTCTGCTGATTTTATCTCCTCTAAGAAAAGAACTCCATATTTCCTAATTTTGGGATTTCCTAATTTGAAGTTTTACGTAAACAACCGCACCATACGCCTTTTGACTGGCATCTGAGAAGCAGTGGATTTCTATAGAATCGGCTTCAAGATTTAAGATATATCTTGGAACTGTAATTTTACTGAGGTGCGAACACTCACTACACCACTCTGTCCACTCTTGAGAGATATCTGTTGGAAGTTCATCGTCCCATGTTAATTTTCGAATCCAGAGTTCTTGCAGTAAGAATTTTAATCTTACCGTGAACGGAGTTATTAAACCAAGTAGATCAAATATTTTCCCCGCCGTTTTCAAGATGAAACGTTTAGTAATTTTTTTTAAGAGACTCTATAAACTAGTGATGTCTAGACTCAAGCTGTCTTGATAAGTATTCCAGTATATTCCTAAGACCTTAAAGGGCCCTTTTGAGTCAATTTTATTTGGATGGATTTCAAACTTTTCTTCTTCCCATCTTCTCATTAATTCAGAATCATTAGACACCCATTTACGCAAGTTCATACTTGCTTCACTCATAATTTGTTTAGCTTTACGCGATAATCTTAGAAACTGTTCCACACTGTCTTGTCCAGAAATAAAATCATCCACGTAAATACAAGAGTTTAGTATTTCAAATACATCTGGTTGTTCATCCATGTATTTTCGTAAGTGTTCTTTAATAGTTGCAGCTAATAAGAAAGGACTCGATTTTACTCCAAAATTTACTCTTTTAAATCTATATATCTCTAATTTTTTTCATCAAATTGTGTGTTTCTCGGAAAGAGGAAACGTACCGCATCACGGTCCTTTTCTGCTAGTGCAATTTGCAAAAATGCTTTTTCCACATCTGCCAAAATAGCAACTTTAGCTAATCTAAAATTAATTAGCAAATGGAACATATTAGGGTTTAAATTTGACCCTGTCCATAGACAATCATTCAACGATATTTCCACTACCTCATGAGCGCTGCCGTCAAACATTATCCTAGTTTTCGTTGATGTACTAGACTCTCTAAATACCGGTTGATGTGGTACGTAGAATATAGGTTTACCGATTGGTTTTTTTATTTGATATTTTCTCAATATCTTGCTGAAGATAGTCATCTAGTATTTCTTGGTACGTAAAAAATAGTGTTCTATCATAAGTCATTCGTTTTAGACTTTTCAACTTATTCTCAGCTACATTATAATTATCTGCTAATTCACTCCACTCTTTTTTCCAAGGTAAATTAACTTCGTAACGATTAGCTTTATAACAAACTGTCTCATTAAATATTTCTAAAGCCTTGTCTTCCTCATGACAATAAGGATCATCTTTAATTCCTATAGATTCTAATTCAAAAAATCTTCTTAATTCACTATCTGAATTACCATTAATCAGGTCACAAAACGATGAATTCTTTGGAATTGAATCATTTGTACTTCCACTAACTATGTAACCAAAGGCACTATTTTGCAAAATTAAACCTGAGTGAGGCACGTAGATTTTTCCAGCTCGTAACATATCACAGAACACTTCTGCGCCGAGTAACAAATTTATTTTTTCCGGTTTGTAAAATGCTGGATCCGCTAAACTTACTTTCTCTGGTATCATAAGATTACTAACATCAATTGAGTTTGAAGGAGTTAAGCCCGCTATTTTAGGAATAATCAAAAATTCTAATTTCCTTTTAAACGTTTGTTCCTTGTTGCAAATAAGAGAAACTGTTTTCTTTTTGACCGTTGTTAAAGTACCTGATAAACTACAAATCGAAATGTTTGTCTTCTCAATTTTTAAATTAAGTATGTCTGCTAACTCAGTGAAACAAAAACAAGAAACACTACCACAATCACATAATGCTAACTAAATTTCCTTCTTTAGTTTCAATAAATACAAAAGCAGTAGGTAAAACTACGTTTTTTTTACTATTGGTACCCATAGCGGCTGTGAAGGTTTTATTTTTATTTTCAGATTGAAATTCAATGGCATGTACATTTAATGCACTTCTATCATTATTGTCCGAGTCATTCTGTTCTAAAGTATTATCAGTTCTTTCTTCTTTAGTACTAGCATAATCCTTTTCATTTTGATAGCATAGAAGAAAGTTGTGTTTTTTCATACACCTTTTACACAAGTAATTAGAAGGGCAATTCCTTACACTATGTAAATTGAAGCAACAAAAGCACAAATTATTCTTTTTCACAAATTCTACCCTTTCTTTAACGCTCAAATTTTGAAATTTACGACATTTTAAAAGTTTATGATTGTTCATATTACATAATTTGCATAAATGTGTGTTTTTATCATCTGCATTAGAAACGAGAGCCGAAATTTTATGTGTAGTTTTCTTTGTATTACTCCCACTTTTAGAAGCATTGGGAGTTCGTGCATGATTTTTTAGAAACTCTATAATCTCAGTTAAAGCTGGCAAGTTTTCTTTCCCCAAATTTCTTTCCCACGAGACTTTGGTGTTAGGATCTAATTTTTGAGGTAAAATATATGCAGATATATTAGAAGAAAACCCCTTAATACTTAAATTCAAAACTTCTAATGACCTCACGCATTCATTCGTAATATCAATTAAATTTAATATAGCTGACGCCGACTCATTATGCATAGGCTGCATATTTATAAACCGTTTAAGATGAGCATACACTTGTTCCTGATGATTTGAGATTTTTCTTCTAATAAAGAAAAAGCTAATTTGTAATTAGAATCAACTATAGATATTGATTGTGCTATACGATAAGCATCACCTCTTAAAGCGGATTTCAAATATTGTAACTTCACTGCATTAGTTAAATTAGGATTTGCATCAACACTAGCTAAAAATAAGTCTTTAAATGAAAGCCACTCATGCAAGTTTCCTGAAAATGTTGGTAAAGTTATTTTCGGTAATTTCACATTGCTCTCAGTATTTGTGATAAGATTACCAGATAGCTTCGCTTTACATTCCGCAGCCATTTCGGCTAACTTTCGATTCAAATCGACTTCTACATCTAAAAGCGAATCGTCAACCTCTTATTTCTCATTTATGTAAGTATCAGTATTTTCTTCGGTACATAATGCAAATAAAGAATCAAAATTAGACTTTATCTCAGCCTCAAGAACTTTAAATCTGTCCTTTAATACTTCTAAATCACATATTTGGATATCTTCACTCGCTATTTTTCGCCTCAATTTTGTCAGCTGTGTTTTTGTCGTTCTTTTTTTTTTTGCCAAAATCTCTTTCATTGACATTTTAAATTAACTACAATGTTCTCAATAAACAAATAAAAAGGGTACTTTAAATATGTTACTCACTCTCTTTAATTCTATAAAACTTCAATCTGGAAGTATTCCAACTCTAATAAATAGACTACTGATTCACTAATACAAATCCTCCGGCTCGACGGACCATGTTAATACACTGACAAACTTTCAGTAAACTTACTCAAGAAACAACTATACTCTGGAGCCATTTTCTCAAGCGTCACTTTATTTTAACAAGCACCTACTCGTACACAGCAACTTTCAAGTGAAGGAGTGCGACGTACATTCTTCTTTTTATTCATTTTACAAAGGGCACAGAGCGCCATCTATTATTACAATTCGTAACACCAACCATCTGAATTTGCCTCTTTTAAATGCATCCATCAAATTAGAATCCAGGAGATTATTTTTCTTGGATATGTTTGGCTTAAGATTTTCAAATTAAAACTTATCTCCTCGTCACGAACTAAATTACTTTAGGGGGTCAGGCTTCATTAATAATACTTACCTAGATTTCGTATTTGAAAGACCTTTATTATGAGAAATGACCCCATTTAAAAAAAAATAGATATATGATATCGTATATCTATATAGGTACGTCGCATGAATCTGGGATCCATGCAACCTTTCCTGTTACTCACATACCTTCATTTTGTATTGTGTTTTTATTCTTTGAGTAGAATATGATACGTGTACCCGCTACAGTATACACAAATTGTCATACCAGCTTCAGACATGACTACTTTACATTTAATGTTTAGCCTCCGTTACAGCCAGGGTACGGCACTAGCATGAATCCTGCATGAATCTTTGTTTGTTTGTTTGTTTTTGTTTATTTGTTTGTATTGTATATATGTGTACAAATTCGAGGAATAGAAATAGATGATTGCATCGATTGTCTTTATCATAATGACTATGCCCAAAATGTGCGCTGTCGAACTAGTTAGATGTCTGTGTTCTCGACACGAAATGTTGCTAGCTAAATTTATCTTAAATTCTTGACTCAATTTCCTCTGCTTTTAGGAGTCTTCATCCGGTCAGTCTGGGTGAGTGGCATTCCGTGAAAATTGCGCGGTTCAAGAGAATCGGAACTCTTCAGGTTGACAATGGAAATCTCATCACTGGAGAATCAAGCGTAAGAAAATCCTTTCAGTTCAGTAAACATTTATACACTTGTGCAAATTACATGACAATATTGTAAATATGTTCACGTAATATAGAGGAAGAATAACTTTATGGACATTCTAGAGTTATACTTTTAATTTAACAACTAACCGCTTTTACTGAACTCTCATTTCGAATCTCATTATATGTAATTTTCCATTTGAAATAGCTTTAAAATGTTTGTTTGAAATATTTAAACTTTGTTAATCGTATGTTATTAAAGCAGCGTATTCTTTATCAGAGAGCTAAAATTACCCTAAATTAGTTTTGAACGTAAAACATTTTATAGCACTTTGACTGTGGAACAGTGGAAAAACAATTCATAGTTAAACTTCCCCTAAAGAGAAAAGCTATTTTTGATGTCTTCAAAATATGATAGATGTATACTGTATATTTTTCCAGTTGATTTTGCTTTATCCATTTTTATGTTGTTCAGTACATTTATTTATGTTTATATAGATTTAAACTGTTTAGCCCTGAATCATATGAATAACTTTTAAACATATACAGATTTTGTGTTATCAAATGATACAGAGATCTCTCTAATAGGTCTATGTTTTACTTCATTTATTAGACGAGGGAATAATGCTTTCTTTATAAAGCGTTTACTTAGTTGCAAAATTAAGCATTTATCCTTATATTTATATCCATTATTTTAATCCTTTGCACTATTTTCATCCAAAATCTTCAAGACGGTGCATTAGTACTTTCCTTGATTTTTCATCGCCCAGAAACACCTTCAAGTGTGCCTCCGCATTGGAATTATATGTAATCTTTCTGTTCCACCTCCTAGGGACCTCTGTTCGAGCTGAACTTGGCAGAGCCTTTCTACATCGGAGGATTGCCGGATTTCGAAGTAGTTAAGAACTTGACCGTCCATAGGGGCCTCGATGGAGCCATCCAGCGAGTGATGGTAAACGACGAGGTGTGGGAGGACATGCTGGCAGTGGCTAAGGGTCGCCGGAACATCGAACACTACCTCGGGCCACCCTGTTTCCCGAACCCATGTCGGAACGGTGCCAAATGTATTCCCCACCTCTCCGACTTTAGATGTCGGTGCCTGGATGGTTTCACCGGGAAGGTCTGCAACGAAAGTAAGAATTTATTCATCAGCGAATAATTCACAAAATAATGCTTCCCGGTCGTGAGACCATAAGCGCGTGAAACTGAAGACCGGTCGCTACGCAGAAAAACCTGGATACGCAGCCGAGCAGGCCCAGATTTCCGCATGGGCAAGTGGGGCACTTGCCCAGGGCCCCCAAAATTATGGGGCCCACCTAATTTAATATTAAATTGTACATATTTTTGAAAATGTGGTTTTTGGTTTATACAGTAAATGGGGGCAGTGGGAGATACAGAAAAAATTCCTGGGTGGAGCACAGTGCACCCACTGTAGTAAAAGCATACTTACATCCATAAGCGTTTCTGGTTTATTTATTTCATCTTTATTTATTTATTTATTTTTTTTTTTTGGGGGGGGGGGGGGTTGTAATAACTTCAGACTGATCTATTTTGAATTTCAAAAGAAAATTTCAAAAGAAGGGGGGGGGGCATATACTCCCCTCTGGATCTGTCCTTGGAGGGGGCCCCCAAAGTCTGCTTTGCCCAGGGCCCCATTGGGTCAAAGTCGGGCTCTGCAGCCGAGGGTTGATTTCCCATGTTCGGTGAACATGGGAACAGTGTCATTATTGAGGGCCTGGGCGCCGGATGGACAGTACAGATCTGTCGACCAAATGAGGCAACCCGGGGCCCATCAGCGAATAAAGATATTTAGCTTAATATGTTATGAGTATACTGAAATTCGGCGTGGCCGTGCATATGGACTACTCGAAATAATCTAAATACATACGCAATCAGTGTTGCAGGCTTTCCAAAACACTTAGGTTTATTTTTACCTGAATTTAACAAGTTTTAATTCAAAACTGATAAAATGGATCACACGGAAGAGTTTCTTGCTACACTATACCCCGACAACTCTTTCAAACGAATCATTTGTACAAATTTGGATTTAAATCCTCATATGGTTAAAGTCGTACTTTAAGTGTGATTTTTTTTTTATCTAGTATCGAAAAAGTTGGATAAGTTATATCAACTCATTCCAGTCAGCCAATCAGAAGCGAACATAGAATGGCTCCGTAATTCAAAATGGCGGCAGTTACACACTGCTAGGACAAGTTTACAAATGAAGTTAAAGCCATTATTTTTAATTATTATGTGAATATTCTGTGCGATTATTCTCAAATAGTTAAATCTTCAAAGTATTATAAATATAAACAGACTGATTTATGGTGTACTGAGTAAAACTTTTTACATTTTTATTATCACTTCATATCTGTGACTGTGTTAGCCCATCGCTAAGTCGTAATTAACTCAATTTTGTTTCATTTGATTTGTTTACTTTCTGAATAAGTTCCTTAATTACTATTTTATTCTACTAAAGTATATAGTTTGAATATTAATGAAAATTTAAAAGACACCATTAGTATGCTGATCATTATAAGCACTAGCATATCGTCCCCATCCCAAGCCCTTTAAAAAAGGGGGAGGCAAACACGTTCAGTCACTACCTGGTGATATTTCTCCCCAGATTAAGGTGCCAGTTTTCAGGGGAATAGCCAAGGTCCTCGACTGTGTGGTAACTTACTCCCGTCTTTGTGTTTGCAATTGTGGAGTGAAAGTACTGTCTGTACATCATGAATGGTAAAACCAGATGAGTATAATATAGGTTTTAGCATTAGATGAACATGTCTAACACTGAACGTCTAGAATAACAAACTGGTATTCGAAACATAAAAAAAAAAAGAATACGCCCTCGGTGCAACTACACGACTTCAAAAATAAAATAAAATACATGACATTTCACCCATAGATGCGAAGTTTTATAAGTAGAACACACACCTACATCTATTCCATAAGTAGTCCAATACTGGTATAGCCCTGACAAATAAATTCTTCCCTAACTAATAAGTTGGCGAGAGTGCAAGGAAAGAAAATTGTCAATCGGTGAATTTCTCCCAAAGGGAAAATGAAACTAGTACTCTCTGAATATGGGGAAAGATGGAAACACATGCTGTTCGCACAATCGTACAATGTGTAAATTCCTGCAGGATTTTAATCTATAAATTCTAGTGATATAATTATCTGAGTTGAGTATGTTGATCTGTGTTTATACATTGTTAGTGGAAGCTAGTTTAAAAAATTATCGTTATTACAATCGAAGAGCAATAAACTTTATTTGTACTAAATATTTGAAATTATATCCAGATAAAAATTGCTAAAATACGCATTTAGGTTTTGGGTGTCTGTTAGAATGAGGCGTCAAAATTTTATTTATCTATAACCTTCAAAGTTCTCTATTTACGACCAAAAATGAGTATATAACATTTACCTTTCACTTTCATCCTCTAGGCCAGGGGTGGCCAACAAGTGGATCGCGATCGACCGGTCGATCTTCGACATGATTTTGGTCGATCGCGAGCCATAATTTTTTGAAAAATTATAGATTATAATAGTTATATAGAGATGCTCATTTTTATGAAAATAGCAACTAGTCGATCGCCGAATAAACAATCCATGAAAAAGTCGATCGTTGACTTAAAAAAGTAGGCCACTCTTCTCACATTCTTATATATACGTAACTTAAGATAATTGCTGGTTTTGAATCATATAAATCAGCTACAGAGTATATAAATCAGCTACAGAGTATATAAATCAGCTACTGAGTGTAGAGATCTATTTACCTTCACTATTAGTATCTCGATAAAGTAACTTATTTATGTGGATGTATCTGTGCTTGTAAAACGTTCTTGGTACAAAAAATAATGTAAACAGTAAAACATGGTACGGTAAAGCATGTTGTAAAAATGGTGATTTTTCAGTCTCTTATATATATATATATATATATATATATATATATATATATATATATATATATATATATAATCAATCCACCTATTATCCTTTACATAAGTGAGACGAGTATATTTACTTCCAGCTAAAGAATCTCAACCGATGAACGACGATGTGAAAGAAGAGGCTGTCGGTTTCAACGGGTCAACGTTCCTCCAGTTCTCTGAAGGAATTAGAAGTATGAAGTAAGTGAAATAGAGAAATAGAAAGGGGTTGTATTTACTTATAAATACTAAAAAGAAATTGTACCAAAAAGTGCTTAGGAAAATTCTTCATAAATCTACTAAAATGTCCTTACATTTAATCAATTGATTTGATTTAAAACTGAAAATAATGAAAATGTTAGAAGGTAGATTTCTCAGGCTTTTTATTTAACAACATTCATCTGACAAAATAAGAAACTTTTTATGCCATAAGTCGAGACCTAGATATAAATGTAGTTAGAATTTCAGCGAGCGTAACCCTGTAATATCACAATCGGTGCAAATAGTTAGTCAACAATGTCATGCTTTGAAGAATTTTTCAAAACTATGAGGAAAATGAAGAAAAAAATAATCATGCGCAACTCAAGAAGGAAGAAGATGAACATTTAAAAAATTTCATTTATACTTCTTGTAGCACCAAAATCAAATATACAGTGGAGTCCCGATAATCGGAACTTCAGTAATCCGAAAGTCCTCTTAATCCGAAACCAAAAGTCAAAAAGAACTAAGGTTAAAATAAAACCACAGTAATACTAAGTAATATAAAGTATACTTCTGAAAATTACAAGAAAATTCAAAGTTAGACAATGTACTGAACTAATTATTACTGAATTATATCAGTTTGAAAAAATCTGTTAAATTTTTTGTCGAAGAGAAGAATACCTCTCCCTTGAAGCCAAATTATGCCAACGTGTCTGAAAAATGGTGTCCGTACTGGTCGCGGCGGAGTGTTACTTTACGTAGCGTAGCGCTACATCAAATGCAGCCGCAGCGTCTGAGTGGGATACCCTCTGCTCGCTGTCACCGTCTGCTTCACCTTCACTCTCGCCTGAGACGTTGGCAGGTTCTTTCAAAACCATTTCAACAATCTACTGAGTCTAAAATCTTACACTCTACTGGACGAACAACTTACACTCTACTGTATTGTACTAGGCAGCGTTCCGCTCTCTTATCACCCATTTCGTCCCGAGATTTATGGTAATGTTTAGACAGACCTAATAAAATAAACTGTGTAATCACACGTAATATGTAATATTTATGTAATCATACGTTATTATGTAATTTAAGTATATTTTAAGAATAATTTCGCTTAATCCGAAAAATTCGTTAATCCGTAAACGGTCTCGTCCCAATCATTTTGGATTATCGGGACTCCACTGTACCTCTTTACAGTTTGTCATGAAAGGTTTATGTAAACGTAACCAAAATAAAACGCTTTTTTCTGCCGCTAGAGAAACAAAACTATATATTTGGAATTAATTTTGCTCAATCTTTTGAAATTTAAATAAATTATCTCATGTTTGCGTAGTAAATGTATACTGCTGAAAGCAATCAAGATATTGGAATTCTGAGTCAAAGAAAAAGGTGGCTAAATTATTCAGAAAATTCAGAAAAAGAGTGCAAAATCTTTCTTATCCCCCATATACACTGAGCGGTCACTTTATTATGACCACCTGCCAGTTTTATGCAAATGAGTTATTGCGTCACAGTGTTGTCGCTAGAGGGCGAGATAGCTATAAAAAGGGAATGCAGAACAAGTGAACCATCAATTGCACTGTGTTGCTTACGAAGATATAGGCAAAAAACGTGATTTAACTGAGTTTCAACGCGGGATGACTGTAGGCGCTCGAAGCGTCGGAACCAGTATCAGCAAAACGGCTGCAGTTGTGAAGTGTTCGAGATCAGCAGTTATTAATGTTTACAGAGAGTGGACTACCAAACAAAAAACCGGGTCTCAACGTCAGGTTTCTGGTCGTCACAGGCTACTGAATGCTCAATCTGAAAGGAGACTTGCCAGAGTTGTCCAGTCCAACTGAAGAGCAACAGTATGTCAAATAGCGGGGAATTTTAATCAAGGAGCAACTGCGGGCGTATCTGGGCGAACTGTTTGCCGCACATTACACCGTATAGGTTATGGAAGCCGATGACCTGTTCGAAAGCCTCTACTGTCTGCCTTGAGCAAGAGCAGAGGTCTTCATTTCACAAAGGAGCACAAGGATTGGACAGTAGATGACTGGAAAAGGGTCATGTGGTCCGATGAATCGTGTTTTCCATTATACCATGCAGATGGCAGGGTGCGAATATAGAGAAAACAGCACGAATGCATGGACCCCAACTGCATTGCCGCAACACTTCAAGCTGGTGAAAGCAATATTTTAGTTTACGGGATGTTTTCTTGGCATTGTATGGGTCCTTTGATTCCAGTGAAACAACGTCTAAATGCCTAAGGATATTTAAGTGTTATCGCAGATCAAGTACATCCTGTTATGTAAATGGTGTACCCTGCTGGGGATGGATACTTTCAGCAGGGCAATCCTCCATGTCATAAAGCTGGCATTGTTCTTAGATGATTCTAAGAGCCTGACGGAGAATTTACCTTGCTTCGTTGGCCTGTACTATCACCAGATCTCAATCCAATTGAGAATTTGTGAGATGAGATCGAACGGAGCATCAGGCAGCTGGATCCAGTACCATGAAATCTTAAGGAATTGGAAAGTGGAGTTCATCGGATATGGTCTCAAATTCCTCATACCACCTACCAACATCTCATTGAATCTATGCCAAGAAGAATTCATGCAGTATTAAGGGCAAAAAGTGGTCCAACATTGCATTGAGGGGGTAGTTTTAGCAGGGCTCTGCATCCTATCCTTTTTATTACATCCATACCCTGATTAATTATCCCAAAGTAAATGTTCCGGTCAGTTTAAAAGCCACTCTATTTTTAAAATAAAAACCTTAAATCTTTTATGCGTTATTGAAATAGTTTTTTAACTGTTATGCGTAATGATAGTAGTAATGATCTTTTAAAAATGAAAAAAGATTTTGTGCATCATCTCTACATCAACGGTTCAAGCACATCAGGAAAGGTTTCCAGGGAAAGTTAATCTGAATGTCTGAAGTTTGGAGTTAAACAAAATTTTTCTGAAAACTCTAAATTCAAGGAATATCTCGAATTATTTGCAAAGTTTGGGAGACTTTCTCAATGATTATTTCAGCCTAAATATTCTCAAATTATCAACACTTTAATACCTGATAATACGAATCTAGCGTTAGTCTAGTGTAGAAAGAAAGTTCTCGGAACTTCGTTTTTAATTTCAAAAAATTTCACACCTTTTCTTTTAACCCCCCTCTCCCCCCCCCCAAAAAAAAAAAAGTGTTAAAAGTAATCAGACTTTATTTCTCAAACTATAGCTTTTAACCTCGTATTTTATCATTATTTAGGATAAACGTGTAATCGTGCTTATTCTTTTGCGAGTCATAAAATTTTAAATGTGCACTAAATGAATATTTGTATATTTTGATACAATTTTTTCAAGCCTTTTAAGTTATTTTATTAATTCTTTTATCTGTCTGCAAAATCAAATATGACACTTCACGAAATTTTTTCGTTCTTGTAGCTTTTTTTTTTTTTTTTTTTTTTTTTTTTTTTTGGGGGGGGGGGGGGGTTATCGACGAGTTTCGAGGACCGTCGGCATTAAGGTAGCCGGCTGTGGGACAAAAAAAATGGCAACTATCGTTAATACATTTTTATAATATTTCTGCACCTGAGCATCCTATACAAATTTTGTACAGATTTCAATTTATTTTTCATCCTCTTTTTTACATGTTTTTAAAAGGCTGTAAACCATTAAAATCTTTTGAAATTTTTCTGCGCTACATTTCGAACCTCATGCGTTGTCAATACCCAGTTAAAAAAAAGAAAAAATTTTAATTACAGCTTTTACAAATTACTTTATGCGACCGATCTTGTTCCATTTCACTTAGATTTTCCTTTCTTCAAAATGAATATTTTTTAGTAATATATATCGCATGATTAAAATTTCAAAAAACTGCATACAGCAATCAATGAATACATACAGTTTTTAACATTTTCAATCTTTTCTTATCCTTTTTGTGGATATCTACCTTTTTCATCACAAGTATTTCATTTAATTTTCCAGCCAACCTACAAAGGGAATAACTGCTTATATTTCGATCTTTAGAATTTAGTGAAAATGGAATATCATTATTTTACCTCCGAAGACACATTGGTAAAAAAAATGCTCCCTCTGCTTTTCAAGCAACATGGGATACAATGAAAGCATGTTGTAAAAATTGTAATTTCATGTACTATCAATAGAACAAATTTTTTTCTGATTTGGTGTAATATTTTTGTACTTTTCTATTTGAAAAATTTCTTTAAAAATGGTTCAATTTAAAAGAGAATTTGTTGGACGTGTGTTGATTATGAAATAGCTATTAATAATCTGACCCTGCGGTCATTCTACACTGCAAGGTTTGGATTTTTTTTTCACTAAATGCTTCTCCTTAAATCCTCCTTAAATATTTTTTTCAGATTAAAACAGGCGAAGGAAAACCATATTTCCATCACCTTCCGCACAAGGCAAAAGCACGGACTGATGCTGTGGATGAACAAAGGGACCAACACGAAGGGCGATTACCTGGCCATAGCTATCGTGGCTGGATATGTACAGCTCAGTTTCAACCTGGGCAAGGAGAACGTGCCTCTGATTCTGAGGAATCACATCGAAGTAGATGACAACAAGTGGCATACAGTTATCGTTGAAAGGTAAACGAATCCTCTTTAGGAATAATGAAGAATATTTCATAATCTCGTGAATCCTAGAATGCACACTAAACGAACAAGTCAGTTTAAAAATAACGCGGGCTTGACAAATATTCGGCACCTCAATACCATCACTGGTAGCTTGTCTTAAACTCTAGAAACCATAATCATTTGGAAAGAGATCCATATTAGTTGCGCACTACGTACAAGTCACACTTGAAGTAGTTTGACATACTCAGAACGCTCTATAAATGGATGGATCAACGCTTCTAAATTCTACCAATAGATATTTTTTTGTTAGCACTTTCAGAAAACAATATTAATTATCTTCTTCTATGTGTGCTCAAAAGGCGAAAACATATCTAGAATAATTACAAGATAAAAAGAACTTTTTATATACTACGTTTTAAAATTCTCTGTTGAATCATATAAACTTGACAATTCTATGTATTAATAAATACTTTTTTAAAAAAATTTTGATGAATTATCCCATCAACTTGAAAGAAAATGATCAAATGCGTAATAAAGAGAGCAATTATAAGAAATTTTCAAACAACAAAATTAACTGAAAATGAATTCTATTCCGCTTAAAGGTGGCTAAAAGTATTAAAAGAATGCATTGTCATCCTGTTCTGAGCTATTCTAAAAGTTTCAAATGTCTAGCTAGTCGGGAAATTAGTTAAAAATTGATTGCAAGATTTGTACTGGACAAACACACAAACAAGAAAGCGAATTAATAAAAACACGGTAAAAATAGCGTTAATGCTAACATTTTTACAAGATCTTAGACTGTTTTCAGCCACCACTGTCAACTAATTCTTTGTCGTAATTCAGAATATAATAGTTTTCATTTATGAAATACTTTGTCATTTCAAGCCACCTGTCGAATACTTCAAACGTCTCTGAGTTCAGTTAAGATATAACGACGGTTGTCCAGTAATTAGAAAAAAATTTTGTTTACGACATCCAAAAGATAGCTCTCGCAGTAACCCGGGGACGTTTTGTCGAAAGTATTACTCATACTGCCTTAGACAGAATTCACAACATTATATAAATTTGTAATTGAAACAGTTGTAACCGTTCGAAATTCTTCCGCGAGGTTCCAACCCCCGTGAACTGACACCCAAACCATTTTATGAGAATTGCCAAGTATCGTATTACGCATTATATCCAAGGCAATATCACAGGATTTTTTCTTTAGTTGTGCCCGTCTGGGAATGCATGAAAAATATAACGAGGTTATGAAACTTGACCAGCGTTTAACATTTAGTAAGAGTTGTTAAGAGTTAGAGTTTAGTAAGAGTTAGATAAACTTGTAGTTAATGAAACATTTTACTGCTTTCATTTACCCTGCGTATAAATGAATGAACATTACTGTAACATCTCATTTGAGTTCAGACATTACACAAGTACCAAGCACCGTCCAAAGTTATCAGAGAACTTGACTGAAAAGCACCTTAAATGCTCCTTTCTTCCTTTGAGGAATGTGAATAGTATTTTATTGTGTCGCTAATGGTAATTGTCTACATTAATAAATTATAATTATACGCTTTGATTTAATAAATTAATGCTTGTCTTTTAATACTTAATAAAATAAATGCTGTTAATTTATTAATTTAACAATATCAACGCTAAAATTATAAATGTAGTTATTGGTGAGCAGTATCTTTGATGAAGAAAAAGGGTTTGCAAAATTTATTGTAGGGCATGTATTATGGGGAGGGGCAAAACATGCTACACTGTGTATGTCATGATTACAAATTTTTGCTAGTTGTCGCGCAACTGCGTTTCAAACTATTCGGTGGTTCAACGTGCGAAATAACAAATTCGATAAACAATAAGATTGCTCAGCTATAAATGATTTTAATTGCTAACTCGTATTTGCATATTTACAAAGGCTTAAAAAACCCCAATCAACAATAAGAGCATAGAGCTCATTCTAAATGGGAACTTCTGTCCCGTATCAAACGAACGTCCGTTCTAAACAAAAGCTGAAGCGTCACCATTCGAAGGACGCAGCGTTCGACCACGTGACGACGCAGCGTTCGGCCATCGTGGGGGTATTACTTCACACTAGTATTGCTGCTCTGTATGTATGAGAAATTATTCGCCCGTTGCAATGAATTTCAAAACAGTCTGTGTAAAGGAAAAAAGTATTTTATGGTAAACTTAGAAATAATTACGAGATAAAAAGAACTTTTTATATACCATGTTTTTAAATTTTCTGTTGAATCTTATAAACTTGACAATTCTATGTATTAATAAATACTTTTTTAAAATTTTTTTGATGAATTATCCCATCAACTTGAAAGAAAATGAAGTTAATTGGAAGTTAACTTGCGTTTAACTTCTCATTCCCGTACCGGCCGATAGATGGCTGCACCAGTCTACAAAACAAAATTAACTGAAAATAACTGAAAATTAATTTAATTCTGCTTAAATATGGCTAAAAGTATTAAAATAATGCATTTCCATCGTGTTCTGGGCTATTCTAAAAGTTTCAAATGTCTAGCTAGTCGGGAAGTTAGTTAAAAACCGATTGCAAGATTTGAACTGGACAAACATACAAACAGGCAAGAAAGCGAGTTAATAAAAACATGTAAATGAACTAATATAGGTGCAAGAATCGAGGAATCATTTTCTTTTTCTTTTATATGTTTGAAACCGAACAGACCTAGTTATTCGGAGACTTTGTGCTAACCATGAGTCAAACAAAAATAACAGAACTCTAATATTACAGCAAAAAGCTAGAAAAACTTGAAAATAGTTTTAGCATCATTAAAATTTCGAAAAATTGCATGCAGAAATCAATGAATAAATAATTTTTTTTTTACTATTTCATTTTTATAAATTGATAGGAATAGTGATTTACATACTTTAAACCAAATAAAATTCTTTTTTACAAAGCATAAGGTTTTACATATCACATGAAATCATTAATTTTTAAAAATTTAGCTGTAACCTGCCGTATCCATCATAGGAGGGTCATAATGTGTTATTTCAGTGGCAGTCGGAGCTCTTTCTGAACCGAGGTTAAAAACTCAAGTTTTTGGATGTCTCCCCATCTTTCTACAACTCATATTTCCTGGAAAGTGACCGTAAGATAGATACTTATTTGGATCAGCGTTTTCAAGCATATTTGTCTCTTTAGCCGCGAAATAGCCAGTTATTTTCACATCCTCCATTTACTCTTCACCCAGGGCCTTATATTATCCGGAGGTTAAAAACTCATTTTATAGCATTCATTGTATTAGTCAAAAGTTGCGAACTGGTCACTACATCGCCATGAAAGAAAGAGTTCCTTCTCCCTGACATAAATGATTTCGGCATTTCATATAACACCGACTGCATTGGACTCGAATTTCGGGGAGTCCATCTGGAAGAAAAAAGATTGTGAGGAATATCCATCTAGCTTTTTTAGCCCTGCGAGCAGTAAATGTAAATACATAAACAATTTAAGTCTGGCTTCCGTTAAGTTTATTTTTCGTTGCGGGGTACTAGTGTTATATCTAGTTTTCTTCACATTTATCTAAATAAGAAACTCGGAAAAATCTGTACTTTAAAAAAAAGTTAGGCTCTGTTGACTTCAGAGATTTTAGAACTATTCGTAACATGATGAAATAGACTACGGGTAGAAACGAAAATAAATAAATACGCAATATCTAGTTTCTAAATATTTTATTTGTAAATACATATGAGAATCTTCTCCAGAAAATGTAAGCCTTATTTGGAAATACAGGTTCTTAAGCTATGTTTTGTTAACTTAACTTTCCTTAACTTTAACTTAAAATATTTACTCACACAATCAGGTTAGAAGAACAGAATATTGGAACTTTTTTTAAAAATATGACCACATGCTAGAAGATAATATACCTTAGATTACACTTGTCTGCATGAAAATCGGCCCTGAGTCATTCCATGTCAAATCAACACAGTGATCCGGCATGACCCCCCCCCCCCCAGAATGTGATGATTTTTAGCACACTTGCAGATTTCATGGACATATGAAAAACTGTCTATTCTTAATAGTCTTACTTTATCGGTTCAAAAGTTATTAAATATTAAAATTTCAATTTTTTGCAAAAAAACACCAGATATGTCAGTCTTAAAATGGCTGTAAAACAGTAACCATTTGAGGTGCAGACCTGAACTTAGGCTCATTTTAAAGCTCTTTTCTAGGGCTTTCACGTGAAATGCAACATGATAGCGTTTATAAAAAAATAATTTTTTTTAATCAATTTGAAATTTTAAATTTCTCAAAAAGTGACAATTTTAAAATTTTGAAAAAATTTTCAAAACAAGTTTATATCATCATCTAACAGCATCCAAAATGTTATTTTGGGATCTCTATGGGACCCTCAGATATAGAGGTATAAAGTATGCATGGTTAGAGGAAAAATGCCAAATCTACCATATTATAGAGTTATATACAAATAAGTATAATTATAATACATAATTATACAATCATATGTAATTACATAGTAATATGTGATTAAAAATATATTTAACTATAATAATTACATTTATAATCATGTATAATTTTATTATTTAATTCTTAATTTCATCTCCTTTGCACTACTAAAAAGTGAAAAAATATCAAATTTTAAAAAAATCTTTCCCTAGATTATAAGATACAATTTATAACAATCTGAGAATAGAGGAAGCTGATTGGTTAAATTCAAAATTGCTGGCCAATCATGATACATGTATGCCTGATCATGTTCCATCGAGTTGCAGCATGCTTCTACTCATTTGTAGTCAGTCTGGCATCAGGGCTGTTGGTAAAGGCTGGTTCAAGTTCAATTTCCCCACTTTATTATTTAAAAAATGTATTTCAACTGATGGACTGTATATAAGTGTATATGACATTTTTTTAATATTATTACGCTTGAGGGACTTGTTCTGTTATTTTTACCCCCCCCCCCCCTATGATTTTTCTATAATGGATCCCAGTGACAAGAGGGTAGTAACTTTGAATTGTTTTTACCCATTCAAAAAACCTGATCACTCTCATGTGAAAAAAGGGTTTAGAAATGGAACTCAGTGGATGTGCTTGTTGGTCCCAGGAACACCAGAAATTCCTAAAGTTTGTGATAGTTGTAGAAAAGAACTATCAAAGTTAAAAAGGGAAAGTTTGAGAGTGGATTTATCAGGGACCAGCTGCAGAGACCAACATAGTGAGCCTGATATTGAAACTGATATGCATGAGCTACCATTTTGCACTCAACCTGAGGCCTTTCAGTCACTCAACTCTACTCTGTTAGGGATTGGAGAGTCGCCAGTTGATAAGAAAAAGGCAGAAACCAAAAGATACTCCAGTGAGAAGGCGAAAAGGATTAATGTGGCAGTCAAGAGGAAACACCTGATTAATGCAGGTTCTTCTGATGAAGACAGTGATTCAGAAAATGATATCTTAGAACATTTGAAACATGTATATGAAAGCAGTAGAAACCAGAAACTTATGATACTGACTCTTCTGCCTGCAAGTTGGAGTATAAGAAAAGTAAGCAAGGAATTTAAAATCCCCAATTATTTAGTAAGCCAAGCCAAGAATCTCTTGAAATTGAAAGGGCCCTTGTCAACTCCAGAACTAAGACCTGGGAAAAGTTTGCCGATAGAAACTTCCGATATTGTTAAAGAGTTTTATGAAACTGATGAAGTTAGTAGGCAGATGCCTGGGGTTAAAGACTGTATTTCAGTGAAAGACATCACAGGTGCTAAAGTAAAAGTTTCCAAGAGACTGATTCTGAGTAATTTAAAGGAAGCATACAAATGCTTCCCGGATAAGTTTCCAGGTATAAAAGTTGGGTTCTCTAAATTTGCAGAATTATGGCCCAAATACTGTATTCTGCCTGGTCAGAGTGGCACCCACTCTGTTTGTGTATGTACCACTCACCAAAATGTGAAACTTATGGTTGAAAACAGCAAAATGAAATTAATCACAGACAACCAGATAAAAACATACCACGACTGTCTGCAAATGATGGTCTGTAACCCACCGTCAATTGACTGTTTCTTCTCTAATTGTGTGTCATGCCCAGGAACAGAAGGAATCTGGACGATTCTGGAAAGAGGGTTCGAAGAAAATGCAATTGAGACTATTACTTTTCGCCAGTGGATCTCTGTTGATCGCTGTAACTTGGAAACAATCCAAAAATCAGTAGATGACTTCGTTGAAATTTTTTGTGAGAAACTCTCTGTTCTGCTTTGTCATGACTTCATAGCAAAACAGCAAAATTCTTTTATAAGTGAGACTAAGGAAAATCTCTTAGATTCTGAGGTGGTGGTCCATTGTGATTTTTCTGAGAATTATTTCTTCGTATTACAGGTCGAAGCACAATCTTACCTCTGGACACGTAACCAGGCAACAGTGCATCCGTTTGTAGTGTATTTTAAAAAAGAAGAAAAGAAAGAGCATTTCAGTTTCGTAATAATATCAGACTGTCTTGAGCACAACACTACTGCAGTCTATCTGTTTCAAACAAAACTAATGCAGTATCTGAAATCAAAGTTTGAAACATTTCCAAAAAATATATACTATTTTTCAGATGGGTCGGCAGCCCAATACAAGAATAAAAAGAACTTTTTAAACCTGTGCCTTCACTATAAAGATTTTGGGGTTGAAGCCAAATGGCATTTTTCAGCCACTGCACATGGAAAAGGACCATGTGATGGAGTGGGGGGGGGGGACACAGTAAAAAGAGTGGCAGCCAGGACTAGCCTGCAGCGACCTTATGAAGACCAAATAAGACTTGAAGACAACTCTTTGAATGGGCAAATAAGAATATTTCTAACATAGATTTCACATATGTAAACCATGAAGAGTATATTCAAGCGGAGGAACAATTGGCACACCGGTACAGCAAAACTGTAGCTATCCCAGGGACACAAAAGCTCCATGTCTTTGTACCCTCAAAGTGTAAAACAAAAGTAACTGTAAAATCATTTTCTTCTGCCTCCACATCAACCATCTTTCCTGTAGCAAGTTATGGAAATAGGTTAGGCTTCAGTGACATGGATGGATATGTGGTTGCAGTCTAAGATGGCAAATGGTACCGAAGCTATGTTTTAGCTAAAAATGAAGATGTAAATGAAGTAAAGGTAACATTTCTCCATCCTCAAGGACCATCTCTTTCATTTTCATACCTTACAAGACCTGATGTACTGTGGATTCAACTCTTCAAATGTGATCTGCAAGGTGAACCCCATCACACCAACTGGTCGAACATATAGTTTACAAGGCAACGAGGTGAGAAAGATTGAGGAGATTGTGCAAGAGTTCATGGCCTCCCAGAAATGAAGATGTGATCTCTATACATGTGCTACTTCTATGTCTCTAAACTGGTAAACTCTATGCACGATTCCATAAATAAAATTATGATTTTGAGATAGACTGGCTTTTCTAGAAAAGTGTTATATATATATATAATAAATATGTATATAATTATATATATATACTTGTGTAATTATAAATGTAATTATAATTATATATGATTGTATAATTATATATTACAATTATATTTATTTGTATATGTATATGAAAGATTTGACATTTTTCCTCTAACCATGCATACATTATACCTCCTATATCTCAAGATCCCATAAAGATCCCAAAATAAGATTTATGGTGCTGTTAGATGATGATATAAACTTATTTTGAGAATTTTTCAAAAATTTAAAATTGTCGCTTTTTGAGAAATTTAAATTTTAAAATTTAAATTTTAAAATTTAAAATTGATTTTAAAAAAATTACTTTTTATAAATACTATCATGTTGTATATCATGTGAAAGCCCTGAAAAAGAGCTTTAAAATGAGCCTAGGTTCAGGTCTGCACCTCAAATGGTCACTATTTTACAGCCATTTTGAGACTGACATATGTGGTGTTTTTTGTTTTGCAAAAAATTGAAATTTTAATATTTAATAACTTTTGAACCAATAAAGTAAGACCACTAAGAATTGATATTTTTTCATATGTCCATGAAACCTGCAAGTGTGCCAAAAATCATCAAAATCTGGGGGGTCATTCCGAATTTTGCAAAAAATTGTGTTGATTTGAAATGGAATGACCCCTCTGACACCATTCCTGCTGATTCCTATGTAAAATGTTGTCCTGAACCGCATATGACCCACGTTTTCCCCCATCACCCACCGTTTTCGTGGGAGGCCCCTCCCATCTATTTTTATCACATTTCGATAATTTGGAGGGATGAGAAAGATTATTTCAGCCTTTACATTTCTTCTGAGGGGCTAGAGAGGTTAACAGTTCTAAAATATGAACATTTGTAGCAAGGAGGTAGATTTCGGGGTATAAATAAAATTTGAGGCGCCTTAAATAGTAAAAAAATCATTAAAAATGATCGATTTTTCCTTTTTTTCGCAATTTTTTCACTTATTTTCTACATATTTCAGCTTCCAGTCCCCCTCATCATCCCTAAAATAGTCACAAATAATAAAAATATATAGCAACAATAATAACAATCTATAGCAATAATAATAACAATATATAGCAACAATAATAAAAATATATAGCAACAGTTCGGAAGATTCACTGTACCACGCAGGCGCTCTCAATACTTCGCGCGCACAGGTTTGCACAGGAACTTTCATGCTTTGACTAGTTTAAACTTGCATTGCTCTTGTGACTATAGTCCTGCACTGTAATCCTTACTCAGTACATCTCTAGTGATCGTAGAGTTAACTTGTCGGTGTTCCAGCGGGTATTCTATGTTTCCAAGTTGTTTAAATTGTGTAAAACGGTAGAATTTTTTTACTCCTGCTTTTTTCCAAGTGAATTACAGTACGTGAGTGTGAGTTGTGATTAATATCGAGCATTGATTTACTGTTAAATTATGCCACGCGGGTGTAAAAATCCTCCCAATAGCTTCTGCTATGTTTGCGGGAAATTGACTTTAAAAGCACAACGAAAAACCCCTTCTCCGCTTCTTAAAACTGCTTATAAATTTTACTTTGTAGGCGATCAGGGGAAGGATTGAGCTCCAACAGTTTGCTGCACCACTTGTTACAGTAGCTTGACCAAATGGCTCAAAGATACCCGTAAATAAATGCTATTTGCTGTGCCCATGGTTTGGCACGAAACTCGCTGTCATCTCACAGATTGTTACTTTTGTATGACTTCCAACGTCGTGTTTTCTAGAAAAAGTAAGCATACAATTCAGTATCCTAAAATCCCTTCAGTTCTCAGACCAGTTCCTCGCAACGGATCTTTACCAATCCCAGTGTCCCCCAAAACCTATACTCTAGAGCCAGAAACGATTTTGAAAGACTTTGAGCCACAGCCGTCCAGGCTGGACCATCAAATGATACGTCCACCGATGATGAAGAGTGTTCAGCTGATTCAGCTCATCGACAACCTCACCTTGTTACTCAGTCGGAAATGAGTGATCTCGTCAGGGATTTGGAGTTACCTAAGAGTAAATCTCAACTTCTTGGTTCTCGACTTCAGCAGTGGAATCTCTTAAAAAAGAGCGTAAAAATCTCTTCTTACAGGACCAGGCAGTCAACCCAGAAATTACTTTTTTCGGAAGATGAAGGCTTAATGTTCTGCCCTAATTCAAATGCATTGATGATAGAACGTAAGATTGCATGTGACCTAGACAAATGGAGACTGTTTACAGACTCATCAAAGACAACCTTGAAAGTTGTCCTGTTGGCCAATGGAAATGAGTCCCGGTGGCATACTTTGTGGATATGAAAGAGACGTACGAAAACATCAGCCGAATCCTTGATAAAATCAGTTATCATGATTATAATTGGAAACTATTCTTTCTATATATTTTTATTATTTGGGGGTGTTTGTGGGAGGATGAGGGGGCTGGAAGCTGGAATATGTAGAAAATAAGTGAAAAAATTGCATAAAAACCGGAAAAATCGATCATTTTTAATGTTTTTTTACAATTCCAGTGGGCAAATCTTCCCCAAATCTACCTTCTCGCTACAAATGTTTGTTTTAGAAATTTTTAACTCTTTAGCCCCTGAGAAGAAATGCAAAAGCTAAAATAATCCTTTTCATTGCTCCAAATTATCGAAAACTGATAAAAATGGGTGGGGGGAACCCCTCCCCTCCAAAAAACGTTGGGTGATGGGGGAAAAGGGAGGTCATACTCAAATTCAGGTGGTCACTTTACATAAGAATCAGCAGAAATAGTGCCAGGGCTCGAAAAAAAAATTTTTTTTTGCAGACCAGTGTTATTACGATAAATTAAAAAAGTTTTCCATGGAGGAAAATACTGACGCATTTTGTGCATGGAGGAAAATACTGACAAATTTTGTGCAGCTCAGTTAAAATTATATTAGAAATGCGAGGCAAAAAGTAGTTCATAATAATAGTTCTTGAATAATAGTCCTCAAATATACTTTCTTAGTGTAGATTTCTTGACCTTTTTTTTCTCTGGATAGAACCTCTATACGAGTGGGGAGTTGGGTACTTTGGCATACCCCTGAATAAAACGAATGTATATTTATTTAAATAAATGTATGCAAATATACAGGCTACCTGTAATTTCAGAGTGACGGACACCGAAAAAACGGAACGAAAATCAGACTTTCTTCAACTTCTTACCATGATCTCAAGGACTTACCATTTTTCGGTCACCGTGCTTCAAATCCTCGTCTTCAAAATAAGTTGCTACCTCAGCATCAACTTTCAAAACCAGTTGGCTGTTGCTGAAGTTCAACAGATGGTTTATTTTCTTGAAGAAAACCAATGTTATTTGCTATAAACGAATATAAGTACGTCAGGGATGGTCAACAGGTTGATCGAAGTAGACTTTTCCATAGATCACTTTTGCAATAGGTTTTTATATTTGTAGTTCTGTGTGTGTAAGTAAATTCTGCATAGTTTATGATTTAGACTACGGAAATTTTAGACTACATTATTACAATTTTCCAGCAAGTGATCTATGTAAGTAAGAAAATACTGAACTTGAAATCGTATCAGTAAAATAGCAATAGTAGTAAGCACGTAGATAAAGTTGTTAGAGAGGTCTGAAAATTTTTAAAAATTGAAAAAAAATGCTAATGAAAAAAAATTAAATGTTTGCTTTTTTTTTAGTAAATTTCAGCTAAAAAGAGAAAATTCGGAACACTTTTTTTTTAAATAACATAAAATCCTAAACTTTACTAGAAAATGGTTCGAAATAATAACTAATTGATAAGAGAAAATACTGTAAACTTGTATTGTGAGATTTTTTTATGTGATTTGTTTTAGAGCTCATATATGTTTAGTCTATCAAAGGGCAAATATAAACTTCTATTCTATTAGTCAATTACAGGGGTATTTTAGAGCATGAAAGTCGATAAGAGCAGTTTACAAGTTGGCCATCCCTGTAATATATCATTGTTAGATATCACTTTTCTACGAATGCTGATGTTCTAGAAGAATCCTGGCAACGCTGATTAGTTAAAGCCAGGGTAAATACACTGCTGGCCACCCAAATTGCAACACCAAGAAAGACAAGAGATATCACAACAAAATTTATTTTGTAGATAACATGTTGACCAAGTATCAAATGATTAAATTTATAGACTTCTGTGAAGTGTGGTTCCTGCCAAAATCAGTAGCCAGAGTAGCCGCCATTGTTGGAGATCACCGCTGCCACACGCCTCGGCATTGATTCAAAGAGACTTTGGATGAGTTCTTGGGGTACAGCAGACCAAGCAGCTTCCCCACGTTGCCAAAGTTCATCTGCTGTGGCAGCTGGGGATGAAATCTGGGTCAATCGTAGAGCAACCATGGACCACATGTTTTCTATCGGCGAAAGATCCGGAGAGCGAGACGGCCAGGGAAGCAATTCAATCTGGCAATTGACGAAGAACCGTTGGACAATGCGTGCCACGTGTGGTCGCGCATTATCCTGTTGAAATATGGCTGTGGGCAAGCCCTGAAGGTAAGGAAGGACAACTGGCTCCAACACCTCGGAGATGTAGCGCTAGCTGTTTAAAGTACCGGCAATGCGTACTAGAGGTGTGTGAGAATGATATCCAATACCGCCCCATACCATAATACCCGGTGCAGGACCAGTGTGGCGGTGCATAACGCAGCTGTTCAGCATCCTCTCTTCACGGTGTCTCCAGACTTGAATGCGACCATCGTGGTGTTGCAGACAGAAGCGTGACTCGTCAGTAAAGACAATTTCATTCCATTCTGCAGTCCACATCCTTCTGTCATCGCACCATTGGCGGCGGAGACGTCTGTGGTTCTGCGTCAAGGGTAGACAAAGCAATGGACGTCTTGCGGACAGACCACTCTGCTGTAAACGGCGTCGAATGGTACGCGCAGACACTGGATGATGCGTTACAGACTGCATGTGCTGTGCTATGGTTCGTGATGTGACTGAGCGATCCGTCACTGCCATGCACACAATTTACCTGTCATCATGTGAAGTGGTGCGCTGAGGTGGATGCGATCGAACACGCCGGTCCGTCGTACCCTCCTGCATCCAACGATCACATATCCGCATTACAGTTGTTTGGTTTCGTCCAACACGACTACCGATTTCCCTGAAAGATAATCCACAATCTCGGTAGGCCACTATCCTTCCTCTGTCGAACTCGGATACTTGATCAAAAGATGATCGCTGTTTCCGACGAGGCATAATTGATCGTTTTTTTAAAAAAAACCACAAGAAAAACACAATTGCCGAACTTGAAATCGTCGAAATCTCCAAGCCTTAAATAGCGCTTTGAAGTGGCGCCACAGGCGCGCGTGATGTGCGTCTGCGCTGAAATTCTAATCATTTGCATATCTCACCTCCGCTAATGCATGTTGTAAATTTCATGTTATTTGCATGTTTCCTTCAGGGTGTTGCATTTACAGTGGCCAGCAGTGTATATTAGTGAATCTGCTGGATAATCAATTCGTTATATCATGTACGAGTAAATGAAGACCAGAAGCTCCGTTATAATTCGCTTACGTCATAAATTCTCACATTTTGGCGATATTTAAATGACATTAAATTGAACTACATGTTATTTCAGGAACAAAAGACTGGCTCGGTTATCAGTGGACAGTGGTCCAGTAGAATCAATTGTGTCTCAGCAAGGAGCATCCGAACTCAATACAGACGGTATTCTGTGGATAGGTAAGTACTGACTCTATCTGCATTTCCATTGTTTTGGTTGGCATAGATCTTCACCAGATTTAGTTAAGGTATACATCACAATTTCTCCTAACACACGATCCAATTAGAAATATATGTAGCTATTTTAATTACTTAAATGAACTTATCTCTCCTAGTTGGGAAGTAGTTAGCATATTTTCTGTCGGTGAAAAACTTTTTTAAAAAGCCTCCTGGAGAAATCTTTTTTCCATGTGATTCGTGATTAAAGTTTTATTTAAGTAAGTTTACTCTCATTCTTTCTTTTTTCGCTATGCTTATATTTATCTAAAATGACTTGCTTTAGGGGTAATTTCAGTGTTAAACAAACATATGTTTTGAGTTTCATTATGCCGCACGGCGAAAAAAAACGCTATAAAAACCATTAAGAACGATAACAATAATCAGTAACGTATGTCTATATCTTTATTTGAGTTATCAAATTACTCTAAACACATAAACATGTTACAGACAATCGTTTAAAAACATATACTAGTATTAGCTGATTTTCAAAGAACATTTTATGAATTTCTCTCACCTTTTTCCAAAAGATGAACAAATACAACAGGATGAATTAGATCGCCTTTTCCGCAAAGTTTTATGCTTGTAATGTAAAGACTGTGTCTTTCAGAATGTTTAAGAATACGTGATACTATACCGTTTTCGGACATATGTGTAGTCATCATTATGTCTCATCGTGGCTCGTCACACATCAAGCCTTTCCAGCCATTAAAGGCGATCCGTGCGACGGCTCTCGCTTCAGTCCAGCTGGCTCGACCCACCTGATTCTCTCGCTTCTCCATCACTCTTCCCCATGTGTTTTTCACACGAACCCTAGATCTTCTCTCATATGATCAGGGAAATGCCCCCGCAGGAACGTTATTCTGTGGCATTCTCAAAATATGCTGGTCCATCTCCATCTTTTACGCCTTATTTCCCGTTCTATTGAGTAAAGTGTTGTTTCTCTAATATGTAATCACTTATTTGGGACGAAAAAAATCCCTCTATTCTTCTAATGTACTTTTTGTTCCCATGCATTGCATTTGCATTTTGTGTTTCGGTAAATTTTTAAGTTTGAGAACCATGAGGTAGAATGCTTCAAACTAATGACGTAAATAACATAATATCTGTTTTCAAAATAAATAAGAGGTTCTGTACAGTAGGAGTCTTCAACCTTTCACCTTCGAGGGTCACACCAATAAATTCGTAAAGTTCCGAGGACCACACATCTGTGAAGTAAGTAGCATAGGCAGAGGAAAAAATGTATTATTTGCAAACGAGCTTCAGCCTTTGAGGTGGTTGCTTGATTTGCTTATCATAGCATGATGATGAAGGATTAATTCCTTCAAAACGCATCACTGAAGTTTAGTGTGTATGGTGTGTTTTAAAAAGTATTTTGACCTTTATAACTATTATTAATTAAAAAATGCTTTTATTTATTATTTTCTACAAACAAACAAAAAATGGGATTTGTATCAATGTATTTTGTTTTTTATATTGCATGAAACAGGATGAATGCAAGACGTATACAGGTCATAACAACATTTCAAAATCCAATGACAATAAAACCCTTACATTATTTGAAGGAGGGATGTCACCTTAATGTTAATGATAAATTTATATAGATAACCTATATACGTCATGACCTATATACGTCATACTTATTGTTATGACGTATATAGGTCATAACAACATTTCAAAATCCAATGACAATAAAACCTTTACATTATTTGAAGGAGGGATATCACCTAAATGTTAATGAGAAACTTGACATTGCTTTTGCTTAACTAAATCTTCAATATCAGGTTGAATCGGTGTTGAGATTCACTTGTAGCCTGTGCCGTGGGCTACTTTTTCCCGTGCAATCTGGCCAGGTGATGGCCGAATGGCTTGAGCGCTGGTATTCGGTTCAGATCCTGTGGGTTCGAGTCCCACTGCTGGCATGGGTGTTTGTAGCCGTTCAGAATCGGCTTTAAACTGTAGGTCTCGGTCTAATTAGCCCTCGTGTAGCAAAAAAAGTTGACCGTAGCGCTCCAAACCAAATCAAATCAAATCCCGTGCAATCTTTATCTTCTTTCTCTGAAAGGATTTCCCGTTCTATGGCTTTTTTCAAATTTATATCAAGGTTTCGATTTGCCGATGGAAATGTTTCGGCGAGCCACTAAAATACCGTCGGTGGGCCACGAGTTGAAGACCTCTACTCTACAGCATTCCAAGCCCACGGAAACAATTCATAGCCTCTGAAATTCTTATTTCTGCTTCTAGTTCCACTATTGACAGAGACTCCTAAATACGTAAAACTACTCACATATTCCACGGGATTGTTACTTAATCGTGTTTTCTTATTTATTGTACACTTTTGTTTTTTCTTTGCTAATACGGATACCCACGACCTCTGAATAGTTAAATACATCACTATTTATATACACACACTGGCCAGTGAATTAGAAACCTAGGATTGATATTTTATTGGACCTCCTTTAGCACCGATAACAGCCTGCATGCCATCGTGCAGCCATCGATTCTACAAGATTCTGGAGTGCATTTACGTCCCGAGAAAACCATGCATTGGCTACACAGACCTTAAGATCCTGTAAATTGGATGGAAGAGCAGATTTCTGTTGGATGAGCCTTTCCAACATGTCCCAAATATTTTCTATTGGATTAAACCCGGGCTTTGCGGTGGGCAGGGAATCTATTGGAAGTCTGGTGGATGTTCTGAGAACCAATCTCGAATGATTCTGGCACGATGTATAGTTGCATTATCGTCCATGAAGTATCCGTCACCTGCGGAGTAAAAATGTAACATTGCAGGATGCACTTGATCTGCCAATATGTCCAGGTATTGCATGGCTGTGTGTTTACCCTCCACAAACACCAGAGGACCACTTTCGTACCAGCAGAACATGCCCCCCCCCCAGACCATGATACTCCCACCAGACCCTTGCACAGTGCTAACAAGGAAAGTTGGGTTCATGGCTTCATGGAGTTCTCGCCAAAATCGACGTCTTCCATCAGTGCAAACAAGGTATAGCGTGATTCATCCGACCACATAAACTTTTTTCAGCCCTCTTTTGTCCAGTTTCGTTTTTCCAGCAATATTGCAAACGGGTTCTGGCATTCCGGGCAAAAGTGAGACGTTTCCTCACAGGCATCCGACTACGTAATCCCATCCTCTGCAATTCTCTGCTCATAGTTTGCACAGAGATCAGTTGGTATGAACCGTGGTTGAAGATTTCTGTCAGTTGAAGTACAATATAGTCTCTTTCCTGCCATACAATCCGTCGGAGACGACGCCTACCACGGTCTTGGTTGATTGTGTTCGAACCACAGTCACGTCTTTTGAACAAGGACTGTGGATTCTGCTTCCAATTGTTGAACACCTTCGAAATAGCTGCTTTTGAGAACCCAGTGAGTTCTGCTGTCTTCCCAATCGTGGCTCATGCTAAATGGGCCCCAACAATAAGCCCTTTTTCAAATGGTGAAAGATCTGTCGTTTTTCGCATTCTACTGCATTTATCGTGAAATGCAGCCGCACACCTTACTTATAAAAACATTCTGATGACGTCTCATCCACGTCATAAACAGGTTTTGCATACGCACGCCACTAGCGAGCGTTTTTAGAAACTCTCCCAGGTTTCTAATTCATTGGCCTGTGTGTGTATATATATATGTGTGTGTATCAGTTACCAAGTTTTAAAGTCAAGAGGACAGTCTTCATCTGTTAGTCTTAACTGTTTGTTTGCGTTGTTTTCCTTCTCTAGGAGGTTCCTCCGCTGTGCCTTCTGGCTTCCCGGCTCCCTACTACCGTGGCTTCCACGGCTGCATAGCCTCTGTTCTAATAGACGGAGAGCTTGTCCACCTGGCCAGCGTTCACTCACAACAGTGTCCACCATCTTGACCGGGAGATCGGCCTCGTCATTCTCGGCCTACAGAAAATGAGGGACACTGGGCAACGAGAGCACATAGAACAGGGAAATAAATGAGAAGAAATTCGCAGAAATAATATCAAAGGTGCCGCCCAAAATACAAGATGATCTCTGCTTCCAGAACTTATATTTGTGTATAAATAACGTCTTCACTCGTGGATGTGTTGAAAACTCAATAGAAGTCGGCAGTGCCTCTCAGTTTGATCGTTGTACATATTGCTTTGTAATCTTGCAGATACCATGTTAATTTTATTTCATGTTTACTTTGTTGGCAACAACACAGGATTTATCATAATTGTAATTTTTATCCTCTCATCCCCTGGAAATGTTTTTAGGTCTGTAAGGGCTCTTCTGGTCTTCGAGTGAATCGAGAAGGGTAGACCGGAATATTTATGAAATCAAAGAACGAAGAAAATTATAAATCACTGTTGCCTTCGACCTCATAAGTATCACATTCTCTGTCTATAGTATCATTTCAAGCTAAAACCAATGATACCAAGCATAAAGTATCCAGATCAGTGTTATGCTTACACTGAATTCTCGAAAATTGTAGTTTGTTTTAATTGCAATTATGTAAAAGTATCTACTGGAAAATCGTCGTGGCCATGAATATTCATCTAAAACCGCAGTTTAGGATGGCAAATCACAGGATCTTTACTGTGTCTTTTACAAAAGGACCGAGATTTCTTGGTAATAAATATAAATGTAACTCATTCCAAATTTTAGAAGTATTATCACTTTCCACAAACAATATAGAATCGCGGTATAATACTTTTTTAAGTTACAGTTCCTGGGAGCAAACAAAGTGGCATTCAAATATTGTGAAGAGTCTAATTAGTAAAATAATAGGTCTGTTCTCCGATAATCAATTAAAACTCACTAGGTAATTTATTAATTTAATCGAATTATGAAGAATTGCCAAAAAAGTATTTCAGGGTAATAATATAAATAAGTATAATAAGGATAAAATGTATGTGCCAACAACATAAACATAAAAACAAATGTTAATTACTAAAACGCATACAGAGCAAAAATTATAAATATTGGTTTCACATGAAAATACATAGGTGTGGATGAACTGACATTCTACAGAAACTGGGAAGATAAACTTGGATAGCAAAACTTATACTCAAAATGTTCTTTATCGGCGCGCGCGCACACACTCGGGAAAAAAAAAAATATTCGCTATTAAGATTTATAATTCTACTTTAAACGCATATTTTATCTTTAAAGCGTATTTTAATTTTATCTATTTTAATTGGTATTTTTTTATTAGCAGGAAAATTCAAAGTACTTTTAGGAAACAACTGATACTGGTTAATAATTTTGAATAATTTTTATTGTATTTTTAAATCAGGGAAGAAATGCTATTCTGTATTTAACTTCAGATAAATGCATATACTATTGTGTTCCTTTTACAGATAGTTACTACATATTCTAACGTATTATCAATGGAATTTGTCTGAGAACATTTATATTACATTTCTTCGTATCAAATACTTTCTATACGAGAGTATTTGATATGAAATGCTAATTTTAAAATCATTATACGGATATGATAACTGCCCATAATCATACCTCATAGCAGAGATGCAGGTATGGAAGAAAGTGATCTTCCATACCTGCATCTCTGCATTCTACAGCAAAAATTAGTTTCAAGAACTTTGTAAAAAAAACACGGAATTCAAAATTAACAAAGTCCTCGCCATAACATTTTCACAGTAGAATTACAACCAGAATCTGATTGTGGGTAAGAAATAGGGAGCGAAAATGGATTTTCTTTTCTTCATTCTCCTTGATGGTAAGGTTATGTCAAAACTCCACCCCATATTTGCAACTTATACTCAAAGACTCGAAAGATAAAGAAGCTAGACAACTGTCTAGTGGCCTTATGGAGTACCATTCTATTATATATATATATATATATATATATATATATATATATATATATATATATATATATATATATATATATATATATATATATATATAAATTTTTCGTTTCAAAATGATTATTTCCGCAATGGTCAGCAAATCTATTCCCTCGGTGTATCCTAAGGTAAGAATGAGACAATTAGGTAAGAATGAGACAATTATCTCAGCTAAACCCATCAAGTGTAACAATTTATGTAAAAATGTGACAATTTATGCCCATCAATGAGACAATTTATGCATTTATGAAATCGCATTTTATGTCAGAGTGTGAGTAAGAAGTTGATAATAGTTAGGAGCTGTGTGACGGACTGGAGTTCGGATAAAAAAATATTTTCTCAACGATCATTTTTTTTAAATGTAGCGATATGTACAAAAACTGGGGGTTAAGGCATCAATCTGAGTGGCACTGCAAAATTTCTCAGAGTTTGAGAGTCTGTGTTTTTAGTCTACTACATTGGTTTCCAGTCGCTTGAAGTGACAGGCAGCTTCACATATCACTGTGAGCTTAGATTTTTCTCCAGAGAAACAAATTCAGTGGTTTCAATTCAGGTTCTGGCAAGTGTATGTAAGCCTTATACTCTTCTAATTACTTTTTTGCCATTTATTTTTCTGTTTTTTTTTCATAAAATTGAAGCATGCGAGTACATAACGATACAGTATAACCTCAAAAATCTGTCAGTCACTTACCTGCAAATCGCAAAAGGTGACCTATCACCTAGTTACATACCTAAAGGAAGATTACAAACTTTTTTTTTTTTTTTTTTTTTTTTGTGTCATCGTTTATCGGACACATTCTACTTATGAATTGCTTTAATACCCGCATAACAGTTCTAAAAGAAAGAAAAAGTATTACTGTCAAAAAGTTGACGAGTCTTTCGTAGTGAAAATCTACTAAGAGAAAATATATATATAGTGACAAAAAAATCGTTATATAACTCGAACTTACCTGCTAACCTCAAAAGGTGTCCTTTCTCCTAATTACAAACAAACGAAGACGACTAACTTTAAATATACTCGATACGGAATGATTTTAGAAGACTTTGTACTGAATGATATTCAATTTAAAACGTTAAAAATTAATGATAATAAACAATGAAAACATCCTGATACAAAATATATGATGTCACACTTTGTATTTTAATATTTATTTTCAAATGAGTTCCGGTGACTTACCAGTGAAGGAGTTGTTCCTTTTTAACTCGTAATGAATTGGATGACAGCAAAAAAAATTTTATAGAGATAGCATAAAAATTGCACCCTTCAACTTTTATAAATATCTATGTACATATAAAGAGAGAGAGATACCAAGTGTTCATTTTATATTCTATTGTATTATAGAGTTAATCATGCAGTAAAATGTATGTCCCTAACAGATATGGGGAGTAAGAAGTAATTTTTCATAATTCAAACTCCTTATTAAAAAGGAAAAGCCGTTTAGACTGCTAAACAAACTGTCGGAAGTTTGATGTTATGCTGTATCAAGAAAAATAACCATTCTTTTGTAAGTTCCTTGGAAGAAACGCTTTAAATGCAATAAATGTTATGTACAGAATTTGAAATGTAAATTTGGCCTCAGCTCAAACTATTGGTTCTGGGCTCAGATCCAAAGCAGAGATTCATTCATAAGAATGTATATTAATTCTGTATATTTTTCATGTTACGAGAGAAAAAGAAAACGAAATAACAGAGCAATTGAAAATGTTATGAAACCAGTGTTATCAATTTTAATTATATGCAAGTGAAATAAATTTTAGAGATATGTAAATTATACTTACAGGCGCACACTTAATTTTAAACAGTTTTGTAAATAGTATACAATTTTTTTCTCACAATCTTCCGATATTATTATAATATTTTTTAACAAAAAAAAAGAGTTTAGAAACAAATTATTGTTCACATTTCGTTAGAATCGTGAACAAACTCAGTTTCAAGTTAAAATATACTTCAACATGTTTCATGTAAATATGTGAATGGAAAAATGACTAAAAATTTGTTTTTAAAAAACCTTCCCTTATTAATACAGTTTTAATGCATTCGTTCACTTTAAAGTACTATTTACCAACTATGTTTTTGGTAGACATGAATTTTGTACTGCTGCCATCTAACGGGAAAGAAAGGAACACTATACATCATTAGGGACCTTAAAAGGAAAATTAAGTATACAAACACTCACTTTTCAATATAAAAAATATTTCAGTGATAAAAAAAATACTAAAACTTAAAAACGTATTCCAAGTTTTTAAAAATTGGAAAAAATTAAAGATTTGCTGATGATTTAATTCCTCTTTAATATAAACTGTAACAAATATTCCTTAGACATTCAGCAACATTGCTCAACACATATATATAAAACTTTTAAAAAGTGGTTTAAAATTATTAAAACAGGATTAAAAATAGCTTATAATATGAAGTTTTTTTTCAAATAATTTCTTTAAATTATAAATAATTTTAAGTAAATTCTTATGCATTGCAAAGAAAATTAAAAGTCAAGAGTTAGCTCCTTAAAAATTAACCTGCTGAACAACATAATTTAACCTTATATATGAATCTCTGTTTCTTGGACACCAACATCACAGAAAATAAAATTCAAATACTTCTCAACAATGTTCATATAAGCACATTCAAATATTGTTTACAGTTGCCAAACATGACAGCTTTTGTCTTTGTCGTACTCTATAATATTATTTCTATGTATAATAAACCTTGTTGCATGTTAAAGGTTGAAATATATTTCTCTGTGTATTAGAAACTCATTGCTACATCTTGAACATGTAAAAATCCTCTTAAGCAACGAATTAACAAACTGGACATTAACATTAATTTGTCTAAGTCATTATTTCTCTAACATTAATCTTAATTTGTCTTAAGTCATTACAGATATTTTTTGTGGAAATACTGAAATGTTTTAAGGATAATATAATTTTTCGAATGAAACCAGCTAGGAACTATTACAGATAAATTATAAAATTAAGCAGTATGAAGGCATTTTATTGAAAGAAAAGTACTATTTTTATTAATTTAATTGCACACTCAATAATTTTATATTAAAATAAAATTTCACTACCAAAAAGTTCCTTAAAAATTAAAATAATATTCTCCAGCTCTCTTTTTTCATTCTGATCTGAAAGCTGAGTAAAAACACTGTTAAATTATAATTAAATAACTTTCCTTTAATATTTAAAATCTTAATGTAAATCTTATGCACCCATGCTGGATGAAGATGTATATGCTGAAGTTAAATATAACTTTAATTGGTATCTAATAACTGTTGTTTTAAAACTGTAGTCAAAATATGTTTAATTTATGTATTATTATTTGATAAATAGCAGAATTTATTAAAATATATTCAGTAGAATTTATCATAGCTTATTATAAAGGCAAATAGTGACAAAGAGCAAAATAATTATCAACAAATTAATGAAATGAGCTTTTAACTTTCTGGCACAAAGATTTTTGTTCCATAAAATAACATGAATTTATCTGTTGGGAAAATATATAAAATTAAAAATTTACCATATATAAGGGTGAATGTAGTTGTCTTAAACAAAATATAGTTTATGTTGAAGTCCAACATGTCATGCAATACTATAAATGCTTGAAAATGTCAAAACTACAATTTGCAAATTATAATTCAGATCATTCAAGATTTATTAAACTGAAAATCTGTTTGTTACCAATGTGGTATCTCTAACTTCTATAACAAAATCAATGATCTATTACAATTTACTTCCGAAATTTATAAATTTACTCTAAATAACAAATATATGTGTCAGTATTTGAAAATAATAAGTGATAAGAATAGTAAGTGGAAATTATGAAACAATATAAAAATGCAGCTTTCATAAATTATTTGAAATTACACCTTGCTGAAATTGCTGGGAAATAAAACATCAAAAGGGATAAAAAGGGGGGGGGGATAAATTTAACAGTCCTGAAATACTGTTAAAAAAATGGGTGTAGCAGATTTTATTATTTTTTCCAATAATACTCTTTTTTTTAATTTTCAGTAAGATATTTGTGTATTTGAATTAATGTATCCATAACTATTTTTTCATCTTAAGATGTAACTATCAATTATCAGTATTATCAAACAATATTACCTATTTTTAACAGACTAAAATTAATGGTAAAAAAACTAAAAAATTTTACCCATATCCACTTTCTTTTCACTCTAATTTTTTAAAAGAGAAATAAGGGCAGTAAAACATCCAATTACTTTTAACACCTATACAGAAAACTCATCATTTTTTAAAATAGAATATTTATTTTAATATCACTACAATGTGTTAGGAAGTGTTATTTCAATCTCTAAAAATGAAAAATATTGAAAGTTATTAAAACGACTATTAACAACTACAAAATATAAATTATTTATATTTATCAGAGAAAAAATAAACTGACTTTTTTTTTTTTAAGTGTCCTTTAAACCATAAATTCCGTTCATCTGAATTAAAAATTAACAATAGACAATTCAGCAAATTTTTATAAACCTGTACTACATAATAAAAATAAGAACTACTACTACTAGCGATAATAATCCAGAAATAGAAATAACCTTAAAATTTTACTAGTAATGACAATAAACAAAAACCTGAAATCAAATTTGAAAGTGGTTTTTGCTTTTCAAATTTCAGTTCCTGCACCACGTTGTTCCATTTCAGTGTCTTGATTTTAACAAAACTCAATAACTGGTATATAATGACTGCAAATGCTGCATCGTACCTCATATCAGACTGGTTTATATGTCTTCCATGTGTAATAATTGGTTATCTATTGTAAAAAAAAAATATAGTTTTGTGATTAGCTTCACATATAGTCATATAGACTGTCTAGAAATAGGTGATCTTAGAGCAAAAATAAGAAATGTATTAAAAGCTAAATTTGCTCCAAAATCTGATGGTTAAGCAAATAAAAAATTATATTAACTATTTTAACTATTATGTATAAGTTTTGAATTTCAGTTACAGGGGCTAAAAATTTCTTTAAACAAAAATTTTTTTTTAAATGTATATTTCTCTAAAGAACAATTTATAATCAATTTACTCAGCTCTGCTAAAACCCAGTTTGTTGTAAGTCTTTATGTAAATCTAAAACTTTGTAATAAATTATTTAATGATAGTTAATTCTTACATAACAAATTCAATGAAAAGTCAAATATGACACTTTGAATAATAACTTAGAAAGTTACAAAGAATTAATAACTTTTTCTGTGTTAATTCTATATTAAAGTAGTTAAAATAAATAAATAATAAAACCTTACAACAAAATGGAAGTATGACATCTAGTGATGTCATGTTTGGATACTTTGTTAGAGTATTACTACTTACCTTTAACACTTGTGCAATATAGATTATTTCACTTAGGAAGATACTTCGAAATAATCTGCTGCTTACAAGGCTCAATCTCAGAAAAAATAACCTTAAGCATACATTCGGTGATTTTAAACCATAACAAAACAATGGTGATATAAAAATTTCAAATATGGTTTGAAAAATTGTATTAAACCTAAAATATATATTATTTCAATGTAATAAAAAAAGTAAACAGGACTAATATAATAAACAAGACTGAAAGATTCCTTGTTTTTCTAAGTCATAGGAATAAAAGTCACTATAAATCAGTGGTTCCCAACCCGTAGAAGTCTGTGGACCACTAAGCCAGAAACTGAATCATGTGTGGACCACCCTACCCCCACCAACTTGAGGGGGGGGGGAACTTTCCAGGGGTATAGAATGTCCTGCAGGCAAAAGGGATACAGTTTTAACATATTCACGTTCTTATGTAGCATATTCTAATAATAAAATAATTATGTTAAACTTTTAAGAAATTTTAATTAAACACTTGATAGTCATCGGGTATATTCAGCCCATCTAGTTCAATGAACATTGCTTTCAAAATTTTTATTTATTTGGCAACTTTTTTTGTATGTGGTGCCAGACCACTCCCTAGTCTCTCAGGGACCACCTGTGGTGCATGGACAACCAGTTGGGAACTACTGCTATAAATAGATTGCTAATTTGGTAAACTTTAATATCTGCATTAAAACACAACAATTAGCCTTTCTACCATAATTTGGAGCCCTCTCTAAAAAAAGCATCTCATAAAATTCATATTTTGTCTTCCTCTCAGCCACAATATTTCCTAAAAACTTGATTATAAAACAACTTAGTTCAATGGCAGTCTGATGCAATGAAATTTGTTTTCCTAGATACAAATTAATAAAATTGATACTCATTGCAACATTTTCTCTCAAACTATTTTACATATATCAAAGTTGAGAAACAGCTAGGCTACAAATACATTTGTTATTGATCATTATATTCTCAAATAGCATATTCACGTTTCTAAACACTATGCAGCAGAGCTGAGATTACATAGATGAAATTTTTAAAAAATAAAATTCAATATAGAATGATTAAAACTATATCAACTAAAATCATATTCAAAATTTGATATGATATAAAAGCAACATATTTTTAACACAGAATAAAAGTATGTTGGCTTTTTTTTTTTCTGTTTAAAAATTTATAAAATTTCCAATCTGTAACAAAGTACCCCAAAACCATCAATGTTTGTTACAAAATATTTCAGACAAGAAATGACAAGATAAAAATAGTAATGGAATGATAAAATTGTCAAATTTCAGTCCTTCATTTTTAATAAATCCTAATTACTTTTAAAGTCATGAAAATATTTGAAGAAACTTTCAATCAGTTACTAAAACATTATTTGTATTTAATATGTAATAAGCTCTTGTGCTGAATTGTATAATTACAGTCATTTACTGTTTTGTAAATAATACTGTTGTATACAAGCATCATATATCTGTGTAGTTTGTTTTACATATGTTAAAGTTCTAATTGAAAGGAATTTATGTAAACAATATGTTGGGCTTACAATTTCAATTATGTCTTTGAAAATATATCTTATATTCAGAAGTGTTGAAATAAAAATTTTAGAACCTTTGTCTTCTGCATTTGAAATTAAGAAGGGGAAGGAGAGAGATTGTTTTACTGAGAATTTCTTTCTTCTTTATTTTTTTTAAAAAGCAGACTCAATAATAAAACTATCTTTTTAACATTATAAATTTACTTTCAAATTGTCAATTTTTAATTCTAAAGCAAAGTTGCAGATCAGATACAAAATACAATTTATATGTGTTTTATGTCCCTTTAAATACTCTTAATTTATGTTTTCTCACAATATTTACTATTATTTTAAATACACTTTTCTATTCACTGGAATTTCTCCTTTAAGTAGAGGTTTCCTTCATAAAGCTATAGGTTAAATGTCATATATTTTTTTTATACAGTCAGAAAAAAAAACACTAAGGTGTGAACTCCAAATATTATTTGATTAAAAGCATAATTTCCATACTGCTAATTTCAATGACCAACTCAATAATGTCAGTAAAAGAGTAAGTTGCTTAGGCAATGTAGTAAGATAAACTAATATTGAGTTTCAATATAAAATTGATTTTAAGCCATTTTATTTTCAGGAATTTCACCTTTGTGATACAAATCAGCTTTCTCACTTTAAAATTGAATAGCTAAAAAACAGTGCAGTTGGATTATTTTTTGATGTAAGCATGTAAAATTAGAATAACAGTGAATTAATTTTTTTTACACATTATGCGTATGAGAAATATAAAAATAATTATCAACAATATAGTGTACAAAAGTTCAGTTAACTGAGAGGAACCTTAGGGTTTCCCTCACAACAAATTATAAAACAAAAAAGGAGTAAAAAGAAAAAGTTAAATTAATAAAACTGAAATTATCACTAATTTAACTTGTGTAACAAATAGTAAAACTGCACAGTACTTGTGTAGCACAGATACCAAAATTGCATACTTCTTGTGCAACAAAAAAGCCAAAACTGCACACAAGTCCATGTTAATTTTTTTTATAAAGGCATATATGAAAGGACTATAAGACGAAAATTTAATGAAAAAAGCAAACAAATGCCTTATAAAAAAATTCAGATTTATGGATTTACTTTGAGAGAAAATTATGTAAAACAGTGTCCATTTCATACTATTTAAATAACCTTATATTTGACACTTACAGAAAACAAAAACAAAAAAAAATTAAAAGATCAAAATATCAATAGTGTAAGAAAAAATATTTTCCCTCAATCATATGACAAACATAATTGAGATTATTTGTGAACAGAAAGACAGACTGCAAAGCTAGATTGATCAGGACTCTATAGGGCCAAAAATCTCATTTTTAAAAAATGGGTTTTTAAAATCCATCAGATATGTCTTTGACACATTACTGTAATACAGATAAGTTAGAAGACTGATTTACATCCATGAATAAAAGGATGAATTTGAGTATGGCAACCCACCACTATCTGCAAAAAGATAGCATGTCCTCCATACATTTCTAAATACATCATATCTGTATTACATGAACAAAAAACAAACTCCTGATACTGCCACACAAGTACAATCATCAGGATCAAACTCTCAACTCAACAATCATGGTTCTCAGTATTTAGTAGTCAGTAATGATAAATCAGCCTAATTTGAGATTAATGAAAACAAAATTTAAATATTCTAAATGACAAATACCATTGAACTATTTGTTTATGTAAAGCAGAGAGAGAATGGTGCTGCCAGAAATGTCTTTTTAATGGTATGATTGTTACACTTTCAACATTTTATTATAGTGTGTCCAACTGAATACAATTAAATTAATACAAACCAGGGTTGTTTTTTTTTAATGTTTTGATTTTCTGAAACAGCTGCACAATTATTTCACTTAGACTTTAAACATAGTTATAGTTATAGAATTGTATAATTTTTTTTCTTTCTTTAATGATCATAGTACTACTGTTAAAAAGAACCTATTTAATATTTCAAGTTTATCTATGGCTCTAAACATGAGAGATGATTTGAGTTTCCCTGAATAAATTATAACAATGGCATGCAATTTTTAGCTAGTCCCATTTTGCCCAATTTTGGCAATGATAAAGACTAATTAAGTAGTATGATTTAACAGAATGTGTGTCCATGAAAAATAAATAAATAATAAAGCAAACCAGCATGAAAGTCAAACATTTATTTTTTTTTTCTTTAAAGGTTAATTTCAAACCTAATCTTTGAATCAAATAGTTTTCTTACAATGACAACACCAGAATATTTTCACAAACATACAAAAATAGGATTTTATTAAATATTTTATCAAAACCATTGATTCCAAATTTGATTTACATTTCTTATTGCATTCCAGAACAATGCTCTCATTTTCTGAAACATTCATGAAAGAGACCAAATAATTAATACAAAGCAACAGTGCCACAAATTAAAAGAGAAAAATCATTAATTTTCAGCAATTACCCCAATCAGGAAAAATAAAACGGCAGGAACTAAAGTATTCAACAAAATTAATATATATATATATTTATAAATATTTAACAAAAGAAATATTTCATCATCATTAAAACTGATTATACTTTTAATATTAATTGGTATGTGAAGTGATTCATTTCAAATTTTTTATGGAAACAATAAAATTAAACCACAAGAAATCTTGTATAAGTTAATTAATACACCACAAAAGAAATCACATGCAATCAAATCACAAATTAAGCAATAAGATTAGAAAATTCATCACACTTTGAACAGCCAATTGCTTGAATCTACTGCTTAGATGAATGCATATTTTTTGACACACATAGACATTTTTGAAAAATGATAAATTGATCAATATCTAAAAAGTGTGATCTTTGGTTTAAAAAATGGGAGAGGGGACTTTGTTCACAGCAACAGCAGTTCTCAATCATTTCGTATAAAAAAAAATTATTTCGTACAAAGAATAAATTATACAATGACATAGAAAAACTCTTATTAGAACAATAAAACCTAAATTACAAAATTTAACATAAAGCAATATTAGACAGCATAACAAATATAAAATATAAAAAGCCAAGGTAATTTTTTCAATAAAAAAGACAGCTATAATAAAACAATCATTTGATTGAACAGACAAGCAAATGATCAAAAGCAAATAACAGTCCACAAGCTTGGAAAAGCCAAGTTTATAATAATTAATGTAAAGGTGTAAACTTGGCAGTGTAGTTACCACAAAATTAATATAAATATACCACTGAAAAGTATATCCACATGGAAGAGCAATCAAATACAGTAAAACTTGATTAAAATGACTTTTAGCAAAATTATGTAATTATAAACCTTCTCAGTTAAATTAAATTTATTTTGATAAAGACAAAACAAATCAAATGGAAGGTAAAAGTACTACGCTTTCAATTCTGAGTCTCTTATATATTTCTGCCTTTTAATTAAAAAAATAAATAAATACCTAATAACATTAACAAGAGAGAGGAGAGTACTCTGATTCATTTTCCTCTATAAAATTCAACTATTAGACCTCTAAAAAAAAATTCTTCAACCATAAATACTGACACATTTATATACTATAAAGAAATAGTACGTAGATAAGAATTGGTGTAACATAAGAAAAATCCATAATCACACACCAAATCAATGAGGAGAAAAAATCAATCTTTATCTTGCAGCATTTATAAAAAAACAGGCTTTCTATAAATGAAAAAGTTTACAGTAATTAAAATAAGGTTCATGAATTTTTTTTCATATTTTTTTCAGTCATGCTGAAGTCTTTAGCTAGCTATCTAGATTTGTATAGAAACCCATGAAAGAATTTACCATAATGACAATGGTAAATATAAATCATGAAAAAAGTGATTAATATTATTAAATTACTTTTGGCTTAGAACAACGTTTGCCAAGGCAATCATTATAACCAAGTTCAACTGCATACAGCATTCAAAATGCAATATTTATCATAATTTCAAGTTATCTATGAATTTTAGAGCTTAAAATTGTCAGACAACACACAACAAAACAGCATATCCCTCAAACTTGCAACAAACTGCCTGCAAGTATTTCTTTGAAAAAGATAAAAGTGTGAGCACTGATAGAACTGGAGAGCACACTTCAGTTTTATTAAAGGATGTTCAATGGATTTCTGAAAAGCATGTCATCAAATAATCTTACACCAACAAACTGTGGAAAACCAATAGCACAAGCTAATATGTAATATCCCAAATTTTAATATTACTGTCTTGACCTGTAGAAACTAACACATTATTGTCAAGCCAACCCAAACGTGTGATTTGGCTTTGAGGATGGGCATCTAAAACAGAGATCAAATATTTAAAATCAGACATGAAATAAACAACAGTTAACATAATAGTAAAAACCTGATTTCAAAATATATAACAATGAAAAGAAAACTTACGTTTAATACTTATGTGTTTTGTAGGGTTTTCAGTGCTCCATATAATAATATTTGTATCAAGGCTTCCACTAGCCAGGAACAGGGAATTAGGTGACCAAGCTAAACAATTCACACGTGCAGTATGAAAGCACCAATCTTGATTATGGGCAGGCTGAAAATTTTTAAATATTCAATAATAATTAAAATACATACATAAATCATAGTGTTCTGAAATACTGTAACTTATAATAGAAAGGACCTAATCTAAATAGGGGGGGGGGGGGGAGTACATAGCAAGTAATTATGTACAGCTGTGTGACTAAGCTTTGAAGCAGTTTACTAAAATCAGAATTTGATACAAAATTCAGTAAACAATTAAAGTTTCATTATAAAAAAAGAAATTCTGATAAATAATCCAAAAGTCCCTGAGAGTCCTATATGAGTCCTTCCACAGTAAATTCTTCAAGTTTCAGCAATGCCCATGTAAACTCAAATATATTTAAAGGAAACACACTACTTAACCATATATATATATATATATATATATATATATATATATATATATATATATATATATATATATATATATATATATATATATATATATATATATATATATATACATATATATATATATGTCAGAGATTTTTAAGAGGTTAGACTTTAAGGGGTGAAATAGGGGGTTTTTCTACAGAAAGTCTGAATTAAAACGTTAAATGCCAGATTATTCACATTTGATAAAGCAACGCAGGAAGGAAAACGATGAACAGTGTGGAGAATTACGAGCCCAATCAAGAGTGTTGATGCCAGAAAACTATTTTTAGAGTTTCGCATAAAAATTAACAGCAGACTAAGCAAACATTGTAGAACTTTTGGTATGACGTAACCAGAATTTATTCTAGCCAGGCTTGAAACAAAGGAATTAGAGTAGAGATGATGTAGGCTTCGACGAGAGCACACTGCTTTGCAGTGCAGCCAAAAGATTGAACGGGATATGTAATTTGGATTGATAGAAATTAAGTCGGGAAAAATTAATGCTACGAATTGAGCGGAGACCCTTTTGAATGATTAATAAACATTGTTAGAGGACAAGAACTTGTTTTATTTACCCACTCACCACCATGCTGACTGCAATTAATATGAAAAGAGGAACTGTTGTGCCAACCACCAACTGTAACGTCGATTTAGACCAGCGATAGAATGTTTAAAGAAGGGCGTGAAGAAACGTTCATGTCATATATATATATATATATCACAAATTTTTTTACAACCCTTTTATTTAAATAAAATAAATAAGAAACATTATTATTCATTAAAGGAATTTTTAACACTTTTTGTGAGAATATATTTCATAAAAGTGAAACATCATACTTTACCAAAATATAAATAATTATTTCTATGTATGATAATAAATTAATATGAGAAGGAAATTAAAAAACTATCCTTAATAATACAAACCTCATAAGTAAGAGCATTATAAAGAACTACTTTTCGGTTAGAATCACTGGCTGCTAAATATGTCCCACTAGGTGAATATGCAACATCTGTTATAGCCCCTCTGTGTTCAAGAGTTGTCTTAGGACTGAAGTTAGAGCCATTCAATAGAAATATGTGAACTTTGTTATCCTAAAAGAGATACAAAGTTTATGGAAGTTATTAACAATAAAGATCCTCTTATAATGATTTATTAACACTAATGTGTTATCACTTTGACAGAACTGCACTTCTGCCTTTTTCAGGTTTGGCAAAACTTTATACAAAATAAGTAATATAGCAATGCCTTGGCAATGTTAATCAGCAAAAGAAAAAATAATGAATTTAATAAATAACACCTTAGCATATACAGTTGATTCTGGTTAATCGGACCAGCCGCTTATTCTGACCGAATCCTGTCTTGTAATATAAGGCATGTTCGTTTAATCGGACCAGCCGGTTATTAGGACCAAAATGATCGCATCCTGATGTGGTCCGATTAACTGGAATTGACTGTATTTAAAATCTTGAACCAAGGTTTTTTATAGTTTGTATTTATTTTTTTTTAGTTGATAAAATTTAACACATTTTCATGACTAAATTTTTAAACTACTTAAAAGATATGTATAATTTTTTTTTTCTTGTATTCAGTCAAAACTAAAGAGGTACACATGGGAAGGATGTCTGTATTTCCAGATATCCATCCTCAAGATACAGGTGCTTGCACTATCTAGGTACTTCCTGCATATGTGTTTTAAGATCACAGAAATTATTTTTTATATATTTCATAACAGTTCATATTGAGAATTTTTTAAGTATTAGGACAAACATGGTTAGATCATTATTTGATTAAAATATATAAAGTCATACTTTGCCCCCTCCAACAGCAACATCTGATTCTTGAGGATGAGCTGATATGCATTGCCCTTCAAAATCAATAGGATAGCTTGACACTTTTTGTCCATTACGAACCACAGAAATCTATTTCAAAAGGAGAAGGAGAGAATACACTATGAAATGTAAAGGGAAAATAAAGGGGAAAATAGTGAAAAAAAATTCAAAAAAGATACCTCATTGAATCCTGCAACAAGAACTGTATCACCACTTATACATGCCATACCTCTAGGTTGGGAATCAAACTTAATGGAGTCAGTCCTAAATAACACAGAATAAGATATTACTAAATATCAATCAAAAAGAATAACCCCATCAAATAAATGACACAAATCATAACAATACACATTTTACTTGTAACAGCATAAAATGTAAATAATTAATTTAAAATTAACTCTCAAATATTTTTATAATTTTAAATGTTGCTTTGCAATTATTGTTAAAAATAATTTTTTGGCAAGAGTTATATACATAGTTTCCTTTAGAATCCAGTTGAGTTGAAAAATAAAATGGTTCGGTGTTGATAAGTTGTATTAGTTTTTTTTTTTTTTTCTTTTTTTTTAGTTAAACACCATTAAGAATAAGTTCTTATTACATTGTCACAACTAGGAGACAACTGGTAAACCTGACGTGATAAGAACTTACTCTTTAACAGACAAAATACTCATTCATTTACAGTTAATTCATGTTAAACTACTAATAATTATTTTGTTGATATAGATCTCTAGAGTTTCTGAAAATCATTTTTTTTTCTTTTACTTTTTTGGGACTCTCTAGAAAAAAATTTCAGACATTACAATTTACAGTGTAAAATATTTTACAACTATAATTAATAATATCTAGACTGAAAAATCAGTTTTAAGAATATTAAATTAAGCTCAACTTTCAACTTAAAATCGTGAAATATACATTTATAAAATAAAAAATAAATAACAGATGAGTAGGGTTTTGGGTTTCATGATTATCTTGCTACAAATGGCAAGTAAGATTACGTTAAAAATTTTAACAAAACCACACATTTTTTTTTATTTAAAATGATATATTTTTGTAGGTTTATATAGATTCCTACAAACAGCAGAGAACAAACACCAAAATAGATTTTTATTGAAATTCTACTGGTCTTTATTTATATATATATATATATATATATATATATATATATAGATTCCTATTAAAAAATTTGTACCAATTTTTATAAATTTAAACTGACTATTCCTACTGACACCAGTGGATAAAAACTGATATAATTGTTACACCAATCATTTTTACAAGGTTATGGTTTCTTTTTAAGTATATAGTCAAGAATCTAATGGAAATCACAATTGGATATCAAAATTTCTCTCATAAAATTATCAAATATTTTTTTTAAAAATTGATTATTTACAGATAAATTGAAAATTTTAATAAAGTTCTGTTACTGAAAAAATAATTCAGATACAGGAAGGAAAAATAAAATAGTAAAAACTGCTGCTAATGATTAAGCATGTTCATTTTCAGAAAAATGTTTCTGAAATACTATATATGGAAAAAAAAAGATAGAAGAAAGTATCAGCAAATAATTTGCAATTAAACGAAATTCTTCATATCAAGTTAAATTAGTCCGATTAAAATATCAAGTACATTTTCTGAAAGGTAGAGGGAAAATTGACTTTTAAAACGATATTTAACTAGCATTTTCCTTTATTTTTTCTTCATGTTTAATTCAATTTAGCCTAGTATCCAATTAAATCCTCAAGTACATTGAATTTTCTGTTTTAAGTATGTATTAACTGTCATACATAAATTCTACTGGATGTTTTTAGTACGTAAAGAGAAGCATTGATAAGTAGTTTTTATGGGGTTAATCATTATTCCGCTTAGTCCACCAACTGGACACAACTATCAGTGCTAAATTTAAGGACTTCTCCAAGGGCACAAACATAGGAACCTGGTGCCCACATCACAAGGTCTATTGGCATAAAATAATACTTGAACTCTGAGTATGCTAGTACCAATTTTATCAATAACATCATTTATAATGACATTAAAGAGATAATAGCAAGTTTAGGGCTCTCTAACAAAAAAACAAAAAAACTTAATTGGTGTTTTTATGTAAAAATAAATTTTTATACCAATTTCAAAAAGTTTTAAGCAGGACAATTTCAAAAATTATAAATGTAATCAACAAAATTAAGTAGTTTTTTAAACCTTTTTCCATTCTTATGTAAAGCATTATGTTAAGAATATTTCTTCAAATCTAAGAAAAGGAGAGCCTGATAATTAATAATTTGAAAATTCATTACAAATCCTGTTCATGATTTGTGATTAACACACCTTTTGTTTTTCAAAGATTTAAATAAGATTTTAATTTAACACAATTTTTTTAAATTGTAGCCAAAAAGAAAAAAACTGATTTTAAATCATTTCAAGAAATTAGTACAAGCAACACACTTATTTTGCTTTTAAAGCTCAAATGAAATTGGACAATTTAAATCCTATGAGAAATGAGTTCACTTTCACAGCAGTTTTCTCTCTATTCTAAAAAAAACTAACTGTCGCAGCAGCAGCCGCAGCCGCCGCAGCCGCCGCCGCCGTCAAAAGCTTGTCACGCTATCTCCTCCGAAACCACTGGGGGTATGGGGTCGAGACCGATACCAATAGAGGCAGAATAATGTGGGGAAGAAAGTAAGACATGTCTCATATTCGTCGGACTTTTAAGTTTTTTTTTTATTTTATGTTTTGTGGGAAAATATTGACTTTTTCATGTTCAGATTACGATAACTCGCCAAAAAAGGATCGTAGAATTTTTTTTTTTTTACAATCTAAGACTACAGACATTTCTCCTTCAAACAAGACCTCATTTGTTTAAAAATAATTTAAAACAGACTGATATTTTTATTAAAATTGAAAACCCACTTTTTGGAAAAATTTATGCGTTTCGAGATATATAAATTCGATGCTATCAGACTTATTATGTTACAAAGAAAATATTTATATCATCTGGAAGATGAAAGCTTTCTCATTCATATAAACTTTATTTCAAGTCTCTATCTTAAAATTTCGATTTTTAATTGAATTTTAAAGAAATACTTCAAAAAAATCTTCTCATTCGCTTGCTTTGCAGAAGGATTGAAAGAAGATCCGATTTTTCACCCATCTTCATCCGGGCTTATACCCCCCCATCTACCCGGGCTTCATCCATTTCGCCGGGAGGGGGGGGGGAAGCTTCAACTGTAAACAAATGAATGACTCAATCGCTGTAAACAAGTATTGAGTCATTCATTCACTTGATTCACCAGAGGAGCGAGCGTAGCGAGCCTAGGGGCGAAGCCCCTAGTAAAGTAAAAAATAATAATCATTCCTAGCTTATCCCATCTTTCGCATTTTGAAAATAGTATGTTACTAGCCAGGCGAAGCCTGGCTATGCTCGGGCCATACGTCCACCAGACAGACGGCTTTGAATTGATTGATTAAGAGGGAGAATTTTCCTAAGAGGCACTATTAATTTGCAGTCTGATTTGCATTTCCTGAAATTTGTGTTATTGGTGACATAATAATGCATTATACCTTGAAATTATAGCATATAATCAACAAAATAAAGAAATGGTGAACTTCATACAAAAATATCTTAGTAGAATATTTATCTAAAACCAAAATCTAAACTAATCAGCAAAGAAAGAAAGGTACAGATGTAGTATACGCAACAAACGCCAAGGGGCGATTTTTCGTCAAATCTGATGGTTGTTTGGCGGTTTTTATATTCTGGCAGGGAGGATTTTAAGATCGGATGATATTTTTTGAATTTTTTTGCAATATGCTTTGTTTTACTGACTGCTACAGCCAACAGAAGCTTTTTTTTTACTATACTACAGCCAGCGGTATGTAGCGAAGCCACTGGGCTGCGGATTTTCTGTAATGTTTTTGGACGGATGCGTAACTGAGCGTAGCAGAGTAAAGCAAGGGTATCTGCGCGAAACGAAGATCCCGTGTGCGCCTAAGAGTTTCATAAAGCCAGCAGTAAGCTTGTTTTCCAATTTATTGTTTACATTTTGCAGTTTAAGCCTAACAGGTCTCCAAACGGGATTTTGGCACCAACTTTTCGCCAAATTAGCGATGGCCTATTGCGTATACTACATGTGTTCTGAAAGAAATACATGAAATATGAACAGTTTTGGAAAAAAATTGGTAAAATGAAAATAAAAAATAAAGAATTATTTGTTGTTTGGACAGTTCAAACATGATTCTATATATTTAAAATCAAAACTGAAAACCATGTATAAACAAAACTGAAGATAGATATAGAACTATGAAATGAGAACAAAAAGAATCTTATTGCCAGCTATTGTTTAGCATTAATCAAATACCCAAATCGAATCACTTGACACTCGAATCACAGTTCACTTGAATTTAAATTTTTTTCACTTTTAACTTCCAAAAAATACCCCAAAAATTAGTACATCTTCAAATGGTCTATTTATGATTTTAAAGCTTGAAAAAGAATTAAAAATTAGACACACAATGAAACATTTCTTTTCAGTGATTCTTTTCTAGTGTGAATCACCCTTTGTTTACATCATCAAAGATGGATGATCTCACAGGAGACGCCACATTAGAATCCAAATAACTCTATAACTATTGAATTAACAGAATAGAAAAAAATTATCAGTTTTTAAAGCTTCTTCCAAATATGTAACATTTATGTACTTTCATGAAAAAAAAATACATCGATTTCGACATTTTCAAACATGGCCGAATTTCATAGGCCATATTGGGAATGGTCTACCCAGAATTGTTCCCGACAGATACCATTTTCCTTTTATTTATATAGATAGATGATTAAAAGGTAAAAATAAAGAAAAATTCTAAAGTTTTTTTAGGGCATAATCATCTTACGGCCAAATTTTTAATTTAGCAATCTTTTTTGAACTTTAAAAACTTATTTTCCAACCTTAAAACTTTTTTCTGTAACAGCATTGATTATCACAAATTACATATTACAAAAGTAATAAATTATTCATCATCAAAAAAAGAAATGAAAATTCTAAATTGAAACGAAAATTTTTTTTCTTCTCAATCCTAGCATGCAAAACATAGACCTATATTTGTTTTTACAAACAAGGAGTTTATGATCAACACATAAAATGAAAACAACTTATTTTATTTATATTTAGATGGTATAAAATAAAAAGAATTCCTCGGTTTAAAATATGAATTTCATAAAGAACTTTTTAGAGTATTATAACATCATCCCTCATGGGAGAAAACAGGACAATGATCAGACAGGATCAGACAGGCCGTGAAGCAAAATCAGCTTAACTTTATTAAGACTGTTTTAAAATTATGCGAGAATCATGTTAATAGTGGTTTGGTTTGGAGTGCTACGGTCAACTTTTTACTACATGAGGGCTAATTAGACCAAGACGTACAGTTTAAAGACCATTCCGAATGGCTACAAACATCAATACCAACAGTGCGACTCAAAACCTACAGGATCTGAACCAAATGCCAGCACCCTAGCCATTCGGCTATCACCTGGCACGCACCATGTTAATAGTGAGATGATGCAAAATTTTAATTATAAGTTGGCAAAAATATTCTTAACAAAAATATATAATATTTAGGGGTACGTAAATTTTACATAAAAAAATATTGAAATTTTGCAACAAAATAAAATTGCAATATATAAAATTTCACATTTATTCATACAAATAATATATATATGTAATAAATTAAATATTAAGCCCTCTATTCAAGCATTTAAATTCCCTTTCCTAAATCCAATCCCCAGTAACATTGCTTTATCACTTTAAAACCCATAGCAACAGAACTTCCCATAAAAACGCATGCCTTGCATTTCTACATGTGTACATCTCCGGATTCAAAGGCGTGGGTTCGCATCGCCAGCCCCAAATTCTGCTGACCATACAAAATAACAGCCACGTTTTTTTCGCTTCTCGCGCGTAAGGTTGGAAGGTGATATACACTTCGCTCCGAGCATCTGAAATGGATAGACATATTTTTTTATCGCTCTAATAAAACTATTCCACACGACTGCTTCCAAATTTGATTTACTTCCTTTCGGGCTGAGTCTAGCTCCAGCCATGTAAATTTAACGAGGTCGTGCATGAATACATATGAACAACAGGCAAACGCCACGCTAGCTCTCATGGCAGCGAGCCAGCTTCTTATATACATGCTCTTCTCCCGAGCGGCGCTACATTCCTCCAAGCCATTGGATGGAGCCGGAGAAAAACGCAGACGTCAGTCGACTGTGCAGCAGTGAATATTCGGCGCTCGCTACATAAATAAGAGCTAGTTTTCCTTTTCAGGTTGCATTTTAAGGAAGAATGTAATGGATATATTACATATATATATATATATATATACACAAAGATTTCACATTTATTAAAAACAATCACAATTTTACTTACTTGTATGTATCAAAATTCTTAGTTAAAAGCTAACATTGTAGTAGTCTCCACATTCTCTTCCTTAAGTTTTTAGCAATAAGTAATAAGTAAATTTCGAGACTAAAATCTCTTAGTTAAAGACCGTGGATGGTCTTAGATAAGCAATTATGTTAATAAATTATTACTATTATTACGTAATTTCATTTAAAAAGCTGTTTATCACCGAGTTTTCGACGAAAAGCAGTAAAAATTGTTTTCCCCATTTATTCGCTTATATCGGCATATTTCACATTTATTCACATCTATTTCGTAAATACGAAAATTACGTATTCCTAATAATATAAAAAAAACATTAATTTTTACACATAACATCAACAGGTCATAAGAAACCCTATACTACATACCTATATTGATGATCTACAGTACTGATTGCTTTCATTGTGTCATCAAGACTACATGTATAAATGTAGTCAGTATTTACAGCCATATTCTGTACTTGATTGCTGTGGCCTGTACCTTTAATACGATCATGACTGCCTGAGGCAATATCCCAGAACAGTAAAATTTATTAAGGAAATAAACTATTTGCATACAGAATCAGATATGATAAGCGGAATGAAACTAAACAACACTCTGAAGGATTAAATCTGATTTAACACCCATAACAACACATAATACATGTTCCTACACTTTTCTTACTTTTTCATATAGCTATTCATCATGTCAATACAAAACTGCTTATACCACTTAATTTAGTTTATACTTGTTTGTGAGATTAATTTTAAAGAATTTTTTTTTAAATATTCAAGTTATAAAATGTTAAAGTATTGAAGACAGAATAAGTATTATTTTACATTTCAAAGTAAATATTTTTCCAACATTATTTTTCCAAACATTGTTTTGCACATCCTATTAACTACATTGTTGGTAATTATATTATTATCGGACTGATTAGAATATGTGTATTCTGGTTAGGTGAAAGTTAAGGTTTGAAACTTGATTATAGAATAGATGCAATTTATGCTCTAAAACAACTAGATTTTAATTTTTACTAGCAAACTGAGTGTGCATGCAATAGATTTATAGACCATGGATATTAAATATCCAGACAAATTTTTAATTTCTCTATCAACATTATTTAACTCAATTTTACACTAATAAAAATCTCACAATTATCAGCATATAAACTAGAGTTTGAAATCACTTTATCAGAATAAGAAGAACTTCTTTATAATATTAAAACTGAAATTTAATTCAATATATTATCAAAAGTTAAAATACATAAAGTGTTAGGGAGAAAATTAAAAGTAAATTAAAAAGGATATTGACAGCAGCATCGTGGCTTGCAGTGAAAACTGTACTTTTATCAGGGCTTATAGCTAAAGCAGTAATAGATTTATTATGACCCTAAAATAGGAAAAAATCAAATATTAGAAAATGATTACAAAAGATGTTAATCTCAATGAATTAAACAATCAAACCATAGTGATCTTTTAGTTGAATGTACGAAAATTAATTCCAATTAGGATATATTCCTTATTACTCACTTTAAATTTTAGAAACAGATTAAAAAGAACTAAATAGGTTAAGGGGAAAAACCTCACTTTTTTCCCCTTCGCTATAAAGTACTGCTATTTCACAATTTTGATACATAGCATAATTTATGCAGAATTCACAATAAGTTATAAAATTTACAAATAAACATGATTTCTTTGCCCTTCCTAAGAAAACTGAATGAGATATCAGTTAGTCAGATTAACAATATCCTATATTTTCCGAAATAGCTATTATGTTACAACTGTAAAAATTGAATTGACTGTTCAAAATTTCTTGACATTATCTATCAGTCAATTCATCGTGTTAGATTATAAAACTCAACACACAACTTTAATTAGATTATACTTTAATTACACAACTGCTATGACTCACTTAATATATACAATCTAACACATATACAGAAATAATATATTATATATATATATATATATATATATATATATACAGTGGCTCCTAAAAGTGTTTGTACACTTACGATTTTCAATGAAATAGGGGTCTATCCATTAATTAAAATGAATATTTCAGAAAGGGTATTTGATAATAAGATCTATAATCTATTCTAAGAAACCTACATGAAATATTTTTAAAAAATAGCAAAACTTTATTTTTAAGAAACCAATAATCAAAAAGTAACAAAAACTTTATCTCACAAAAGTCATCGTACACTTGTAAAAAATCTCTACATATTAGTAAATATTCTCATTTTTCGTTAAATTAATATTTAGTAGGATATCCTTTAGCATCCACAACAGCTTTTAAACATCTGGGAATAGATTGCACTAGTTCTTTTGTAATTTCTGCATCAATGTTCATCCATTCTTCCATCATAATTTTTTTTAGTTCGCTTTTCGTGTGAATGTCGTGTTTTCGTACTCGAACCTCCAGTTCTCTCCCTATTGGGTTTACATCTGGTGATTGAGGTGGTCTTTTCAAAACTTGTGGACAATTATAGACACACCAGAGGCGAATGTTGAGAGTCAAGTGCTTAGGATCGTTATCTTGATAAAAACAAAGTTGTTTCCAATACCCAAATTTTGGGCTGATAATTTTAAATTGTCTCTTAAAATATTTATATAAACAGCATGATTCATTATGCCATCAATAAATACCAAATTATCTAGTCCTGATGCTGACATGCACCCTCCCCCCCACACAAGGACACCTCTACCACCGTGCTTAACTGTTCTTACTAAGTTCTTGGGATTAAATTCCTCATTTTTTCTTCTCCATACAATTATACGCCCATCAGAACCAAAAATGTTAAACTTGCGTTCATCGGCAAATAAGACATTATTCCAATACGTTTGGGGCTTATTTATCATTGATAGTGCGAAGATGACTTACAATAAGCAGAAATATTGAGATGCATGCTCTCGTATTTTTGTTCTCTCCTATTTAGCCTGATTTTGCGTTATTATGCCACTCCCATTGTTTGTTCGTCATTGGTGTTCCTTAATTCTTTAGCCTTTGGAGTACCCTATTTCCAGCAATTCATTCCAAATTCTCCATCTATTTAACATTATTTCTGTTCTTATCAGTAATGGCTCACAGTCAGCCGACCTGCTGCCCTCTGACTTTTCTGTTGGTCTTGGGATGGAGGTGCCCTGGTCTTATGTCTAGGGTGTGAGAAGTTTCTGATTGCTGCAGTCTACACTGGCCAATGGGGGTTTCAACCGGAAGGCAGAACTTCCTGGTGGTCTTATGTCAGACCCCATCTAGTACAATGAAATGGTTCTAGTTACAAACGATTCTTGGCTGCCGCTTCCCCTACCCACTTCGAAAAATTTTAAGACGTTGCTGAACAGTCAAGCGTAGCAGTGCACGTCTCAGATAATCTCTTTAGTTTTTTGTAGCTTTTACTGTAGATATTTTTTAAACTTTCAAATGAATCTTCAGCGAAAAAATTATGTACTCTTCAAGAAAGATTAAAAATGCAGGGCATTTGAAAATATTAAAAGTTTTTTAATGCTCTCGTGCAATAACTGATACCGAAAAGAATGCAATTTGAAACGCAGAAAATATATTGTTTACTTGTGGAGAGAAAACCACCAAAAAACAAATGAAGATTAAAGACTAATTTAATTGAATCAAAATTCCTGTGTGTCTACATGTATTTCTTTTTTATTATTATTATTACCGTCAATTTCAGTACAACTTTGTAATTTTATCTTCAATTACACAACAGATATGCATGCATTTATGTATGTGAGTCAATATATTTTAGGGATATCAAACTTTTAGGTGTGTTAATACTTTTTTGTATATTCCCACACCTTTTGTTTTCCCACATCTATCATTTAGTTCCGTCAGTCCCTTCAAAAACGATAGATCAAGATTCCACTGTATATATGTGTGTGTGTGTCATGCGCATCACATTCAGTAGGAATATAAGAAAGCCAGGGGGAAACTTTAACAAATAATCTATAAGGCTACGGCCAAATGAGTGTTTTTTCACGCAGAAACGCAGCTTGAAAACAAGCACCAAATATATAGATAAGCTGCTGTAACGTACGTATGGCCAGACACAGCGTTTTTCATGCTGGCGGAGGGCCATCTGTCGCGTTCTCAAGGTTGCCTGCTGGAGGATAGAACTAGACCTATTTTTCAAGCTGGTTTTCAAGCTCAGGCTATGGCCACACAAGCATTTTTTCCCGCTGCGTGAAAATACCTTGCTGGTAGTATTGAAAACGTGTTTACATGAAGATAGGAAGATAACTGTTTTTGTTGTTGGTATATTCTTGTGTTCTTGCAATTTTTGATATTTAAATTTTTGATATTTAAAATATAATGGAATACTACTTGGAGAGTGAACTTATGATTATTGAAATCATAAAATATCCATGTCTTTACAATACACAAAATAAGGATTTCAAAAACCGGGAACTCAAAAGACATACTTGGATGACTGTAACAAAGAATGTTATTGGTGAAAAATGGGACCAGGTGGGCGAAAACAGAAGAATTAATTTTGATAAGTAGTAATACAAATTAAATTTCATTTTTTAAGTTACAAGTTATAACCTAAGTTGTAAGTAGGTGATAGTTATAACTAGACCGTGAATTATATACAATTGTATACAATATTTACAGATTTGCATGTGTCTTTCTATTAAAAATATTATAAATAAAAACTGCATTCGCTCCAGAAAAAACATCTTCTGTAATAGCTATATCCCTGTTTTACACATCTGAACAGCAACAGATACCTTTTAAATATGTTCTTTTGTTTAGGTAAATAATATTCAGATCAAAAATATTAATGTCTATTTTTATTTTAAGTGCATATTGATATCTTTAAGTACATATCTATAAGTTCACATTATATTAAGTACATATTATTTTAAGTACACATTATTTATGTACATATTATATTAAGTACATATTTATTAAGTCGCCTATTCAATTAATAAAACACATAACGTGTTAACAGCAATTTTGTTTATTGAAAATGGATTCATGTTACACTGGAAAGCACAAACAAATGACTAAGCTTGCATTAAAGAACACACACGTGTGGCTGGCTTGTGTAGATTTTCAAGCTGCATGAAAAGACGCAGCATGAAAAAATGCTCATGTGGCCGTAGCCTAAGTCCTGTGAGAAAATAATGAAAACTGCAGACAGATTTAATATTAATTATGGTTATGATATATAAAATACAGATGGTTGTTAGTACTTATGGAAATGATTTTGATAGTTAAGTTTTATGTATAAATGCCATATTTTTTGCAGCAATTTGTTTCTATCTGATAGTCATGGTTTTTGACAATAGCTCTAGCTCGAATTTTTCATGAAAGTAAACTTTTTCTTAGTACTGTCATGTCAATTTTGCCCCATTCCTCTTGGGCGGTTTTCTAAACTCCGTTCAGTGTTCTTGGATGCCATTTTCCTAAGACTCTTTTTAATAAACTGAAAGCACAAAAGTCCATTGGAGAAGCATCAGGTGATTTTACAGATATTTCATTACATGGGATACACTTTATTCCTGTTTCTGATTCTTTCTTTGCTAAATAAGTGGCAGTTGATTTAGACGTGTGACTAGAGGTTTTGTTCATATGAAGCTCAACTTTGTCAATATCCTTTCCATAGTTGGGAAAAATTGGTTCTAAAATATTCTGCTGATAGTCAAGTGAATAATTTTGACTTTACTTGAGACTTTTTTGATTTTTAATTTGCCATTGTAACAAAATCCTGCAACTATCATGAATCCCTTTGGGAACTATTCTGTACACTTGACAAAGCCATTTCATAAGGTCATTCCCATCAATTGATGATAGAAAACTGATCTTTTTTTATTACAGTCACTTAAATACACCCATGCCTAATCAAGTGTTAAAACAAATTACCATTTTTCAGCAGCTAGGTGTTTTTCATATAATTTTCTACAATTTGTTTTTCTTTCAGCAATGCTTTGGCAAAAACAGAACTTTAGGTTTAAACATCTTTTTTAAGCTTCAAATCTTTATGAATGATTTTACTTACAGTGCAAGAAGACATTCCTAGTTTCAATTCAATGGATCTTTGAGTCAGCAGATTTTCTTTTAGGATTAGAGACTTCCCTTTCTTGATATTTACCTGTGTTCGAACAGTCTTAGGATGACATTTCGTGGTCATGTTTTCATTTTTACTTTCAGTTAAGACTTTTTTTCTTTCAAGTTTAATATATTATAAATACCTATTTTTGAAATGCCATAACTATGATTTTTACACCGCTTTATAATTTGTTGATATGAATATTTCTCCTTGGAAAGCACAGTTATGTAACCTGCGATCCATCTATCAATTTTAAGAGCCATTTTTAAAATAAATCTTTTATCTTACATTCCAATCAAAACAAAACAGTAGCAGATGATTATTCTGAAGTTGCCAAATTTTTATCTCAAAATACAAGCGACAAAAATAAATTACAAAATCGTTTCCATATAGTGCAAACGACGTTCTGTATAAGGCAGACATATGAAAGACTGTAGTTTCCTTCAAGTAAGCTTTCAAAAATCATGTTTTGAAAAAATATAAAATGTTTTACAACAATTCTTCTCAGAAACTCTAGAAGAGATAAAAATGGGGTTTGCACAGAAAGATAAGAAAAACCTTTAAGAAATAATGACAGTGACAATGTGGACATTTCGTATACGTCATACTATCACTGAACCTTAGTTTAAGGAAATCAGTTTCAATTTATAACATGAATAAACAATCACTGAATACAATAGTAGAATAATTACCTTAATTACTCTCAGGGGTTTATCTGGGTTATTCAAATCCAAATAATTAATAAATCCTGATAGTGACACTGAAAGTATATGTTGTCCTTGCCATAAACAACTAACTTGTTGGTCCATAATGTCATTTCCTAGGTGAAATTCCCTAAAGAAATTTTCATGCCAATTATTAACAAGTATTTTCTTTATATAATTTTTTTTTAATTACATGAAAAGGTAATATACTTACGATATCACAGACATTGTTGAAGCATCCCATAACTTACACGTCTTATCACCTGATGCAGACAATATCTTTGTTCCATCAGGGCTCCATGCTACCTACAAGTAAATGCAATCAGGAAAGAGGAAAACAATCATATTCAATTTTTTATTTATAGATATGAAAATTGCATAAAATATATTATTAATAACAGTACCACATCCACATCACTGAAATACTACAGTGAGAAATATTTTAGCAAAAATTTAAATATATAGTATATTATTATCTACAAAGTCTTAATTCATCATTTAATATAATCATATTTTGATTTTTACTTGGAAAAAAAAAACAAATTTTTCAAGTATTATTAAATTTTAATTTAAGAAATAGCTCTAAACCTTAGGTTTACTCATAATAAATTAAAGGAAAGCTGTATAAATTATAAATATGTGGGGAACTAGCAATAACAGTTGAAAAAAAAATCATTGACTGAAACTGAGTTTGAAAAAATTTGCAAAAGACTAACTTACAGCATAAATGCCTCCACCATGGGCTGGATTTCCAAATTCTCCCACTTTAGAATAATCACCCCCATTGTACAAAAACATTTTTCCATCAAAGCCTCCGCTGGCAAACAATTCACCATCAGGAGTAAATCTCACAGATTGTACGAACCGGGTGTGATCCTAAAAAAAGAAAAAAAAATCAAAGGAAAAAAAATTAAGTAAAAATGTCCAAACAGTTTCATGTAGTAAAAAGAAAAAATAATAAATAAATTTAGAAGCATTTAGAATACTTAGAACTTGGAGGCACTTAGTATGAGCTTGTTTTACATTATATCATTTCTAGGATTAAATTACCTATTAAAATAAACTACAGTGGAACCCCGATTTTACGTTTTTCATGGGACCAGCGGTAAAAAACGTACGAAACGGGAAAACGTAAAATCGGGGTTAAAATAAATCTAAGCATATTGCTCAAAAATTGACACTTGATGGATGAACTATTGGAAAAAATGTGTAATCTTTACTTGTTTTTTGCTTTTAGATGCAAATTTGCTTCTTAGTTTACATTCGAAACTAAAAATTGTTAGTTTTTATGCTTTGAATCGCTTGATCAGCTGTGGGTACTACATCCTCCGTTATTCCTTCTTCATCCTTCATCACCACTATCATCGGAAGCGGGCATTAAATTAGATATCGAAGTCATTCACGCCTTTTTATTCGAAGTGTAATCCTTAGGTAAACTTTTCACATTACTGAAACACTGTGGTTTCTTTGCTCTACCGATCACAAGAGGCATTAATTTCTCATTTCCGTTCAGCATTAGTACATAATAAAATAGTAAAGCGTATTTTTGAAAGCTTTCCCCCGTGGCAATTTTCTCCTTTGGCCATCAGTGTTTTGTCGGGTAACAAGTGGAAAAATAGTCCCGTCTCGGAAAAATAGTCCCTTCCACTGCTGCACAATTGCAATATACACACCATAGGATTCACCACAGATAGATATAAAACATAAATTGCTCCTTTTTTTTAAAATCTGTCGATCCAGTCATTCGATGCAGAGAAGCCCTGGAGTTTAAGCCTTTCAGCAATTTCAAGCGCCTTTTCTTTAACGATGGAACCGTTTATTGGAATTTTTGATGCCCGGGCTTCCTTGAACCATTCGATTAAAATTTTTTCCAAATCATCATACGGAGATGTCTTAAGAATTTTTCGTTTCATTGCAGATTTTCCGAGTTTTTCAGCACTCAACTCTACTGAAGCTTTTTGCTTTAAAATCGTTTGCAAAGTTGAATTTGCAATACCCAAAGAATTAGCAAGATCAACTTTAGTACCATGAAATTCTTTAGCTTTTTCGACGATTTCGGCTAGAGAAAAACATTTTCGTGTAGACATCCTTCAGGTTAAGTACGCTCAACAATGAAAAAAATGGCTACGGTGCTCAAACGAACTCTTCCAGACCAGTTGAAACCAGTTCTACCTTTAGTGGGTTGCATGGGCTGGTCATAGCCCCCCCCCCCCTATTCCATGAGAAGTGTGGACATTGGACAATAGATCCAAAAGACATCCCTCCTCTCTTTTTCTTTTGTTAACAGAGAGTGATCGAAGAATCGAAAGGCATTGCCGTGATTTTCCCCTCACTTGCGGGTGTCCCGTGCTTTGCTCCTTCCCCACCCTTCTGATTTTGACACTGGGAGGAAACCCCTCTGCTAAACACAGACAAAAGAGCAATAAGACAGAACAGAAAGAATGCCTGGACGGCTTCAAGCAGGTAAGAAACAAGTTTTTCTTGAAAGAAAGAACTCGAAAAAGTTTGTGTGAGCCTTGTAGCGGAAAAATGATTTTGATCTTGTCTCCAGAAAAAAACGTATTAAGCGGGATTTTCTGGAAAGGGTAACGTAAAATCCTGGATATTTTAACATTATCAGTATAGGCAATTTTCACGGACCAGCAGAAAATGACGTAGGAAGCAGGATAACATACGAAACGGACAACGTAAAATCGGGGTTCTACTGTACTTATTTAGAAAGGTACACCAGTGTAATACAACACAGGACAAAAAAGATTTTTTAGCATGAGAGGAATGTCTCCACAGGAAGTGTTCTCAAGGGTAGCATATTATAACAAGGTTACATTAAAGGAAAACTTTATATGTACTTCCCACTATAACAAAAGAATAAAGTTAATACATTAAAAAGTGCTGTCATCATCTTCTCTAAACATTCTATCTCACAAAACACCAACTTTCTTTTAAGCAAGCCCTGAGACATCTCTTATAAACACCTACGTGTTACCATAGAATCTAAATTGACCAGGGATCTTCTCACCACCTATGTTGTTCTAAAAGCTTCAAAATGGCTCTCTGATTTCATGTTGCATTTCACAGTGTGCATTACGGACGAGCAATATCAACTTTCTGAATTTCAGAATACATTTACATTAGATCTGAACCACAGTATTAGATGTCTGTTGTTGTCATGGTATAGCCCAAAAATATCACCATCTTGGGAGCCTTAAGCTTCAGAACTGGAAGAGAGGTCTTTCCCTTGCTTCCCTATCACTGGTTTCCTTGATGGGGGGAAATGTATGAATTTTTGCCTTTGGTATGTTTTTTACTTTACAGGGGTTTCATATTTTTCCTTATTTCCCTCTTAAAGTTCCCTAGAGAGTGTCAAGCTGGGTACTCCTCCACCAAACAAAACAGCTGGGAATTTTAAAAATTAGCTTGATCATACCATTTATATTGACTCTCTGCAACTTGCCTCTCTGCTTTTGACTTGACCTATTATAATTTCTAGAGTTGATGACTACATAATTCCTTTAATCCCAGAAGAATCATCTCTAATTACAGAATAAGTTTCATGATCCAAAATAACATTAACATATTACAGTCAATTATTAAATTTTAAAATCTATACCGAATTCAAAACTGAGTTAAAATAATTTCTATGTAACTACAAATAAGGATTAAAATTTTAATGATAAAAATCAATTTCTTAATGCCTTTTTTTTTCTAGACAGTCAAACAAGTATATTTGTCCTATTTTTCAAATTTAAATTGCATACAAAATCAATTTTTCTTTGTGGAACACATATAATTAAAATTACTACTGAGATTAAGATTACAAATTCTTTAAAAAGCCATTTAATTACTTATTTTAGCTACAAGGGTTTCCAAAACTTCTGGCAAAGTAGAACTTAAAACTACAGAAATACAGAAGGTAAGAGAGATATTTTTCTACTATATTTTTAATACAATATCTGTAAAAAATGCAATGGCTGTAAAAAAATAAGAGCACAGATTAAAATTCATGAACATTCAAATGCATAATAATTTTCTTTCAAAATGAGTAAACAAGCCATATCAGAAAAGAGCTGTACAGTAGTTTACCATGATCTTGTTTAAGTCACAGATTATTTTTAAGACTGGTCAGATTCAGGAATTCAGTAAAATGTAATGATAAAATATTAATAACATTTAAAACTTTCACAAAATGAAAAAAATTACATTAAAAAGTTTTAGTTACATTTAAAGTGGTTTTAAATTTGAATGGTGGGCCTTCATAAATTCCAACTGAATTATCTTCACTACCCGTAATAATACGGAAAGGACGCTTTGGTCTAAAATCACATGAATTGATGAAGTTACTATGTCCTGATATTTCCCCAACTGAAGTTCCAGTTTCAGTCATAAATACATGACCAAATCTATAAAAAAAAGTTTAAAATTTCTTTCAAAGAAATAATATGAGAAGAGTAGATTATAATACAAAACACAAGTTACAGTAGAAATTTTAAAAGTTTACAATTTAGTTTATCCATCAGCTGGTTTAAGACTTTACGGTAAAATCAATAATACTAAAACTATCATAAATTTAAGCTATGAAATAAATAAACAATATCCAAGATGGTATATGCCACAATGTACTTTAAGCATATGAAATATATGTGTGTTTAAATAAAATCAATATATGAAATGACACATGATATGATATAATCTTGTAACAGGATTTACTCTCTTTAGTCTAAAGAAAAAAAAAATTATTTCTCTCAACTAATTCCTCCTGTAAAGTTAGAGATAGTAATGAAATAATTACAAGACAAAAAGAACTTTTTATATACCATGTTTTTAAATTTTCTATTGAATCATATAAACTTGACAATTCTATATATTAATAAATACTTTTTAAAAATACTTTTGATGAATTATCCCATCAACTTGAAAGAAAATGATCAAATGAGTAATAAAGAGATATCAAATGCGTAATCATTGCATTTAACTTTTCGTTCCCGTCCCAGCCGATAGATGGCTGCGCCATTCTACAAAAAATTAACTGAAAATGAATTCAATGCTGCTTAAAGATGGCTAAAAGTATCAAAAGAATGCATTGTCATCGTTTTCTGAGCTATTCTAAAAGTTTCAAATGTCTAGCTAATCGGGAAGTTAGTAAAAAATCGATTGCAAGATTTGTACTGGACAAACACACACACACAAACAAACAAGAAAGTGTGTTAATAAAAACCTGGTAAAAATTTGTGCCTTGCATGCATGAGAACTTATAGAGTATACAAATATTTTAACAGATTGAAAGTGACAATGCTAAAATAAAATTGATTTAAAAAGACGACTTAAAAGACAACACAAAAACTTTATATGTACATAAAGTAAAATGTATATAAAATAAAAAATCATATTTCACGGGTGTAATGAAATTCTGTTCTTTTATTTACAGCCTATTCTTTTTTTTTTCAGAAACCAAAAACAAAAGAATTCTATATTGGTTTTTACATATTCATAGCAATATTTCAAAAAAACCTTAATCTGAAATTTACATACAATTTTATCATCATTTGCATGATAGATATAAACTTCATAAAATTGAGTAAACTATAAATTACAATCAAGCCCAGTGGCGTAGTGGTTAAAAGCGTCAAGCTGCCATCCCACAGGTCTAGGGTTCGACCCTGTGACAGGGCAAGGTCGACACAGCCTTTCATCCCTTAAGTGGGTCGATAAAATGAGGACCAAGCATGCTTGGGAACTAAACTCTGGGGGTCCCATGTCAGGTTGACCACCTAACTGAGACATATGCTGTATGGCACCCCAAGCCCCAAGGTCAAGAAAGAGGAGATGGGTACCGCTGGCCCTGGTCCACATCAAACTGTTGCGCCGTGAGTTTAGTTTATAAATTACAATCAGAATCACTAAAACTTCTAAATTTTACAAGTCAGTTAAAACTACATATAAATATTACCACTATATTGATGACTAGCCAGGCTTTGCACGGCTATGCTCGGGCTTTGCCCAACTATCGAATCACAGTTCACTTGAATTTAAATTTTTTTTCACTTTTAATTGCCAAAAAATCCTCAAAAAACAGTACATCTTTAAATGATCTATTTATGATTAAAAAGTTTGAATTAAAAGTATGAAAAATAGAAAAATAATTAAAAATTAGGCACAAAATGAAACACTTCTTTTCAATGATTCATTTTTAAGTCATAATCACGCTGTGAAAGAATCACGCTATGTTTACATTGTAAAACATGATGGTTACGTTTTGTTCGGTGGAGTATGCATTTAGAATTGAAATATCTCTAAAACTATTAAAGTAACAGAATAAGTGAACACAGAAAAAATTATCAGTTTTTAAAGCTCTTTCCAAATATGCAACATTCATGTACTTTCATGGAAAAAAAAAATACATCGATTTCAACATTTTCAAACATGGCCAAATTTTATAACGAATGCCATACCGGAAACGGTCTACCCAGAATTGGTACCCATTTCCGGTCAACATGCAAAGTTTTCCTTTTATTTATATATTTATTGATGATACTTATATGCGTACTAGAAAACCAGTTTGTTATAATTGAAAAACATAAAAAAGTATTTTAAACTGAGATCAATATATTCAATATCATTTTCACTTGGGTAAACCTGAAACCTGAAAGGTTAGAGTAAATACAATCTGAAGTTTAAAGAATTTACAGCAACAAATTTTTTTACAAATTTTATCAAAATCTTGAAGAGGGGTGCTTTTGGCATTTTTAATTTTAAAGTTAAAAAAATTAAATCATTATTAACATTTTATGTCTCACAATTTAGATTATTCTAAACTGAAATAATGGTACTATTCTAGCAGTAACTGTCTAATATTAACACTTATCTATATATATATATAAAACAGTTCCGTAACTAACTGACTGACATACAATGCACAGACCAAACCGCTGGACCTAAAGGGCTGAAATTTTGCATGGCAACTCTTCTTATAATGTAGGGGTGTAATAAGAAAGATTTTTGAAAAATTCTTCTTAGATTTTTTTAAATTAAATTTTTAAGCTGTTTTAGTAACTTTTTTTAACAGAGAGAGAGAGAGAGAGAGAGAGAGAGAGAGAGAGAGAGAATGTGCCCAAACATACAGTATACACAATAGTACATTAAAAACAAACACTACATTAAAAAAATTTTATTAGAATATTTTCCCAAAATCAAGATTTTGAATAGGTTTTTAAACCTTATTTTTCCACACAAAAATATACTGCATAGTAAATTTTACCTTACAGACTAAAACAACTTAAACTCATACCTTTCACGACCTTCTCCTACAACACATATTCTCTGATTGTCAGCAGACCATGCTAAATCTTTAATTGTCCCAACAAATGGCTGATACTCATTTTTTAATATGTGTTCTTTTTGAGTAGTATCCCAAATTCGAACTTTTCCTGATTGATCTATACAAAATCAGGAAAAGATAAAATAATGCTGAAATTCATAACAACAAAAATATATTTATACTTTCCTAAGCACAAAACATCCTAATACATAAAATTCAATAAAACATACAAAGGAAAACTCTTGCATATTAAAATATTAAGATTTATATGTTTAAAAAATTAGCTTGAATTTAACAATGCAGTTTTTCTATTACTCAGAATTTTATAAATAATGACACAAAAATTGAGCGTTTTATAAGCTACAGCCCAAATTTCTATCAAATTTACTATCAAATTTCTCTGAGAAACAGATTCAGATGTTTTAACAATATATATTTTACACTTGCTATATGCCCAAATTATAAGCTAACCAGAGTTCTAAGACTTGCTTTATACTGAAATTAAACCCATAGTCAGGTAAGTTTTGAACTTAATGACTCAGGATCAGTTTAATCAGTTTAATGGCTCAGGATCACATTAAAAGGATCTTTGAAACCTACGATCATGCTTATTGATACCAATCAAGTGTAGTGAATTACAATCCTTTTAATTTACAGCTTTGGAGAACTTCAGACTTGAGTTAAAATGAAAATTTTAAAAAAGGTAATTAAGATGTATACTTTCAATACAAAAGACTAAAATATCATGACCAAAGATTACTGATCTTGGAATTTAGCAGATGTACTTTACATTTTTCTAGAGATCTTCTAAAAACTTAAGATATCTCATAAAAGGATTTATTTAGTTTTGGGCTACCTTATAAAAGGATGTAATACCATTTACAGATAACATCTTATCAAAGAATGCAGCAAAAGTATTGTATTGTTGCTTAAAATAATAATAATTCTATTGTAAACAACATAGTGTAGAAACAAAGATTAAGTAAATAAATAAAAGAGTGCAAGTTATTTTAATAAAATAATATACTGATTAGAAAAAAACATATATTATAGCTCTAACTGAGATAACAAAATTTTAATGGCCTAGAAAAAAGTTATGAAATTACGATAATTCAGTATGTATGAAGACGTACTATGGTTATATATATTACACAGGCAAAGTTCACAGTTAACAAAAAATGACATAGTTTATCACACTTTGCTAATAAAAATCAATTCAGACTATGTTGAGAGAATAGAATTTCTCAAATCTCTTCTTCAAAAATTAAAAAATTAAAATATTCCTCTACGGAAAACGAATGAAAACATAAAGCTGAAAGAAAATTAGATGTTAGACCATTATTCAAATTAAAACTTAGTTACCTGCAGAAGCAATGTAAAAGCCACTAGGTGAATATTTGGCAACAGTAGTCTGCACAGAATGTTCTGTATAAATGTCAGATATTGTAGGATCCTAGAGGTTTAAAATGATACTTAGAACAATATTGAAAATAGCTTCAAAAGATAGTTAAAAAATATTGTAAAATCTGTCTTAGGTAAGCAATCCTGGCTTGGAAGAATAAATCTAATATACTTTAATTTCAGCCATGCAACATATGGGTGATATGTCCCACTTGGCTCGGACTGAAAGGAGCTAATACAAAATGGGCAGGCTGCAACAAGTTCATTGATCTGCTATAGTGCATATTTAACCCCTTATTTTAAAACAGATAAAGAAATAAAAATATTATGGTAATGTTCCACAAAGTTAACTTCACTATAACAATTTGTACACTAAAGGAAAAAATAAAAAAAGTCATTTCCATTAATCCCAGGAAATATTAGACGTAACATGAAATTCAGAAAATGAATAGGTATACATACTTTTCTATCATATAATTTGTCTAACAATAAATATTTGCATTACTTTAAAGATATTTTTATTTCAATCAAATTATAAGGAAATAAGATTACTTAATCTTTATTTGAATAAAATAATTTATTTTATACAAGAAAAATTACAACAGATTTCTAATCCTTGCATTAACTACTAAGATTTTTTACAACACTATTAGATGATAAAAAATGGTTCTTTTTCTCGAATTTAATTTTTCAAGGTATAAAACTGTACGCAGAAAGCTAATTCATTTATAAATTAAATTGCTACATTTTATATATATATATATATATATATATATATATATATTTACATGAGACTAGCCCAGATACAACGAGACTATTAGAGTATAAGCTAAGACAATCAACATCTTGAAAATTTGTAATTCCATTAAAAAGCATGAAAAATACAAGGTTTCAGTCTTATGAGTAAATATACTTTTATGGTAGCGTTGCTCTAGACTAAATAATTTTTTTTTTGTTTTTTTTTTGTTTTGTTTTGCTTTTCAATATAGAGACAAATACACATTTAGAAACCATTTATAATTCATAAGATATAGAATATTCATGTCTGAAATAAGAATAAGTATTTACATTAAAGGCTGCTAAACAGCCAATAATTTTTTAGCTTGTTAATGACCCCTTAATGAACTTCATAGGACATGAAAATGGTTACCCCTAGAGATAATTTTTGATTTGGGTAGGTGCTAGGACAATTTCACTGCACAATAATACTTATAAATAACTATTTCAGCTAAAATGAACAAAACAACAAAATAAGCATACTTACATTTATATCTCGTATAATAACACTATTTCCATTTGTATACAAAATATTTTTTCCCTTTGGATCCCCACCTAGCACAAGGGGCATACCCCTTTGAGTGCGAGGGAGGGTTGCTAAAATAGTGCCTGAAATAAAAATTTAAAATGGTTAGATTCTAGACATATAGCACTATATAATTCACATCTAAAAATTGTTTGAATAGTTAAATACAAATAAAAAAATTCACGATAACTGTTCTTCAGAGATTAGACATAAGAGTATTACTGAAACATATCAAATACAGTGGAATCTCGATCTATCGTTTTCAAGGGACCGATTGAAATGAACGATAAATGCGGGAAAACGATAGATCCGGAAACATAACAAAGCAATATGATCTTTGGGACTGCATAAAATGAACGGCACATGCAGAAAAATGATGGATTCGAAAACGATCGATCGAGATTCCACTGTATATATATAGGACTCAATTGTCTATAATTTTGAATGTTAAATTAGAGCTCCTTATCTAAATGAGAATATAATAATCATAATTAGCAGAAGAAACTACATAAAAAAGATTAAAATTTTAGAAATAAAATTCAAAGTATACACAAATTTATTTATTTTTTAGCAGATTTCTACATATGATAAACCTTTTAATAAGACATTTCATTTAGCTTTTGAAAACATCTTTAAAATACACTGAAGTGCCACTGAATTAGGGATACCTACCTAGTAACGAGTTGGGCCTCCTCTGGCCTTGATAACGGCTGCCACACGACGAGGCATAGATTCAACAAGTTTCTGGAAACGTTCCACGGGAATGGCTTGCCAAATATTGGCTAAAGCTGTCCATAATTCAGTAAGGTTGTTTGGTGCTGTGTGATGGCCTTTCACGCCTTGTTCCAAAACATCCCAAAGATGCTCAATAGCATTTAAGTCTGGGCTTCTAGGTGGCCAATTCATGACAGAGAAGTCAGAGGAATGCTCATCCAACCAGCCAGTAGCCAACCGGGACTTGTGAGAGATACAGTTGCCTTGCTGGAAAACTCCATTACCGTGCAGATAACAGAACAGCATAAACGGATGGAGGTGGTCACCCAGCAACTCTACGTACCGAATTGCATTGAGGGAGGTTGGTACACGCATCAAAAATCCCAAACTGTACCACGAAAAAACACCCCAGACCATGATTGAGCCACCATGCCCTTGTACAGTTCCAGCCAGGCATGCAGGATCCATGGCTTCATGATCCTGACGCCATACTCTCAGCCTTCCGTCGGCGTTAAGTAGTCGGAATCGAGACTCATCACTCCATGCTACTCGTTTCCAGTCCTCTACACTCCAGTCTCTGTGCTCTCTTGCCCAGGCAACACGTGCAGCCCGATGGCGAGTATAGAGCAATGGTACTCTCATAGGTCGACGGCTCCCGAAACCCATACGGTGAAGCGAGCGTTGCAGTCCGTTTACTGACTGTACGACTGGCACCATCATTAAACTGGGTAGTAATTTGAACTAATGTTTGGCTTCGCTGGCTACGTACAATACGCCTGAGCCGTCTCTCACCACGCACTGTCAACGCTAATTGTCCTTTGCAGTTTGCCCGATCGCTAGTTTTTTTCCACCATCCATGTATTCTTGGTATACTCTTGACACTGTCGACCTTGAAAATCCTAGCTGTCTGACGATTTCGGAAATCGAATGGCCCATGCGTCGCGCACCTACAATTTGTCTGTGATCGAAGGCGTCTAAATCAGGCAGTTTACCCATACTGACAATTCCAACAACTAATTCAGAACAACCACAGCACGCGCTATATATGCAGTTACCACAGCACCCTGATAGACGTACGAGTAAAGTTTTTCCCATCCATCAAAACGCGGACGGGATGACGCAATAGAAGTGAGCTTCGCCGCCACGCCTACTGGGGTGACGGCATTTTTTCAGAGTATCCAATAAGATAATTTAGCAGCGTGGTTTGCTGACAGAGTATGCAAATTTTAGAAGGCAAAACGCATTATATCAGCGGTGGATAGAACATCCAAGTCAGTCGGCATGACGGCGTCTATCAGTCGGTGAAATAAAATATCACTTGCGCATACATGATGCGCAGTGCTACACAATTAGCATAGGCTTCGCTATCCCTAATTCAGTGGCACTTCAGTGTATTAAAAGTTATTTGATCATTAGAAGTAGAAAGAAATATTTAAGCATAAAAAATCTTAATATTTATAAAATGAAAAGATAAAGAATTAATACAAACTAGTTACATAAACTCTGATAAAAACCTTATTTTAACTTTAAACTGAGTAATAATCATTATTTTAATATTTCCCCAAATTAAATTGTACCGTGAAGCTTAAAAAATATAAGAGAAAAAGATATTTTGATAAAGTAACTGTAAGCATAATTTTTCTCTTTTAATTTATTACCCTAATTCAGAAAATCAAATAAAAAAAGTCAAGAAGAAACCCAAAATATTTTTCTCAGTCCTATCAGGTATTATGTACAAATCAAAAGTAATAAATGAAATAAAATGAAAGTATAAAAGAAACAATCAAAAACACACACACATAAAATAGTAAACTGAGATTCAATAAACTTCTATTCACCGGCAAAATGTGAAAACAAAGTTACATAACCTAAGTATAAAAATATCTTAAGAGGTTTACCAGTTTGAAAAAAGAATGAGTAAAAATTAGCATCTTCACAACCTACATTCCAAATTTAAACCTTATATTTTTTCTTGAATAAAGAACTCTTTTTATTTTAATTTAGTTTACTCCTGAAGACAAGATAAAAATAGAAATTTCCTCCCACTCTACTCAGAGAGAGAGGAAGACTTGTGCTCAGTGTTATGTTTTCCTTTCCTGCCAGACTTTAGCTAATAATATACATACAAACAATTAATTAGAAACTAAAACCATGGAACATAGGAAAAGTTAAAAGAAATATTTAAATACTTATATTTGATCTACTTCTAGTAATTTACCACTTGAAATATTTCATAGTTTATACAATTAAATGATTACTACAAAAAATACTTCAAAAAGGAAAAAAAAATAGATTTATAGAGGTAAAATGCAAATTTTGAAGATTTATACATGCAAAATAATGCAGCAAAATGATTTCCATGATTTCCAAATTTTTTTAACCATAAATGTAAACATCATTTAGGAGGGCTTATAAAGTATCTTATCCTTGAAATATTTTTCACTAAGTTCAAAAATTATAATTAATTACTTTTATAAAAAGCCAACAAAAGAAAAGTTATAAATTATTTATGATCACTAAAAATGAAGGTTTTTAAATAAATCTGGACTATATAAAACCATACATCCAATATTTAAATTCTACTTCATTTACAAAATATAAATAGAAATAGTTTTCAAGCCCAATTGTTAGACAATTATAACCTAATTAAAAATCAAAGGAATAAAGAAGTAAAATTTGTGAAAAGCTCAGATATTTTAATTTTACAAATAAACTATAAGCTGCTGTGTTCTGCACTAAATAATTTATATGTGCTGATAACAACAATCAATATTTTTTAACGATAAATTTATATTTCTATCCTAACATGTTTGTATGTTGGGATTTTTTTATAATATATAACAGATACAAGATCTCCAAAATTGACCTTAAATTAAAATCCAACTTCTATTAAATGTGTTTTATCAAGAAAAATCATAAATATCACAAAACTGTAGCAAAAGATTTTTATCAAATACTAGTTCTAGCATATGAGACAGAATAATACAGTCTATGGTCCAAACTCTTCAGTGATACAAATTTTATGACTTACAAAAAGGTAGATTTAATTTTTGATGGTTCATGAAAATATTTTATATAAATATGAAAAAGTACAGTGAGGGGTTACTACATACCATACTTTGATATGGCTCTCACTTAAGTAAAAGATTGTCAGATACTTTTGTTAATAATGAGACCAAAGACTGCATCTTTAGGAGCTACATCTTTCACATAATTCAATGAGATAGAGGTTAGAGAACTCATATGGCTGAAAACAATCTCACAAACCCACTAATAACCAGTCCAAGATATTTTATAAATTGCAATTTTTAAATGTTGATAGGGTTTTTTTCTGTAAATCTTTAATTATCGAGTGTGACAAAATGCTATTTTCAAACCAATATGAACATATGTATGTATCGGCATGTAACATATATAGAAATATCTGCTTATAGAAGGGCGATTTCAATCATTTTATATTTTCAACACACACAATTTTCAACCACAAGAGAAGTACTATTAGATATGGTAAAAGGGTTTTTTGATTATCTAATTCATCACAAGATTTCAAAATTTTGAATCCTCTGAAGAATATGGGGTCAATCCATTTCAAGTGGTCCAAATAAATATTTTTTGGTTGCTTGACCATTTTTAAAATATCAGAAATTTTTTGTACAAGTCTCACATGATGGAAGTTCAAAATGACTATTATTTTAATTTTATTATCTTTTATTTGTACATGATGACCATGTTTGTTTTATCATGTACAGCAATTTTCAAACATTTTAGGGCTTACAAAATTGCAAATTTCTCATATTTTATTTTCTTTTCCAAATGGAGTTTAAAGTAATTTGTTCAGGATAAAATGGGCTAAATGTCTGGTAACAGAAGAGTTTTCAAAAATAAATCCTTATTCATAAAATTTTAGTGTAAAGTATAAGATTTTTTTGCCAAAATCTGTCCGTTTACAAGAGGAAGTTTTTCTAGGAAAGAAGACTGTTAACATAACACAATTTATTTTGCAAGTAAGCAGAAAGTACTTGTACTTACATGTGAAATTTCCGATCTGAGACTTACTTTCTCTTTGCTAAAAAAAAATTCAAAAATTTCAAAAATCACACTTTTAAGACTTTGATATCTCTGGTGGGGCATGAGATAAAAATCTGAAATTCTGGCCCCTGATAGAACTTTATGGTAGTGTTAAGAACAAAAAATTTGGAGATTTGACTACAAGTTCAGATACGGCAAGGGCAATATGTCAACAAATGCTATTACGATGAGTAACATAGAATAAATTAGATTTCTCTATTTTATTGCAATATTTACACACAAAATATGGTGTTGAAAACATGGTGTCATACCAATGTTTGGCTTACTAAGAGACTGCATATGAAGTTCAACAAAGAGCTGAAAAATGTCTTCACACAATTTAGGAGAGATGTAAGTTTGACCAGTTTGTTGTCAGTTCCATAGGGGTGATCTTCTCAAAATTTTATGAGAAGACACGAGTCTTGTCATCTGTTAAAAACTTGAATGAAGTCCTTGACCATGCTGCATAATAGAAATTAACTTTGAACTCCCTGTGTTCAAGGCTCACTTCATCAATGATTCCAAGATACTACCTCTTATACACACATGCAAAAATGTATTTTTCCTGCAGTATAAATGTTGAAAGGGCTTTGGATATCTTTATTTCATGAAAGTCACTTGAGGTTGAAGTATGGTAACATTGTATAAATGTTTCATTGGCAATCAGCATTGAAATTAGTTATGCAATTCATTTCCATGGTTGTCTACACTTCAGACATACATGAATTTGGTTCCGGGAAGGTTGTTGGTCACAGGAATTAAACATTCCTTTAGGAGAGAGGATCTGAGTTTCAGTTGTCATCTGTAGGCTCCTCTTGGACACCTCTCTTTGTAGTTCCTCCTATCCCATCACAAGCATTTTTCCCATAGCTAGTTGCAAAAAAGTACCATTCTTCTTGGAGTCCTTCTCATAATTGCAAAGGTTTATTAAATTCTTTTTATTTTTGTACTGGCTAGAAGCTCCATCATTAAAAGTAGAAGATTTTCGACTCTGATGGGGCAGTAGTTTTTATATCATTAATCAAATAATTTTGGAATGTATGGCCTGTGGTGGTGTCATGTATAAGATTGATTGCCGATGACACATAAAAATTCTACTTTTGCATCTATCATGATTACTGTCCTTATAATAATAAACAAAGGGATGGACAGTGGCCTGCTTCTTCACCCAGTGAAGACTTTGTATTTTATCGTGAATGTCAAATGTAAAATTTTCGGAAAAATCATTTTCTACAATGCAGTCTGAACTAGCAGGTTTTCTTTCTTGTGTTAAAGGAATCTTGATTGGATTTTGGATGTATTGGGGGGGGGGGGGGGTATTTCTTCAAAGCACATAGTTTTTCCACTAAACATTCTTAAAATTCTTCTCTAGGTTTAATAACTGAAACCATCTCAGCATTATCAGTTGTAACCTATTGTCTGTAACTTTCATTTTCTGTGATTTCTTCGGGGTCAAGTTGTTGTAATAGCATTTCTGGTAGGTTTTGTTCATCTGAGCAATTAATGCATTGACTTAGCATAGTATACATTTCAAACTGTTTAAATCACACACAAGCATTTGAAGAAGATCTTTGTAATCAACATTTAACTTTTCACCATCTATCATAAATTTAACATTTTGGTGGTATAAAGACATAGCCCATCTCTCTTTTCAGTGTTTAGCTTCTTTTATTTTAGAAACTGGAGATAAACCTAAATTTGAACATGTTGTATCTAAAATGTCCAAAAATTACTGAAACCATATATAATGTATTTGTAGGCCTTCGGCATAAATAAAATTTATAAAATAAATTAATTGCTATAATTTGCAAAAGGCTTAATTTTCTGTTACTATTATTCAAAGATAATAAAAAAATTTAAATGATACACTGAGATAAATATATACCTACAAATAAATTACTACAATGAAACAATACTTTGGCAGCATTGTTTTGACATTGTCAAATCTAAGTCCTTGTCATATCACAGCTTGTAGTCAAATCTCCATTTTCAAATTTTTTGTACCTAACACTACTATAAAGTTCTATCAGGGGCCAGAATTTCAGAATTTTATCTTCTGCCCCACCAGAAATATCAAAGCCTTAAAAATGTGATTTTCAAAATTTTTGAAGATTTTGAAATTTTTTTTTAACAAAGAGAAAGTTAAGTTTCTCAGATCAGAAACTTGACATGTGAGTGCAAGTACTTTCTGCCTACTTGCAAAAAAAATTGTGCCACATTAATAGTTTTCCTTCCTAGAAAAACTTCCTCTTGTCAATGGACAGATTTTGGAAGAAAATCTTACACTAAACTTTACACTAAAATTTCACGAATAAGGATATTTTTTTAAAACTCCTCTATTACCAGACATTTAGCTCATTTTATTCTGAATAAATTGCTTTAAACCCTTTTTGGATTGAAAAAATAAAAGATGAGATATTTGCAATTCTGTAAACCCTTAAATGTGCAAAAAATTGCTGCACACAAAACAAACATGGTTGCCATGCACAAGCAAAAAATAATAAAATAAAAATAATAGTCATTTTAAACTTCCATCATGTTAAGGTTGTTGTATAGAAAAAAAAAATTTAAATGGTCAAGCAACCAGTGCTGGACCACTTGAAATGGATTGACCCTACAGATAATATTTTCAAAACCGTTTAGCTATGATATTAAAGAAACATAAATTAGCATACATATAATGAAAACTGACTTGAAAGAGGAAATAAGATAAAGTAATTAAGCAAAATAAATTCTGCTTATTTCTGATAGTGCCATTTAAATATTTCAATACTAGCTCATTGGATGGAAACAATGACAAATTAAAATTATGTAATAGGCAGATAGATAAATCCTTCTTGAAAAATCCCCAACAAATTAGCCTTATCCAATATAGAAATACAGTTATCATATATATTTGATTTAAAGTTTAAAGAAAAGAAAATGGTCCTCCAGTACATACAAGTGTTGCATCAAGAAACAGGGAAATTTATATTTTTAATCTATGTAACATCTATATTTCTAAACTGAGAATCAACTTAGAATTAATATTTTTATTCTGATTTTAAAGATCATTTCTTGTACATCAAATACATGTCAAGTTTAATATAATCCTAACAGTAAAATTTTCCAGTTTAGACCTTAAATCTTTATGATTCAAGATCACCAAATTGATATTACTCACAAATCAAAGTTGAGTAATAATCTATAACGTGATTTAAATATGCAATTTTCTTATTTTTTATTAATCAGTTGACTTAAATCACTTTTTTTTAAACAATCTTTTATTTGTTTGTTGATAAGGTTTGGGGCAGAATAGTCACCTTTTGCAATACAAGGGCTAAACAATAGTCTACTGAAAATAAGTTTATATTAATAAATTATTGTAAACTTTAACACATAAATTATTATAAACTTTGAAAATTATACTGCAATAAAATTATTAAATAGCAAATAAAATCTGTTATTATATATTCTGTAGTATTGACCTTATTTAGATAAACTATGACACTGTCCTAGAAACAACTTCTAAAAACTCCTTCCAGTTTCATATTGCATTTAAGTACTAACTATACACTTGTACACTACGAGAACGAAACTCAACCGACTGTTGAAATTTAAAAGTACTCAGTGCATATGTAACTGATAATATATCAAACAGTTATAATAGACTAATTCAGCATGCATAAAAAATGATACAGGTCGCCTAATTTTTCTTGCAGTATATTCCAATGAATGACAGCTTTCAAATATTGCATTCAAGCAGTAAATAAAACTTCCTAATTTATGAATGACAAATTATTTGTAAAATAACAACAAAAAAAATCTGAATCTTAATAAACTGCTCTGCTTAAAATGTGACTTTCAAAATATGGCAATACTTATTAAACCATGCAGAATAGAGGGGTTTCATTTCTACACATACTGACATGCATGTGAATAATTTTCTTTTTCCTCAGAATGAAATGAGAAAAATGTTTAGAAATAATTATTTACATGAGCATTTTAACTAGATACACATATACCTATAAAATCAAACATGAATTTTTAATGTTTACAAAACAGTTCGATCTTTCATGATCAACATGTGGCAGAGGCCCAAAAACCCAACTCAATAAAACGTAAGAATGTTTCTCAGCCCCCAAAAGATATGCAGACTTTATGTAAAATGGTCAACAATTTTTTCTTACTTCATATGGTACAGAGAGGTTTTAAAATTTCTATAATTAGACACAATCACAAATCCATGAAATCAGTTATATTACAGGAAGTAATACCTTTTTGTTTTATAACATTTGAGTATACTTTTAAATTACCTGTAGTGCATAATTCAATAAACTTTTTTCTGCAGAGATATGTCACAAATATGATCTACAAGATCCTAAATGATTCACTATACATGAGTGCTAAGAAAGATAAGTTAAGAGTAAGTTCAAATTAAAAATTCTTAAAATAAATTGAACTGGATATGAAGAAAAATATCACAATTCAATCTTGATCACTATCTTACAAGCAAAAAGCAATGAATGTAAACTACTGTGTTTAATT